>CM057459.1:1420775000-1421327500 GCA_016271365.2 Neoceratodus forsteri | reverse complement strand
CAAATGTCTCATTCCAAGGACGGGATGATCTGAGCCAGAGTGACCAACCTAAAGGTTTGAGACCTTAGGAACTTGTTCAGGTCGTGGAGATCTAGAATGGGGCACCAGCCCCCCCCCCGTTTTGGGACCAGGAAGTACCTGGACACAAACCCTGGGTCTGAAGGGGGATCTGCCACCTCCCTGATCACCTCCTTCTGGAGAAGCAGAGCAATGTCGGCTCAACAGGCCGACAGAGAGGCTGCGGACCCCATAGCCCCCCATGGGGCAACGGCTCAATAGGGTGGGGACTGCTCAAATTCCAGCGGCAGACCCTTTCCTACCACTTCCAACACCCAGCGGTCCATGGCGATATCGAACCAGGCAGGCAATTCATCTGGCCCTATTGCTTTCTCCACCCTAAGGGACCCGAGGGCTTCCCTCACTCTCTACCGTGATTTCTACCTCCTCTTCCTCGGCCCCGCGTTTTGTTTTCCCCCTCCAGCCAGCGATTGCTCCCCCCTCTCCCCAGACCCGCCGATCGATAAGGATTAGGAAATACTCTCCAGAAATGTTTTTCTAATGAGTACCGATACTCACCCAACATTCGTAAATACGTAACACTCCAAAGAATAGTGCTTCATAACATAACTGGTGATTCAAAAAGGAGCATTTTTTTCCAAATTTACAGCACTCATACCCATTCCAATTTTGTTTTACTCACTATATTTTAAACTGGTGAGTAAACTACTCCTACTTGCCAACATTATCTGCAGCACTGACTACTGTGTCCAGTCCAAGCCCCCGTACTCACGACACTGCCATGCCCCCATCCAAGCCCACTGCCACACACCTGCCACCCCATACCCACGACACTGCCATGCACCCGTCACCCCATACCCACGACACTGCCATGCACCTGTCCCCCCATACTCACGACACTGCCATGCACCAGTTCCCACAAATACTCATGACAATGTTGTATATCTGGCCCCCCCCGTATTCACAACACTGTAGGACACTGCCGTACTCCCGTTCCCTCCCATACTCACAAAACTGCAGTACACACGTTCCACCCATATTCGCAAAACTGTCATGCACCCACACCCCCTAGCTCCAGAGCCCCTGATCGGGCTATCGACTTTCGTCAGCAGCCATGGCTGGAGAAGCCAGCCAGCCATGCACACCTCGCCTGCCCGCAAAGAAGCCTTCCAGCCTGGGTAAGCTTGATTACTTGGCTCGGGAACACATTGAGAGCCCAGATTGGATTGTGACTCCACGGGATCACCAACGATTGGCTGCTGCCCCTATGGCTCTGCCTGCAATTGGCTCCACAGACTCTCCGCTTCAGCAGCTTTTTTCCTCATCTTTCTTCTTTACCCTGGGCGTCTCAGCCCGTCATTTGCTCCTACTTGGTCTAAATTTTCTTTCCACACCACCTGCCCCCGGCCTCTATTAAATGCTCTTTCCCCAATGAGCTAGGCCAACCCCCTATCAGCAGATTGGACTTATGAACAGCCACGCCTACCGTCCCGTTTACAACCTCTAGACAGCTCTACCCTTTTAAAGAACAGTGTTTTAAGAGGCTTGTCACTCTGGTGCACAATCCTAGCTTTTGGTGACAATACTCTAACAAAAAATGCCGCATATCAATACTGTCCAACGTAACTGCCTCATATTTCTAATTCTTGCATTATTTACAATGCCAGTTCCTAAACTGTTCCAAAGCCAAAAAAATTACTTGTGACAAACATCTAGACCTGCCTCTTCCCAATATTTTATGGCAACTCAGAACAGGGACGTCTCCTTTATGGTCATGTCCACACTCACACCAAACAGTGTCCAGAGACCTTGTATGCATGCCCTTATTCTCGGCTTCAGCAATTATCTATGCACTATCCTCATCTAACTACGACAATACCCAAACAAATGCCACTACTGAATTACAATATACAAATACAAGACGAAACAACAAAAAACTACTTGACAGATTAAGACAGTATCTTAAAAAAGTACTACTACTTTTCCTACTCTGCTCGGGAAACTCTGAACTAAACCCAGGCCCTCACGTTCTTCTGGAAACCCCTCCGGACCTTCCCCAATATAAAGATCTTAGCTTTCTACACATTAATGCTTGTAGTTTACTGAAAAAGCTGGACCGGATACAGACCTGGGCCATACATGCAGCTCCCGATTTCATGACATCTGAATCCTGGCTTAAGTCATCAACGCCAGACAAATCCATCAACATTCCGGGATACAATACATACCGTTGTGATAGGCCAACCAGAGGAGGATGGGTCGTAATATATGCTAAGAGCAAATTTGCAGTTATGGTCATTGACTGTACTTCAAAGCCGAAAGAATTTGAATACCTGGCTCTAAAATTATTCCTTACCAAGGAGAAGTCACTCCTAATTGCAGCCTGCAACCGACCCCCATCTGGTGGCATGGTTCTCCTACCACATCTCCAAAACCGAACTGCCTCAGCTAATACGGAGTGCATCTTCTTAGGGAATTGCAACTTGAACTGGAATGACGACGTGTTCCAAGAAACTGAAGGATCTTTGCAGTGCTGTTGGCTTGGTACAAACAACACCTGCAAACACCAGGCCAAACAGAAAATTCCCTGAGCGTAGCTCCCTCTTGGACCTTATGCTAGTAAACAAGACTCAACATTTCTCATGCCGGAGTGTTCTTCAATGATATAAGTGACCATTGTGCTACTGCCTGCATTAGACACCCACTGTAATTAAACCAGGTCGCCAAATTTATATTGAGAAAAAGCATGAAAAAGTTCTCCCAGAACTAATTTCTGAAAGATCGAAGCAACATCAGATGGCAGAACTTCTATCTAGCCCCTTCCCTTAGCAAGGCATTTAATATCTCATCGCCTCTTAATGGAACTAAGCAATAAACATGCTGACCAGATCTTTTAAAAGAAACAAAAAAAAAAAAAAAAACACAACAAAGTATTTCCAAGTAGAACTAGAAGCCAACAAAAACAACTCAGCCAAATTTTGGAACATCCTCAGAGAAGTTGAAGGATACCCTGCTGATTCATCTCTACCAGCCAAATTATGTCCACTGGGTACACCTATACAGACAGAGCTGATATTCTCGAGCAGCTAAATGTTCACTTTGCCACTGCAGGGCTAGCTTTTGACACTTCACCTGTCAGTAAAATCAACCTACTGGGTGACCTTGCTGCCAACTTTAATAATAATTCTAAACCCAACTTACTTCATCCTTCCGCATTTAACTTCCATACAGTCACATTTAAGCAAGTTGAGGACTTACTACTTTCCTTGGATAACAAAGAGTGCAGGTGCAGACAACATCGAACCATACTTCCTTAAGCTTGGCTATCCCTACTTGACCGCCCCCATTACACACTTATTCAACTTATCGCTAAAGCAAGGAAAACTATACCTACACCTGGTTAAACAACCAAATAAAAAAAATTAAAAAAAAATTTAAAAAAAAAAATAAATAAAAAACTTCCTTTGCTATGGAAAACTGCCCATATCCTAATTTTATTCAAGTCAATAGATCCATGCGATCAGAATAATTACCGGCCTACATCAATACTTTCTGCTTTGTCGAAACTACTCAAAAAATTGTTAATGCCCAAATCAGAGAATATTTGGATACGCATGACTTACTAAACCCTGTACAATCCGGCTTTACAGCCTAACATAGCACGGTATCTGCACTTGCGAAAGTAACCACAGATTGGCAAATTGCACTGGATACTAAAAAGCATGTGTTTGCCCCTTTCCTTGATCTTAGCAAGGCCTTCGATACTGTGGACCACAATATCTTGCTTACAGCTTTAAGCAGCATTGGACTTGACAGCACTGCAATCAAATGGTTCTCCAACTACCTCACCAACAGATAAGTCAAAGCTGTAGGTGATCTGACATCACAAAAAAACCCTCGTACGAAGTGTTCCAAGTCTCCATACTAGGCCCAATCCTATTGCATATGCAGTGTCAGTGGCTCAGTAGGTAGCACACTCGCCTCTGAGGCCGGGAGATCAGAGGGCTGTGGGTTCAGTTCCCACATCTGGCACTTGCGTTAATATCCCAGTACTGACACTGTAATGCAGCATGAGAGGGGTGCTGCATTTCTGAGGTGCCATCTTTCGGATGAGACGTTAAACAGAGGTCCCATCTGCCTGGATTGGTGGTAGTTCAGGTGGATGTTAAAGATCCCATGGCACTTATCGAAAAGAGTAGGGGAATTTCCCTGGTGTTCTGGCCAAATTTCCCTCATTCACTAAAAATACCACCAACAGCTTAATCTGGTTCAAGGTCAGTTGGCATTCATCTGTATCCCCCTCCCCCGGGTCGTGCCTGAAAATAGGCAGGATTTGTCTAGTGCACTTACCCGGTCAACAAAAGCTAAATAAATAAAAATATTTGCAATTTACATCAATAACCTGGACACTCATCTCCATTCAGTGATGATTCATTTATTTGTAGATGATACTGTACTATAAACCATAAACTCCTCCTTGGATATGGCACAGGAGAACTTACAGCAATCCGCACAGGGGTTGTGTACAGACCCCCATGTCAAGGGGAGGGAATGGACAAGGATATGATAGAAGGCATTCTAAGAATGGCAGAGAAAAGGGAGATACTGTTGATGGGAGACCTGAATATGCCAGATGTTAACTGGAGCACATTTGCTGCAGCCACATGCAAGAGCAGGGCCATTCTTGATGCCCTACTGGTGGCAGGCCTTAGACAGCTAGTTTCGGAACCCACTCGTGAGGGAGCAATCTTAGACCTCGTACTCTCAAACGGGGGTAGTGAGAGGATCTCAGATCTAGAAATGGGTTGCCATCTGGGGACAAGTGACTATCAAACAGTGTGGTTCACGTTAAACTCAGCTACAGAGTCATGCCATACAAAAGTGAAGGTACTGGACTTTAGAAGGACTGACTTTGGCAAGATGGAAGAGTGCCTCAGAAAAGCACTAGCAAACAGGCTAGAAGGAGGTGTGGAGCAACAATGGGGAATCATCAAAACTGCCATCACAGAGGCAACAAGCCTTGGTGTGAAGCAAATAAACAAATCAAAACAAAAGAAAAAGCCACTATGGTTCTCAAGAGGTGGCTGTGAAAGTCAGGAAGAAAAGATAGCATTCTGGAAGTATAAGAAACACAGAAGGAGCAGGACAGAGCTGCACCAGTTAAGGCAGAAGGAAGCAGGGAGGGAAGTCAGAATAGCAAAGGCCCAAACTGAGGAAAAGATAGCCAACTCAGTTAAAAAGGAGGACAAAACCTTTTATAGGTACATCAGCGAGCGTACAAAGACGAAGGGAGGGATAGTGAGGCTGAATAGAATGAATGGTGGGTGGGCAGAGGGAGACAGTGAAAAAGCAGGGACACTGAACAAATATTTCTGCTCAGTATTCACAAAAGAGGAGGGGAAGCACCTAATCCAATTAACAGAAGCACTCTTGATGGAGGGGGGTCGATCCCAGTCCTTTCACAGAAGTAAGGGTTCTGCAAGAACTCCTAAAACTGAAGGTGGACAAAGCAATGGGTCCTGATGGAATTCACCCCAGAATTCTAAAAGAATTAAGGGAAGAACTAGTGAAACCACTGGCTACTCTTTTTAACAAATCATGGGAGGATGGTGTGGTACCCAAGGACTGGAGGAAGGCGGATGTGATTCCCCTTCACAAAAGTGGGACCAAGACAGAGGCAGGAAACTGCAGACCTGTCAGTCTGACCTCTGTGGTAGGGAAAGTGATGGAGTCACTTCTGAAGGAAAGAATAGTTGAGTACCTAGAGGCCAGTGGAGCCCAGGACCCAAGGCAGCATGGGTTCACAGCGGGAAGATCATGTCAGACGAATCTAATAGATTTCTCTGACTGGCTAACCAAAGTAGTAGACCAGGGAGAGGCTGTGGACATGGCCTACCTAGACTTTAGCAAGGCATCTGACACAGTCCCACACAAAAGATTACTAGTCTGCCGGCCCGTGGCGCTGAGGGTTGAGGCGCTAGACGCCACACTCGCACATTACCGCGGCCCGGGTTCGGAACGGACTCGGCAGCCGGGGTCGGTGGGGAGGGAGGATCGAAGGCCCAACGGATGCTCTCTCCTCACGGTGGTGACCAAGAACGCCTCATGCCTGCATCCTTCCATAGCCGGGTGGAAGCACCGACAGTAGGAAGGATGGAGATGCTCTTCGCCGGAGCCGGGAGGGGGACGCCGAGCGCATGAGGGCTGGCGGCGCCAGCACGTAGCCACCGACATACATCCCAAGCGCACGCATCCCAGAGGGCGGCGAAGGGAGAAAAACCGGAAAAACACCTCCGGCTGCCCTAGATGAAGTCCGCCCTAAGTCTACCCGGACCACCTACAAGGACAGACCTCAATGTGCCAGGGAGAGGAGGAAGGGCACTCTAGGGGCAGATCCCTAAGGGGTGTCGGGACATGAGCGGATGGAAGGAGGGGCACGAGGGGAGGAGGATAAAGATGAAAATAAAAAAAAATAAAAAAAGATTAATAGTCAAATTAACCAGCCTTGGAGTGGGTCCCAGGGTGGTAACCTGCGTAAAACATTGGCTGCACAACAGGACACAGAACGTAATTGTAAATAGAGTCCACTATGAAGAAAGAGGGGTTACTAGTGGGGTACCGTAGGGTTCAGTATTGGGTCCAGTCCTTTTAAATGTCTTCACCAGTGACATTGCAGGACTGGAAAGAAAAGTATGCCTTTTTGCAGATGACACAAAGATCTGCAACAGGGTTGATACACAAGGAGCCGTGGAAAGGATGAAAACGGACTTGGCAAGGTTGGAGGAATGGTCAGAAGTATGGCAGATGGATTCAATGCAAAGAAGTGCAAAATAATGCACCTGGGAAACAAGAACCCAGGGGAAGAATACACAATGGGTGAGGAGGTAGTAACAACAAAAAAGGAAAGGGACCTGGGGGTAATCATATCAGATGACCTTAAGGTTAGCAAGCAATGTGAGAAGGCAGTAGGGAGGGCTGGGGTATACTGGGATGTATAGGAGAGGCATCAGCAGCAGAAAACAGAAGTTGTTATCCTCTGTACAGACAGTTGGTGAGACCCCATCTGAGTACTGTGTCCAGTTCTGGAGACCCCATCTCCGCAAGGACATAGACAGGATAGAGGTAGTCCAGAGGAGGGCAACAAAATGGTGCAGGGTCTGCAAGAGAAGCCGATGAGGAGAGACTAAAGGAGCTTAATATGTATACCCTTGAGGAAAGAAGGGAGAGGAGGAACATGATAGAAACTTTTAAGTACCTCAGTGGAATCAACAAAGTCCAAGAGGCTAGCAGCTTTCAGAAAAAGAGATGTGCAAGAACAAGAGGACACAATTTAAAGATGGGGGAGTGGTTCAGGGGCAATGTGAGGAAGTATTATTTCACAGAGAGGGTAGTGGATGCATGGAACAGCCTTCCTGAGGAGGTTGTGGGGTCTAAAACTATGGGAGAATTCAAGAATGCATGGGACAGACATAAGGCAATTCTTGTGGGGGGGTATGAAGAAATAGGCTGTTGGTTAACTAGGATCTGCGGCCTATCCTGTAGGTAGGGAAATGGGCAGACTAGATGGGCCAAGCGGTCCTTATCTGCCATCAAAGTCTATGTTTCTATGTTTCTAAGACTTCATTATTCTCCAAGATAATCTCATTAAACACAAGCTCCTCCTCAGTGCCAGAAAGACTAAAGCCATGGTCCTTTCACCAAAAACTGGCCTTGGACCAACACACACTCCCGATTCTAATGCTTCTACACGAACCCCTCGAAATAGTCGAAAACTATAAATACCTAGGATTCTGGCTGGACAATAAGCTTAACTTTCTATGCCATCTGAATGACATCTCGAAGAAATTAAAACAGCAGTCAGGCTTATTCTATCGTATTAAACATCTGCTTACCTTAGATGCTAGAAAGAGGCTAGTACAATCTACGTTCTTACCCATACTGGATTATGCAGACTTTATCTACATATATTGTCTCTTAACAATGCTCAGCAAACTTGACACCTTATACCACCGGGCCCCAAGATTTATGCTCAACCTACCCTTACGTACCCACCACTGCCTACTATACCAGGAATCGGGGTGGCCTTCACTCTCGAGTAGGAGGAAAAGAAATGCTCTTCTCTGGCTTCACAGAGCACTTTCTAATAATCTTCCTACATACATCTCAAGCCTATTTGTGCGAGCCAAGGGTTCTTATGGACCGAGACATTTCTCTATACTCTGCTTTCAGATTGCTAGAGTAAAAATAACCTATGGCTCGGCCGCAATCAACTTTGCACTCCCATCTCTATGGAGCTCCATGCAAAGCGCACAAATTGTCCTCACTTCCAAGCCTATCCACATTTTTGAGGGAAACTTGCAACTGCTTCAGACAAAGATGAACCACTAGCATCTGACCCTTTTCACTAGTTCCGCAGTTAGAACCTCTCATAAGGCCCATCTCTATAGGGAACATCCAGCTCCGATAGCCTACTCTCTTTTATCATGGCCCTCCTCATACCTTCTCCTCCCCCCTTTTACCTCACCTTTCCCCTGCCTTCCCTCTCCGCTTACCGCCAACAGTAGGAGGTAGTCTAGGATTGATGACTCTCCTCCCCTTCCTATAAAATTGTTTATGAACTGCATTTCATTGTAACCGTGGCAGGTCAGTAGATGCTGGCCTTTTGTGCCTCACCTGTACATTATCCCTTGCATTACTGAGCTTCCATATCTGTGACCATCTACTTACTGTATTGTATGTATTGTACTATATGTCCAGGACCACTCTGAAAATGAGCTTGCTCAATGGTGTTTATGCCTAGTTAAATAAAGTGACCTATTGTTGAGGCTTCCATTAGCACTAGTGAAGTGGGAGTCAGTTTGACCCTCTGCTTCCAATGTTGGAGGTCAGACCAGAAAATCTGGTAGTCAGAAATTTCTACAGTGGCTTTGTACAACATTGTCAGATACGTTTCCTGCTAAAGAAATCTGTGCAAACCTTCCAATATACAGGATCAGTGCTGAAGCACTGGTCTTATTTTTGTTCAGCAAAATTCTCAAAAATCCCATTTGGGGACTTCAGTAGGGTATTAACAAGCCCTGCCCCCCTTCACAAAACCAAGAACTGATTTTAGCTATGGAACCTGGTGGCCTTTCGACCAGTAATTATGTTGACATTCTAAGCCAACAAAAATGATGGCAGACCACTGAGAAATGTATCTTTGATAAATAAAATGTTAAACATATGTTGCAGTGACACACAGTTCCCTTCCTCATCAAACAACTAGCTACTAAAAAGCACAAGTAACTCTCTCTCTGGACCCCCTCCACTCTACTAAGCCAGTCATTAATTTGGTAAAACAGTCTGCCCATCAAAAAACTCCACATCAGTCATAGGTCACACTAGCCCAATCATCATGCGATGTCAATTACAACCTGTTCTTGGCCAGAGGATCACATTACGGTTGGCCCGATTAGCCAGCACCCCGTAAAGCCAGGCTTAGCAGGGGCAGCAGCTACTGTGGGGGTCATGTAGTGCACACTGAAGCAGGAACTGCATACAGCGTCATGGAACAGCAGCTGTATTTCAAGCAATGATTAGACTATTCCTGACATCCTCAGCCTTGCTGATACGGAGCAAGGTTTGCAGGGGGAAGATCTGTAATTACTGGCCTAAGGACACAAAGTCAATCCTGTGCCCACTCCACTCATACTTAGTGACGCTGCTCCCCTACACCCACTCCCCCCACTGCCAGACACCAGTCCCCCTACGCCGCTGCCAGACACCCCCTCTCCCCCATGCTCATGCTGTTGCCATACACCACCTCCCCCATGCTGACGCCGCCGCACACCTCTACGCTCATGCTGCTACCGTGCACCCCCACGCCGCTGCTGTACACACACCCTCCCCACAACACTACCATACACCCCTCCCCATGCTTACACCGCTACCATACACCTCATCCTCCCTGCTGACGCCGCTCCCGTACACCCACTCCTCTGCACTCACGCCACTGCTGCATACCCACTCCCCTGCACTCACGCCGCTGCCATACACCCACTCCCTGTATTTTCAACACTACCATAGACCCACTCCCATGTATTCACAACACTACCACAGACCCACTCCCCCGTACTCACTGCTGCCGTTGACCCACTCCCCCCATACTCACGACGCTGTCACAAACTCACTCCCCCGTACTCACAACACTGACGGAGACACACTCCTCCAGTACTCACGACACTGCAATAAACCCACTCCCCTGTCCTCATGGAGCTGCCGTAAACCCACTCCCTGGTACTCACAACATTGCCCCTGACCCACTCTCTCCATACTCATGACATTGCTGTACACCCCCTCAAACTCATAATGCTGATGTACACCCACTCTCCCAACACTCATGACACCACTATACACGCTGCCCCCATACTCACGACACCATCATGCACCTACTCACCCTATAATCTCACTACCCAGCACTCAGAGTGTCCCAGACCAATAATTACACTGCTGCACACACTGAACATACTTATTATTGAAATACTCCCCCCCCTAAAACAATAAATACAAATATCTAGTTAAAGCTAACTTTCATCAACTCGATACAGAACCGATCTGCACTACACAGAGCAGCCACTGCCGTACAGAAACACAGACATGCGCGCAAGGAGCTGACAGCGCGAGACAGCAGCTACAAGCCTGCCTTCCCCAGCACACACGAGAGCACACACCACGGTTCTGCAGTCGCCATCTCCACTTCAGTGTGAAGATAGAGAGAGAAGAGTACCCGGGCCTAGGACCCAGGCCTGGTGCATGTCAGGAGCCGGGCACTGGGAGTCAGCGCTCCCGCGCCGCCTCCCGCCAGCACGAGAAGCGATGCGAGAGCAGCGCGTAAACAGACCAGCCATGTTCCGTAACACTCCGCGCGCGCGCGCACACACACACGTCAAGGCCTCCACCGCACCTCGACAGAGAAGGACGGAATAAACAGAGTCACTTACCGGTTCCGCAGAGACAGTTCCTGCCCCGCTCTTGGGTACAATCTCTGCTCACCCACCAATATAACTGACAAATTCACTTTATCCTATTCGCTGTGTCGAGGGGCTGATGAGGCCAAGTGCGTCATTTATCGACTACGACAGCGTCGCTGGATTACATCACGACGCAGCACGTCGTAATAAACGACACGCATGCGTCCTGCGCTGTAGTCATTTCGGCTGGTGCTGATTGGCGGAGAGGTGCTGTCACATTTTCTTTCCTGTCCGAAGCTGTTTTCTCCATTGGTTGGGGATTTTGAATCGGTATTCCCGCTTCTGTCGTCTGTGCTGGTGTCCACATTTCAGGTCCGGAACCACATACTGGAGGATCTCTACTTTTTATTCAAAATAAGTCAGCATGGCGAACTTGAGCCCTATGCTAATAGCGTAGGTCCTATGTGTACCCGATATGCTGCACTATCACCACTTTTGGTATGTCGGCTTCACATTTGACAGGCTCCAAGTTCATGAATACTGTTGATCGGTGCGGACTGGCTGGGTCACAAGCCAGAGTGCTACCTGTGGATGACAGGCAACCTGGCACATGTCGTGTCCCCACCTACGTAAGGGTATCCGATTGTGTTTGTTTCAAAAGTTTCACCGGGAAAGACGTACTGAGCTGGCTCGTTTCCAGATGCGGCGGGGGGTTAGAGCATACCTCACAACCTCATAAATCAGGGACAAGGCTTAAAAAAATCAGGGACACATCTTAAAAATTGATACTATTCACTCAGAAAGCTGATAGAATAAGGGGGTCTGTGTTAAGATGAGTTTTCTGAAGAAAAACAAGTCTGTAACTTTAATGTTTGACAATATTTTGTGATTTTAATCCACACTGTTCTGTCACAAAAACACAAACTGTATGAGGGACAGGAAAATTTTGAGGCCAAATCAGGGACGTCCCTGAAAATCAGGGACAGTTGAGAGGTATGGGTTAGAGCAGGGTCATGAGTAGCAATAGAAAGCAATTTACCTAGCAGAAAGAACAGAACTATGCATCATAAACCAACTTAAATGGGTAATGTAGATAAATATATCAATATGACCTGCCCTTGCTTCTATATTCACTAAGGTGTCCTACCCCGGGGGTTTAGCTCGGTTCAGAAGTTACAGGCAGGCAGCAGTTACTCTCAGTCCATGAGGTGACAGCTTGCAGTGGCTACCCCCTCCTGTCCCTGTCTAGGGGGTTAGATGTCGTACAGTCTCAGAGAAAGTGGGAGGACACCAACACTTGGACTGAGCAGTAAAATAATTGGCAGGGTTTAAACAACAGTACCCTGTAGCTGTAGAAAGGGATTATTATAACGGCATCGGCTCCACTGAGGTGCTGTTAGTTGGATTTCTTCCTTCCCTCATGACTGGTGGGCTCAAGAACTGCTTTAAAGTCTGGAAAATCTTTTGCAGGACATCAAATGATTCGGCCCCAGGGAGAAAATCGGGAACCATTTTATTTTTTGTTAAAAGCTCAAGCTACAGCAGCTCCATGGAGAGGGATGGGGGTACAATTCAGTTCATAGGTACAGTTTCCACACAGACGTCGGCCATGACACGGACATTTGGGGGACCTGGATCCTCTCAACCTCATTGTTCTTTGTTGAGCCAGAATGGGCTCCTGTTCTTATGAACACTCGGCAGTGTTCTCTCAGGCAGTCACTCTCATAGCGGTTATCCTTCCAGAGGGAGCGGGGCACATAAAAACACCTCAGCCCTTTCCTTCCTCACAGGAGGATAGATGGTACCGTGGGCACAGTCCTTTCCCCTGATGCTGACTGCCTGCCGATCCTCGGGCAGGGTTCGCACAGGACAGCAGCTACCATCTGACCTGACACAGCTCTCAGGAATACATCCCCACAGCAGCGCTCAAAATATGGATTTTCGGTGACATGACATAGGCAAGGGGGCTACACTGCCACCACAACGTTTCTGGAGCACCGCTGCCATATCAATCTCCAGTCCCAGTCATGGCAACCACCTCAGAAATATCCCCAGTCCAAACACAGCCAAACGGGCTTCTCTCTGCTGCATGAAAAATCCTCCAGATCCCCCACGGATGGTTGGTGGGTTGCTGCACTGCTGGGGGGCCGGAGGGCAATCTCCCCACCCCGGGCCTACCCGGCCCTGACTGGAGGCCCTTCCCCCAGTGCCTCAGAGTTGGCTCTAACCTCTTTTAATGACAGTTCCTTCATGAATCTACTCCCCAACTGTCCCTTGCGCGCCAGTGGGCGCTTGAATCTCCTTCGCGCTGCTAAGCCCTGCCCACCGGCCAGCTGGCAGTGTGACTTACAGCCTCACGATGCCAACAGGGCATCAATTAGTGCCCCCCTCTTTTGGCATGGGGTTTCATAAAAAACAACTAAGTATCGCAAACAAGCTACAATATAAGCAAATATGGTTGATAGCGTAGATTATCGGGTATGCGTAGGAATTACACTATTAGAGTAGAGCTCAAATTACACTATTTGGTTCAAGTGCCTGTTTCTTTACTTTTTATTAGTTTATTTGAGTAGGGGGCTTCATCCCCCCACACCCCCCCTTTAAAAAAAAAATGAGGTGGTGGGATGAAGCGCCCCCAACTCAAACTGACAAAGCCAGAATTAACCGCTGGCACAAGCACTTGGCCAATTGCCCGCCTGCTACTCATTAGTTTATTTGAGCTGGGGCTTGCCCCACACCCCTGTAAAGCAGGAGAAGCCCCCAACTCAAACTGACAAGCATGAAAATAAGGCACGGACCAAACACCACTGTATTCAGGAAGATTTTACGGCAAGCTTCCTCACGATACCCAATAATCTATACTATCGCCCAAATATGTACAATGGGATTTAGCAGAAATGCATCCAGGAGGGTAACAAGAGGGTGCTAATTAAAGTGTAGAGTGCTATAAATGTAGCTGTGCAAGACTGGAGTAACAGGCCCACTCACCAATAGGTTCAAATAATAGTTAATTTATTAATGCCACTCTTAGTTATTCTATGTTATATGGCACTTTTTCTGTAAATGAATGACTTTTAAGAAACCTAATTTTGTATGACACTGCACAGTATCCAAAGATGCAATCAGGTATAGTGCAAAGATAGTACTGTTTTTTTTTTTTTTTTGTCCCTTACTATACTGTTATTTGTATCATTACTGGTCTTACTGAAGCTGTAGTGCACCAGTCTCTGTAACACTTGTTTTTGTTGTCTCCCTGACACTAAACTGTTTGAAAATAGGCTCTGCCTAAATAGTTTTATGTGAAATAAATTAAATAATTCAGTTTATGGCAGCAGCATCCAGACCATAAATCATACTATGTTTCAGGGATATAGAATTGCCAGACTCCCTGAGGAAAGGGGACTATATCCCCAAAACATAGGATGGTTTATGGTCTGGATACTACTGCCATAAACTGAATTAATAAAATAACATTTATTTGAACCTGTTGGTGAGTGGGCCCATTACTCCAGTCTCTCATAGTTTGCATGTAACCTTGATTAGTTTTGGGCCTCTCCCTTTTTGATTTTCATTATACCCTTTTATTTTTTACTGAGGTTGTCTGGGTCAGGACCACAGCTTTTGCTCTAAATGTTGGCAAGTGGTAGTCAAGCAGGTAATCAAGGAAGAGTGCAGTTGAAGAAGGGGGATGAGGGGTTGCAGCAGGGGTTAGAGCTGGGAGTTGGGACAAGGAGGGAGAGAGTGGAAGAATGGGAAGAGTGGTACAGAGGCAGGGAACAGGTGCAGTTGCAGGAGTAAAGTAAATTTGAGGAGCAGCGAGGACAGAGAGAGCATAGGGAAGAGGTGGAGCACATAGAAAGGGAAAGAGAATTCCAGAGTTTGGGGAAGCGGTAGAAGAAGGCAGCCTGTCCAGCTGAGGATGTCCTAGAAGAGAGTGCCAGGGAACGAAAGCTGAGCCTAGCCAGTATTTGGCTACAAAGGTGGGACAATGAGTGAGGTGCTTGGTTTCAAGGGAGAGGGAGGTGTAAAGGGAGTAATAGAGGGTAATGTTCTCCTGACCCTCCTGTTTGGGACCCTCCTCCTGGCCCCAGTCTCCAAAGCCAACCAACCTATAGAAATGGTGACGGTGAGTGGCACAGCCCTCTGTTTACTACCTCAGTCCACTTCCATCTGACTGCCAGTAAGAGATTGTAAGAAGTTCTGACATAATCTCTTACATGGACAATCAGATGCCAGCCATCCAAGCTAGTAAGTAGAAGGCTGTGCCTGTTGCTGTAGCTATTACTGCAGGTCGATGTAGGTGACCAGGGTAAGGGGGTGAGAGGTGCTGGTGTGACAGGGTGGAATAAGACCCTGTCCCAGTTGTTAGAGAAAGTATTTAAATTGAAGGATCTTTCCTTTTCTGTTTCTTCTCTGTCTGGTTGCACAACTCAATTTTCCTGTGAGACTTCGGATTTGATCACCCTGACAATCTCGCAGTTCTTTGGCTCTCACATTCTCTCAGTTTTCTTTTGCTGTCTGTCTCTTTCTCCCTTGTACGTCTGCTAATATAAAAATATGTGCAAATCATTGTATGGAAATGTAACTGATATTGGGATCCCTTTGTTTGGAAAATGTATACCATTACTGTTGAAATGTATATATTCATAATTTGAGATGACTGCAAAAAACTGTTGCAGAAGCAAATGATTTGATACATTTTAATGGACCAACATAGATGTAACAACAAGAACAAAGTGCTCTAGCTTTCGGACCAACTAGTCCTTCTTCAGAAGCTCATGGCAGTTGTATAGAAAATACAATACTTATAACAGCTAGATAATGCAGAGAAAAACAGAAAAAAATCCCCATTGGTTTAAAATACTCATTTAAAAAAAACAGAAGATGATGTCAGAGAAGTTAAACAGTACAATACTGCCCTCAGTCCAATGAACCTTGGGTTAAGATGTGCTTGTGCAACAAACATAAAGAATCCTACTGCACATAAATTTAATTGACATAAGATAACACTGCTGAAGCAGATAACCCCAAATCAAGCCATGAGTGTCACAGTCAGTATAAGGATGTGATTACTGAAAGGTAACCCCACCCAGCTTAAAGACAAACTAAGATAGTTATAGGGCTCATGAAATTACAATGTATGCATTAAAGACAAGAATACCAGTAAAGTTGTCTAAAAAACATCAGTGCACACTGTGTGATGTGTAAAACCTAGCTAGACATGTCACCCAGCTGTATTCTCAAGCTAAATAAAAGGTCCAAGAAATTACAAAAACCTCAGGACTATATAAATGAAAATATAAATATAAATTGATAATAT
This sequence comes from Neoceratodus forsteri, assembly GCA_016271365.2. NCBI lineage: Eukaryota > Metazoa > Chordata > Ceratodontiformes > Ceratodontidae > Neoceratodus > Neoceratodus forsteri. The sequence goes on along the minus strand of CM057459.1, from coordinate 1,421,311,213 downwards.
TAGTGTTAAACAAAAAACTCTGGTAGAGGAACCTCAAGGAATTCAGACCATGCATCCTGATATGTACTGATGTCAATATATACTGAGAATGTAGCAACTACATGTACCACAAGTGTCTAGGGAATCTGAAAAAGAGATAAAAAAGTAATTTATCTCCTCCTGCATTCACATTCAGACTGAGGGCAGTATTGTACTGTTTAACTTCTCTGACATCATCTTCTGTTTTTTTGTTTTTTTTTTAAATGAGTATTTTAAACCAATGGGGATTTTTTTCTGTTTTTCTCTGCATTATCTAGCTGTTATAAGTATTGTATTTTCTATACAACTGCCATGAGCTTCTGAAGAAGGACTAGTTGGTCCGAAAGCTAGAGCACTTTGTTCTTGTTGTTACATCTATGTTGGTCCATTAAAAGGTATCAAATCATTTGCTTCTGGATCTATTCTTGCAAGGACCAATACGGCAACTACTAAATCAAGATTTCAAAAAACTGTTGGAAACTAGAGGTTACCTTGGTGCAAATCTTTGAGCTTTTTGCAAAAGCTGTGAAAAAGGGGGCCTCTCAGCTCAGGCACAATGTGTTCTAGCATCTCTTGCCTGATATTTACAAAAACAGGACACTTGCTAAGAGTGGGGGATGGAATGACATATGAAAGAGCTTAGTTGCAACTGCAAGATAGATTAGAACACGGGACACAGAGACTGAAAGAAAACTCAATTTTATTTTGCCTTTGTAAATAGTTATACTGAAAAAGTGTCTTATTTTATGTTACTGCTAGTGTAAATAAATAATTTTTGATGAATTCTACAACTGCTCTTGGTTTTCCTGTGCTTCCTGACCTGTGCCTCAATGACAGATGGTGTCAGCCTAAGTGGGATTTACATAGTGCTTACCCTAAGACAGGAGTTTTGTGCGTGGGTACTGAACCTAGTACAAGGGAAGCACAGAGGAAGGTATGGAATCTGCAGTAGGAAGTCCAGGAGTGGTTACCAGGAGAATGGCAGCCAAACTAGCAGAGACAGAAGTCCAGTCTGAGATTGTACAGCCAGCACAAGTTATGGAAAAAGAACTGGCAGTGACAGAACCTGAAAGCCTGATGGACTTTTTCAAATAGTGGACTATACAGCAAAAAGAGACTGAGAAGCAGAAAGAAAAAGAGATGCAGCGATGGGCACAGCAGAGGAGAGGAGAGAAGAGCTGCAGTGACAAGGAATGCTTGTCCTATTAGGCAAAAGACATACAGGTTGACAGAGCAGTTAAGAGCTGATGTGGTTAAGAAAATGAAAGAATTGAGTATCATAGAGGAGTCGAGGAGTGCTTGGTCATCTCCAATGGTAATTGTAAACAAAAAAGAAGGGGTGTTAGAATCTGCCTTGATTTTGGGAAACTTATATCAAGTGTCAGAATTTGACAAGTTAGCCAAGGCTCAGAATAGATGATTTGGTGGACAGATTGGGGAGTGCAAAGTATATCCATACCCTTGATCTCACCAAGGGTTACTGGCAAATACCTTTAGCTATAGAATCCAGAGACAAAACTGCATTTGCCACCCCTATAGGATTCTATCAGTTCACCACCATGCCATTTGGTCTACATGGTGCACCAGCAACATTCCAGTGGTACATGGATGTAATTTTATCACCTCACACTGGTTATTGTGCTGCATATCTTGATGATGTCGTGTACAGTCCAGACTGGAAAAGCTACTTGGAACACCTACAAGCAGTTGTCCAAGCTATCGCAGGTCTGACTATTAATCCTACCACATGTGCATTGGGCATGCAGGAAACCAGATATTTGGGCTATGTGTTGGGAAATGGAGATGTTAAGCCAGAGGTTTCTAAAATAGAAGCTGTAGCTAACAGCCCTGTTCCTAAAACCAAGAAACATGTCATGTAATTTTTAGGGCTAGCTGGTTATTATCAGAGATTTGTTCCCAACTTGGCAGAGTTAGCTACTTCCCTCACTGAACTCACAAAGAAACGGTGCCCAAATAATGTGAAATGGACCTCAGAGTGTGATGAAGCTTTTCAAGCCATTAACACTGCATTATGCTAAGCCCCTGTTTTAAGAAGCCCAGACTTTGAGAAACCATTTTTGCTACAAATAGATGCATCCGAGGCAGGCCTAGGTGTAGTAGTGAGTCAAAATATAGATGGGGCAGAACATCCTATTCTGTACATAAGTAGGAAATTGCATGACAGAGAGAAAAGGTACTAGAAAACAAATGTTTAGCAGCAAAGTGGGCCATGGAGTCCCTTAAGTTTTATTTGCTAGGAACTGACTTTGTTCTTGTAACTGATCACAATCCTCTCTGTTGGCTTAACCAGATGAAAAGATAAAAATTCCATAATCACAAGGTGGTACCTGGCACTGCAGCCATTTAAATTCACAGTGACATGGGTCTGTTCATGAAAAAGGGTTACCAAAGTATGACATGAGGGTCAAATTTTCAAATTATTTCTAGATTACATTTGTGATGCATTTCAAGATATTATGACCCAAGTATGAAAAAAGAAACATATTGGGAGATAAAAGCCTCACAGGTTCCTGAGGTAAAAGAACTGTATTGTGGTGAGTGTAACAAGTGACACCACACACTGTGGTGAATGTAACACCTGACACAAAACATTTGTTTTAGTAGTAAAAACTTTAATAAACATGTAATGTGTTATATTAAAACATGAGAAACAACTATTTATAAGAATTATAGTACATTATCACACATGCCCCCACAATGCAAAGCATCATGGGCTGCATATGCAAATCACCACAGAATGTTATGCTGGTCCAACTTTAAGCAGAATTGCATGGTGCCGAAAGGCCTCTCACACAGTTTGCAAAGGGTGCTAACAGAAAACATAGACACGTGTTTCGTCTTACCAGGACTCATCAGTATGCCTCGTCTGTTTGACACCCCAGTGGAATGGACCAGCTACCCCTAAGGCAGTGTGCCTGGGATATATTATGGTGAACCCATTAAAATAAAAAACTATTTAAAAGACAAAGAACCTCTGTGTGCAAACACTGAGGCAAGGGTTACCCCAAAGGGCATTTGGCTGGGAAGCCAAGTTCAAGAAAATACAAAATCACACATGCCCCCACAATGCAAAGCATCATGGGCTGCATATGCAAATCACCACAGAATGTTATGCTGGTCCAACTTTAAGCAGAATTGCATGGTGCCGAAGGCCCTCTCACACAGTTTGCAAAGGTGCTAACAGAAAACATAGACACGTGTTTCGTCCTACCAGGACTCATCAGTATGCCTCGTCTGTTTGACACCCCAGTGGAATGGACCAGCTACCCTAAGGCAGTGTGCCTGGGATATATTATGTGGGGGCATGTGATTTTGTATTTTCTTGAAACTTGGCTTCCCAGCCAAATGCCCTTTGGGTAACCCTTGCCTCAGTGTTTACGCACAGAGGTTCTTTGTCTTTTAAATAGTTTTTATTTTAATGGGTTCACCATAATATATCCCAGGCACACTGCCTTAGGGTAGCTGGTCCATTCCACTGGGGTGTCAAACAGACGAGGCATACTGATGAGTCCTGGTAGGACGAAACACGTTGTCTATGTTTTCTGTTAGCACCCTTTGCAAACTGTGTGAGAGGCCTTTTGGCACCATGCAATTCTGCTTAAAGTTGGACCAGCATAACATTCTGTGGTGATTTGCATATGCAGCCCATGATGCTTTGCATTGTGGGGGCATGTGTGATTTTGTATTTTCTTGAAACTTGGCTTCCCAGCCAAATGCCCTTTGGGGTAACCCTTGCCTCAGTGTTTACGCACAGAGGTTCTTTGTCTTATAGTACATTAATTGCAAATGTGATGTTTTGCACCATGTACCGTGGTGAATGTAACAAGTGACACCACACTTATGTTTCACTTACTAAAACTGTACTGAACTTGCCTAACAACTAACATACTACTATTACTGACTGACATACTGCTATAAAACTAGAAAAAAATCAACAATTACATTACTGGCAAGTGTGATGCTTAACAGCATATAACGTGGTGAATGTAACAAGTAACACCACACATTTGTTTCAGTTTTAAAAAGTTTACTGAACATGTCTCATGGCTATCACGCCACTACTAATAACTGACATAGTGTTATAAAACCTGGAGGAATTTGATAATAATAGCAGTACTGGCAGGTATTATGGTTGACTCCACATATCGTGGTGAATGTAATGAGTGACACCACAAAGAAAATCCATTTTAACTCTCCACCCCATATACACTGAATAATCCTTATTACAGTTGATGCCCAGCACTTTCCCTAGACATGCAGTTGTCACTGAAATATGCTGTCTGAAAATTTGCCCAACAATCAGTGGATGATGGTAACCAAAGTTTACCTGTGGTGAATGTAACTGCAACCCTCGTTGTTGCATGCAGTGCTTATCTTCATGGAATGTAGCCCTACAAATGGAGGAGCCTTATGCAAATAATAAGTTTTAAACCACAACTCAGATCTTCCCTCTATGGTTGCTTCTTGGTTCTGAATGGCAGGTTATGACTTTGCAACTGTCACAGACTGACTGGTAAACATTGGGCCTGATGTGACTCCCAAGTAGAGAGAGGGTCAAAGGTTGCTGTCCCTTCTGTGGAAAAGATAGATCAGGCAGTAACACAGTCATTTATCACAAGGAGGCAAATTAGGAGAGAAGCCAGAAAATCTTTTAAAGTGCTAATAGCACAATTACAGATTTGGGGGCCATGCGGGTGAATGTAACGTGCTGTGTCACCAACTGTTACATTCACCACACTAAATACAAAGTTGTATAAATTAAAAATGGAGCATTACAATGAGCTAAAGAGTACAAATAATAAAAAACACAACTCCAGATTAGTATGCGGACTTACTTTAATAATGGAAAACAGTAAATACAGCTTGCAAAAACAAATGGTAAAACATGTTTTTGCATGTCACACTTTTTCAGGTAAAAAAAAAGGCAGCAAAATGGAGTGGGACACCCCATTAAAAAAATATGGATACCCTAGAATTCTATAGTTATGTTATTTATCTGCACATATAGCCAGCATTCAGATTTAGTCAAAAACATGTGCCTGACAGTTCTTGATTTTTAAAAATGTGTTATGCACTGTATGGTGGACATTAGTAACTCCTTTTCATGAACAGACCCACATACAAATCTAGTAAAGAGAATAGCAATGCTGATTTTCTGTCAAGATATGAATCAGGAATTGACAGTTCTGAAGGTTGAAAAACAAATGTATGAGTTTAAACTTTACTGCTTGCTGTACTGTTAGAAAAAAACAGACCATGCGCATGTGCTTAAAGCAGCAGTACTACAGAAAAAAAATTGCACTTTTCTGACAGTTTATTCCCTGTGCCCTGCTAATCATATACCTGGTACTCTTTCCTGCTGGCATTGTATTATCACAGAGTAATTTGCTCAGTTATTCTCTGCTTTTGTTTGCATTTCTGCCACTAAACATGTTGCACTGGAACCCCCTCTGCTGCCAACTGCACATGTGAATGACTTGCAGGGACATCGGGAATGGTCAGCAGAGGGTCCCTCTGCTGTTGTCAAAAGTCATGATGTGACCTGTAGAAAAAGCACAGCTGAAAATTAGTCAGCCGCCATATTTGTTGTAGCGCTACAACAATTCAAATAAATTGCAAATATCTAAAAAACTAAAGATGACTAAAAAAAACATTTACAGGTATGGAAACTGGAACTTTGGCTGCATGCTTACAGCCAAAAAGCAGAATTTTGGTAGCTCACTTCCTGATTTGATAGTACTGCTGCTTTAATTGCTGAAAGCAGCCATTGTTATTAGAAAATACAAGGTTTTGGAAACTTGTTTAATAAAACAGGTTCCCTCTTAAGGAGGGGGGGTTGTATGTGACAGAGTGGAATAGGGCCCTGTCCCAGTTGTTAGAGAAAGTGTTTAAATGCAAGGATCTTTCCTTTTGTGCATCTTCTCTTGTTGCGCAACCCAATTTTCCTGTGAGACTTCTGATTTGATCACCCTGACAATTTCACAATTCTTTGGCTCTCACAGTCTCTCAGTTTTCTTTTGCTGTCTGTCTTTTCCTCCATTGCATATCTGCTAATATAAAAAATATGTGCAAATCATTGTATGGAAATGCTACTGATAATGGGATCCTTTTGTTTGGAAAATGTATAGCATTGCTGTTGAAATGTATATACTTATACGGTTTAAAGGCTTAGTGAGCACCAGGAATTGTGGTGCTGCTCGGTCAGCTTGCAGGTAAAAAAAAAATCAAATGGCTGCACCCACACTCGCACAGAGGGATGAAAGACTTGCTTGCAGTTAAATAACTTTTTTAATGCAGCATTCTCAGTACAATCACCATAATGTGAAGAAAAACAGAGGAACAAGACGGTGGTAAAACCACCGCTCTTTATGTTTCACCCCCCCAACACGGGGGTTTCATCAGAGGATGAGTCATAGTGTTAGAGGTTAAACATTTAAACTCCTTCTGACCAATGACAGACTTATACATGTGCACGTCATTATAACGAAGGCAAAGAAAGCCTCAACCACCCAGTGCATCTCAGTCACCAGTGTCCCAAAGCAAACTTTCTTTAACTCTTTCTACGCTAAAGCTAGTAGTTTGAAGTACACTTGTTCTGCAACCATCCCATTATTCCGGATGATACTGTCCTGTGGAAAAAATGAGAGAAAATTGAATTCATTCAACTCATAATGTAAAGATGTCATTCAGAGAGGACTTTCAGATTTTGAAATTTAGAAAGCTTTTCTCATAGTAATTAAATAGTTCATAAGGGAGCGTGAGAAAAAGATAGTAATTAAGGGACTGGGGGGGGGGAGGAACATACAAGAGAAAAACCACTTTGCATTCTAAAGAATATAGGCTTCTAAATACAGATCCACAGGTACTGCTATGGGGGCTACTTTGGCCCCCAGCTTGGCTAATATCTATCTAAGTGTGTGGGAAGACACATTCATGTTTGATCAATCGGTGAACAGATTCTTTGACAAAATCAATCTATATAGGCGTTACATAGAAGATTTGTTCCTAATTTGGACGGGGTCCAAAAAATAATTATGTGAATCTGCACAATTTTTGGAGAGTACCAACCCAAATTTAAAATTCCAGGTGTGTTCCCATGAATACTGTATTTATTTTTTGGACCTTACTGTTTTCAATCTGGGAGATGGTCAATCAGTACTGATTTATACAAGAAGGAGTCGGATAGGAATAGCCTCCTACACGCAATGAGCTGTCATCCTAGGTATGTTATAACAAACCTGCTGAAGGGATAGTTCATACGTGTGAGAAGGAACTGTGGCAGCTTGGATCTATACCAGACTTAAGCACAAGAGTTCACCACTAATCTTGAAGAAAGAGGCTATGACAAAGCGGCTACTGAAATAGTTCAACAATAGGTTCACCTTATGGATAGAAAACAGATGTTTCACCCGAAAAGTAGAACCATTAGAACCGATCCTTCTGTGATGTTTATTACCACCTATGGTGGTGGTTTAAAAGAGGTGACGGAGATTGTAAGAAAAAACTTAAATGTTCTCAGAGGGATGCAGGATTTACTCCCTTTTCTGTCGAAACCTTTGCAGATGACTTACAAAAGGGGGAGGAATTTAAAAGACAGCCTCATGAGTAGTTATCATAACAAGGCTACAGCTATTCCAAAGAGGTCACACACAAAGAGATGTGGAATCTGTAGTGCATGTTCAACAGTACGCCCTTGCACTGAGTTTTTAAATCAGAGAACTGGCTTGATGGAGAAAGTAGTTTCAGCAATAGACTGCAATACGGAAGCTGTGGTCAATCTCGTAACTTGCTCCTGTGGCGCTCATTATGTGAGGCTTAACGAAACGTATGGGGCACTGGGACATGGAAACATTTGCAATCATAAAGGGCAACATGGAACATGCGATGGCAACCCACATATTAAAATCATCATCAAACACTATCCACACTCCTTGTGCCATTGGAAGAGAAGCTGTGCCTACTAATGTCAGAGGAGGTGATACAGAGAACATTTTAAACAAAAAAGAACAAAAATGGATCTTTCAGTTGGGTGCCCTTAAGAAGTTTGTGGATCTGTATTTAGAAGCCTACATTCTTTAGAATGCAAAGTGTTTTTTTTTCTCCCGTATGTTCCTCCCCCCCAGTCCCTTAATTACTATCTTTTTCTCGCACTCCCTTATGAACTATTTAATTATTATGAGAAAAGCTTTAGAAATTTGAAAGTCCTCTCTGAATGACTACTCTTTACATTATGAGTTGAATGAATAAAATGTTCTCTCATTTTTTCCACAGGACAGTATCATCCAGAATAATGGGATGGTTACCGAACAAGCATACTTAAAACTACTAGCTCTGGTGTAGAAAGAGTTAAAGTTTGCTTTGGGACACTGGGTGGTTGAGGCTTTGCCTTAGTTATTATGACGTGCATATGTATAAGCCTGTCATTGGTCAGAAGGAGTTTAAATGTTTAGCCTCTAACACTATGACTCATCCTCTGATGAAACCCCTGTGTTGGGGGGGGTGGAACATGAGCGGTGGTTTTACCACCATTTTGTTCCTCTGTTTTTCTTCATATTATGGTGATTGTATTGAGAATGCTGCATTAAAAAAGTTATTTAACTGCAAGCAAGTCATTCATCCCTCTGTGCGAGTATGGCTGCAGACGTTTGAATTTTTGTTACATATTTATAATTTGAAATGACTCCAGAAATCTGTTGGAAACTAGAGGTTACCTTAGCTCAAATCTTTGAGTTTTTTGCAAAAGCTGTGAAAAAGGGGGCCCTCTCAGCTCAGGTACAATGTGTTCTAGCAGCTGCTGCCTGATATTTACAAAAACAGGACACTTGCTAAAAGTGGGGGATGGAAGGACATATAAAAGAGCTAAGCTGCAACTGCAAGGGAGATTAGAAAAAGGGACACAGAGACTGAAAGAAAACTCGATTTTATTTTGCCTTTGTAAATAGTTATACTGAACAAGTGTATTTTTTATGTTACTGCAAGTGTAACTAAATAATTTTTGATGAATTCTACAACTGCTCCTGGTTTTCCTATGCTTCCTGACCTGTGCCTCGACAACAGCAGGCAGTAGGGTCCTGAGAGGGCAAGTCCAGCCAGGGTTGGATGACCACAGGGGGTGGGGGATGACACTGGACCACCAGGACTAGTATTGTCTGTAACAGGGTGGGTGATCGGGATGGGGGGACCACATGACCACCAGGGCTAATACTGCCAGTAATGGTGCAGGCTTGAAGGGAACCACTACACTATGAGCACACTTACTGCCAGCCACAAAATGCATGAGCCCATATTGGCCATAAAAAAAAAAATAAATGAGGTGGCCCCATTTTAGTTGCACTTGTGATAATAAGATGTTCCAACCTGGCATCAGGCATTACATTATCTATCACTCACATCAACAACCTACCAAACCAAACTATCAAACTACTAACTCATAACCATATGGGAAACCACACAGTCTTTAAAGTGTGAGAATAAGCCAAACTATGGCAAATATACTAAAATCCAGCAATACACCCTCGTCCTTCTCTCACTTTTGCTGTGCTGCTACAGGCAGCCAAAGTCCACTCATGTGACCACAAGTAGATTTCGCCCAGCTGTCTTTCCACCAGTGTCTGCTCCTACCAGGCTCAAACAAGGCCCTCCCTGACCTCACTCACTGTCAGGCTGAGACTCACTAGTCTGTCTACAATTTACAGTAACAGCTTTTAATTCTGCCTTTTATTTAGGCTGGTGGAGGCACAGTGGCAAGCAGCCCTCAGCCTAGCCTGTGTTTGCCCTTCCTGCTGTTCAGCTCTCCCACTCCTTCCTCTCTCACTGCATTGACCAACAGGAAGCTCACCCATAACCTGGTCCTGTAGTCACCTGGAGGCAGAAGGAAAAATATCACGAAGCCTACTCACCACACCATGTCTTAAGTGTACTGTTTTACAGAGCCAACATCCCTGTCACATAAGGGATTTTTTTCTGTTATGTTTTTATCCGGTGTTTTTCCCCATTTTCATCTGCCCCCAGGCACACAAGCGCATGTATGTAGGCACCCTCCCAACTTGCCGCTGCCTGCGCTGCCACCGGACCTCTGTGCCCAGTGGCAGCGGAACTACGGAGGGGTGACAACCACCCCAGGAGAGGAGCGCTGCCAGTAGGCTGCTCCATCTCCCCCGCTGGCAATCATGACAACCTGAGGTAGTTCCTGAACCTGGGTCGCCGGCTACAAGGTGTGGCATCCAGCATCTCAACCCTCCGTGCCACTAGGCCGTCTTCACATAAGGGATTTTAATGGTTTCTTTGTGTGTCCCTCCAAACCAAATTGCCAGCAGCTGCTGCTGTTCAGTTCACTGGACTTTTTTATCTGCAGTTTTGCAGTGTATCATGCTTTAATTGTGCATGTATTATTCGCTGTCTTTTATATATTCATATCCTGCTGTATATTACCACTCAGTGAACTGACACCACATAACATGTCATATTAAAAGGAAAAGAACCCTTTATTTTACCATATAGTAGGCCTTTGCTTTGCCCCTACATAGCTTTAGTTAGACGTATATACTGTATCATTAGCAGTCTATACTCGTTTATAGTCTGCTGCAGTGCCTCTAAAATGCTGTTAGCTTTGTGCCCTAGGTTAACTTTACCTGTCTTTACCCTAGCCCCACAGCCCACATAGTAGTTGTTGAGCCTTCAGCTCTGCTTTCTTTTCTCAGACAGGCTGCAGCTGCTGTTTGCTCAGAGTAAGAGCTGTTCTGCTTCTCCAACCAACAGCCCCCATCTCCTCTATTTACATAGATACATAGACAGTGTCGGCAGATAAGGGCCTATGGCCCACCTAGTCTGCCCATTTGAGCTTGTAAGTTCAGTTTGTTTTCCTAGAAGTCTATTTCCCCTTACCCCTGACCTCTAGAATTCCTTTATGTCTATCCCATGCATTCTTAAATCCCGTGATTGTTTCAGCCCCCACCACTTCCTCTGACAGGGTGTTCCACTTGTCCACCACCCGTTCTGTGAAGAATTTCTTTCTCATGTTTCCTCTGAATCGCCCTCCCTCCAACTTCATCCCATGCCCTCTAGTCCTGGAAAATCTTTTTCACTTAAAAATAGTGTTTTCCTGCTCCCTGTTCCTCCCTGTAAGATACTTGTATGTCTCTATCATATCCCTCTCCCTCCTCTCCTCCAGGAGTACATGTTCAGTTCCTTCAACCTGTCTTCATAGGACTTGTGATGCAACCCATGCACTATCTTTGTTGCCCTCCTCTGAACCTCTCTACCCTGTCTATGTCCTTACGTAGGTATGGTCTCCAGAACTGTACACTGTACTCCAGGTGGGGCCTCACTAGTGTCTTGTATAGCGGAATTATGACCTCCTTTTCCTGCTGGTGATGCCTGCCTATACATCCCAGCATCCTATTTGCTTTACCTGATGCCTTGTCACACTGTTTCCCTACCTTGAGGTCATCAGAGATGACCAACCCCAAGATCCTTTCCTGCTTGGTGCATGCTATATCCTCACCCCCAACTGATATATTGTGCCAGGGTTTTTGTGCCCCATATGCATTATCTTGCACTTCTTTGCATTGAATTTCAACTGCCAAACCCTTGACCATTCTTCAAGTTTCTGCAGGTCCCTCTCATTCTGTCTACACCTCTGGTGTGTCTACTCTATTACAGAGCTTTGTGTCATCAGCAGACAGTGAAATTCTGCCTTCTATATTCTGTGCAATGTCACTGATGAAGATGTTGATAGGACCGGTCCCAGTACTGATCCCTGTGGTACCCCACTGGTCACTCTCCTCTGTGGAGTGACAGCCATTTACCACCACCCTCTGTGTCCTGCCACCCAGCCAGTTACCTACCCACCACACTACTGTCCTGCCCACACCATATTCCCCAGTTTGTGTAATAGTCTTCTATGTGGCACAGTGTCAAGGCCTTGCTGAAGTCCAGATAGGCCATGTCCACTGCCCTCCCTGATCCACCTCCCTAGTCACCCAGTCAAAAATTCAATGAGGTTGGTCTGACATGACCTCCCCTGGTGAAACCATGCTGCCTTGGGTCCTGTAGTCCATTGACAACCAGATGTTCCACCAATCTCCTTCAGTAGTGCTTCCATGATCTTTCCCACTACCGAGGTGGAGGCTGACTGGTCTGTAGTTCCCTGCTTCCTCTTTGTTCCCACTTTTGTATAAGGGGACTACATCTGCTGTCCTCCAGTCTTTGGGTACCTCCTGTTTCCAGTGATTGGCTGAACAGGATAGCCAGAGGTTCAGCCACCACCTCTCTTAGTTCTTTAAGGACCCTGGGTGCACCCCATCTGGTCCCATTGCTTTATCAGCTCTTATTACTTCCAGTTCCTTCAGGACCCTTTCGTGTAAAGGGACTTGTGTCCATTTCTGCACATTCTCACCCCTTGTACTCCTTCAGACCCATTACCCCCTCTTCCTTAGTAAAGACTGAGCAGAAATACCTGTTCAATATGTCAGCTTTACTGTTGTCATCCTCCACGGCTCCCATCCTCCCCTTCAGTCTCACTATCCCTCCCTTTGTCCTTCTTTTTCACTTATGTACCTGTAAAGGTTTTGTCCTTAACCACTGATTTTGCAATGTGTTCTTCTGTCTGAGCTTTGGCTTCCCTTACTGACTTCCCTGCCTCCCTTTGTTTCTCCTGGTACTCTCCCTATCCCTCTGCCTGTGTTTTTGTATTGCCTGAATGCAATCTTTTTAGCTTTCACTTTCTTTGCTACCTCTTTGGAAACCATAATGGTCTCCTTTCTTTTCCTCTTGCTAACCTGCTTAATGCATAATTCTGTTGTTCTTATAATCCCTATTTTAAATACTGCCCACTGTTCCTCAATCCCTGATTCCTGTCCCATTCCCCTTAATGCCTCTTTTCAAGCATCTCCCATTTTCCCAAAGTCTGCCCCTAAAATCCAGGATCGTGTTTTGTGTGGTTTGGTTCTGCTCTTTCTGTGATTTCAAACCACAATGACTGGTGGTCACTGTTCCCCAGGTGCTCCCCACTGTTACCCCCATCACACTGTCCCTGTTTGTGAGCACAAGGTCCAGTATTGCCTTCTGCCGAGTTGGTTCCATGACCAGTTGCTTGAGGAAGGCACCCTGAAGGAGTCCAGGATAAATCTGCTCCTAGTTGATGCTGCTGCTGGGATGCTCCAGTCCACGTCTGGTATATTGAAGTCTCCAACCAGTACTACCTCACTCTTGTCTGCCATCCTTTGGATGGCTAGCATCAACTCCCTATCTGTTTCTTCCTCCTGGGCTGGTGGTCTATAGACCACACCTGTTAGGATGGCTGGCCCCATTTTCCTTTCCAGCTTAACCCACAGTATCTCTCCCCCATTTTGTTCCTCCTGGATCTGTGTGGCCCTTATGTCATTTTTCACATACACATATTTCCTGAGCTGTCTCACATCTCCTCTCAATTTAATTTGCAGTCTGACTCTCCACTCTGTTAGCCTGCCCAGTCTGGCTAGAATCATTTGTTTGCTACCTGGCCTCTGCCCTGCCGAAGGCCCACCCAAACCCTCTTCTGCCCTGTCTGACACAGACTCACCTGCTGCTTTGACTGCCTCATCTCGTTCCACATGGTGCTGTGATGAGTGTTGAGCTGTCCGCCAGTTGTTTCCACGCACATGGTAATTTGAGGTGAAGTAGGCAGGGAATTTCAATTCACAAGCTGTATTGCTGCTACAAGCGAGGGAGGAGTTGTGGCTGCTGGTTACAAATAAAAAAATATGACTGGCAGACTGACATCGAACAATCTGCAGCAATGAGTCACCCCTATAGATTAGTGCTGTTCTCTAACTGCCAAATGCCTGAAATGGTATTTGGAACCAAGATCAACAGGCATGCACACCAGCGCCAACTCAGGCAGCTTGTCTGGGTGTCCAGCAACAAGAAGTTACTGCTGACAGTTGATAAATGGGTGCGTGGGGGGGGGGTCCATAGAGCTATTATCTGAGGGGGACAGACAGCCTCATGAGTGACGTCTAATGATGTCATGGACTCGAACAGATCCTCTTACAATTGCCTGGGCTGGAATAGGGCAAGGGAAGGAGGAAAGTCGCCCAACTCTTGTGGCCACAGAAGTAAAAAGGCTGTGGCATGCATAGTTTTCTAAGAAACCTCTTTGAAGTCTGGTCAGTGACTGATGCAGACGGTCATGTCTTGTGTTGCTCCTCAATGTGAGAGCCCATTCGACAAGGAAGGAAGGTCCTACACAAACACACACCCCCTGGAAAAAGTGACTTAGTGTCTAAAACATGTCCTGGGGGAGACAACTACAGGGAAAAAAAACTGAACAATGGGGCCATATAGCTGACAGGCCATGATATAATTAGCATCCCTGGCACCCAGGGCAAGTTATTTCTCAACATGCCCTTTGATAGTTTAAACATTATAAAAAACACCTATTTGGAAATGTCTGCCACAAATTGAGGTTAACAGCAGAACTAAATTATAGAACATTCCCAAATATTTTTTCCTTTGTGTCCAAGCATGTGGAGCGGTTGTATGAGGCTGGTAATTCAGAGCATATGTCTTTTGAGTAGACAATTACAAAGGTATGTATTCCCTGTAAGCAATAAGAGAAAATGGTATGCTGGCCCAGTGGCGCTGAGGGTTGAGGCGCTAGACACCACATCTTGCGCACACCAGTCACCTGATTTCGGGAGCGGACTCGGGCCACTGAGGGTCGGCCGGGGGGGCGCGGACTTGGATTGAGCTGCAAGCCAGCAGCTCTCCTTTCCCAGGGAGGGTGTACCAGCACTGCGCAACTTTGGTGGCCCCCTATTGGAGATTGGGGGCTTGGCTGCGCAGTGCACGTCCCAGTGGGTAGGGTGGCCACGGCGGACAGCCTGCAGGCGGGTGTGGGAGCATGCCTGCAGTACGCTGGACATCACTGCACATCCGTGCCACCAGGGAACACTCAAAAAAACCCTCCCCTCCACTGATAGGTGACGGCGAGCCCAGTGGTTGCAGCCCCACATCTGAGGACAGGCGTCAGGACATCCACTCTGGTTCCTCCTCCTGCACTAGCGAGCCTGCCAGTACTGTAGATAGAGTGCCAGTAGGAGTGAGCGATCCTTCCTCGGGGGACTAAGAGCTGAGGGGTTTAAGGCAAGCTGTGCGGGGGGGGGGGTGCCTAACCAGGAATGTGGATGGTCGGAGCTTCAGGTGGACAGGCAGAGCTGACAGCTCAGTGACCACGCTGGAGAGAGGTCAGTAGCAAGGGGGGTAGAAAAAGAGTTGGAAAAAAAAAAGAGAAAATGGCCAAAGTGTATGAAGGGAGTGTGATCGGTGATTGTGTTGAATATCGGCCCGTCATTGAACCTATGCTATTAGCACAGAGCTAAAATTACGCTACTTGGCCTGTTGATTATTTTTTATTTATATGAATTGGGAGGCTTTACCACCCTCCCTCCCCCACACCCCCTGTGTTAAAAAAACTTAGCGCAAGCAAGCTCCAACTCAAATGGACAAAATCAAAATTAACAGGAAGCATGCATCAAAATTATGCTGTATTGTTTGTAGCTTTGTGCTATGCTACCAGCAGTAGCACAATATTCAACACAATCGCCATATAATCTAGTTGTTAGTGCACCTGCTCAGGAACTGGGAGATCACAAGCTCAGACCCAATTGGAGCTTTAAAATACTCTGCGCTTGAGCAAGTCATTTAACCGTCCAACGCTCCAATCCTCCCAGCTTCAGAAATGGGTGGAAGCAGCACTCCATTGGAAAGACATTGCAACCCAGCTGGGCTGTCCTGAGTACATAAAGTAAATGGGGTCCCCAGGCAACAGATTCTGAACAAACAGAAGATACAGACAGTAAGATGGCCACCATGCTGGATGGTCCAGCAGCTGTGCTCTGAGTGAGCTCCACTTTCATTATACATTTCAGTTGTCATTTAATAACATTTAGACATGCTTCTTGAAATCGCTATGCAATAGTTTTAGTAGTTGTAAGCTAAACTTTAAATTAGTTATTTTGGTGGTAAGGCAGTTTTATTGTTTGCTGTACTGGTTTTACTGTTTTTTTTTATATACTTTGTTTATTGCATTTTACAAAAATACAATAACAACAGACTTCCACATGCCAGGCTTCAAGTACAATTAAAGAGCCATCCTATGGTACAGCGAGTGCTCCCCTGCAGGGTCCTACCCTTTTGCTCTTATTTGTGGTCTGTTTACATTGGGAATCTGCATGCCTGTGCAATGAGGATCTTTTATTCAACAGTTGCTATAAATGGCCACCTGCTGTACCACTGGTTGCTCGCAGTTTCTACCCTGTGACTGTATTTTGCTTCTGTTGTATTTACTTTCAGGTATTTTCTGCCACACTGCATGCTGCGGACGCATCTGTTAATCGGTTTTTGTAAACTGATGTCCACCTGCTGTACCATATAATGCTCACAACGCCATTTCTGTTACTGTATTTTGTATCTGTAGGCTGCTTTATGTGTTGCTGCCATTCTGTTCGCTTGCTCCTTTTGTGTATTTTATGCTCTTGTGCCATTATATGGCCCAGACTGTGCCTGAAAACGGTCCCTCAGATCAGTGCACTTACCTGGTTATCAAAGTCATAAATAAAATAAAAAACAATCTAAGTGCTGAAAGTTACGGATATGGGGGGGAAACAATCTATGAAAAATACCAGCATATGTATATATCTACATGGCTGCACCCTACAAGATTATGGTGGCCAGTCCAATATAAGAAAAAAAAAACTCGACAATAAATGCTGATATCACCCCATCCCGAAAATCTTTTAGATCTAACAATGTGTAGTACCCCCTAACAGTAGCATAAACAAGGAAACACTGCCAATTTTTGAAAGACTAATAGTCCAACTTGCACTATACCCCAAACACTGCAATCAGCAGCTAAACAGTTACTGTCGATTCATAAAGATAGAATGTCCTTCCAATAAAAAGAGAAACGATACCAACAGTGTCCAAGGACATAAGGTTATAGAAAAAAAAGGTGGATTAAAATTAAGATCACTGCAGCCCCAGATTCCTACGGCAGCATTGTAAGGTGTGTGGGGACAGGAGCGGGCTACAGTATTTCTTTGCGGGTCACCTTTAATATAATATTAAGAGAAGAAAGTGATAATTTTTCACTAATTCTAACAACCAAGAATCTGATCACTATAAACAAAAATCAAGCTGATTCGCAAATTGAAATTAGAAATAGCAAAACAGTAGTATGTTCAGCGGTTGTAGATCAACAAATAACTATGACCCTTTTAAGTTACCACTCTCAAATAAAAAATAATGCAAAAACAGATCACACTCCTGCCAAGGAGATACATAAAATAATACAAGAGCTATCAAATGAATGTTTACTCTTTCTGTATCGCAAAAGGAAACCAACTCATTTAAAATGGTTTAATAAGGATTGTATAAGGTACAGGAAATGTGTGGCAAAATTGATGCGGTATGTATGGAAAAATCATATATCAGAAAACATAAACATTTTGAACAAAACAAGGAAAGACTATAGAGCCTTCCTAGAAACACAGAAAATTCAATTCCAACAAATGCAGTGGAATAAAATGTATGAAGTTATAAAATCAGGTGACATAAAAAAGATTTCGCAACTTGTTGCAATAGGAACATTAAACTTTGCAACTAACATAACAGCTAATATACATCCTTACGATTGGATAACCTACTATAAAAAAAACATTTTTTGAAAATACAGTAACAAATTAATCTAATTTACATTTAACTCAAACAACAGAATTCCACCCTTTAAATATAACACCCAAAGCTGGCCCGGTGGTGCTGAGGTTTGAGGCATTGAGACGCCACACCCTACGGCCACCGGCACCGGTTCTGAATTAGCCCGGCCGTCAGTCGGGCAGGAGAGAGAGGATCAGGAGTCCGGAGGTCTTCCTCTCTCTCTCGGAGAGATCTAGGTTAGCCCAGCACCACAGCAGCCTCCGGTGGAGACTGGAGGCACTGCAATGCTCAGGGCTCAGCAAGTGGGTTGCAGAACAGCAACGGACATCCCTGGCATCATTACATGCTCAGACTCTGCAGGGAGGTAGGGCGTAACCACACAAAGTAGAAAAACCCTGTGCCTCGTGATAGGCGATGGAGGGTCCAGGGGTGCTAGCCAACCATGCCCAATTTCGGGCTCCTCTCTCATATCCTCAGCTCTCCTCTGCTCCCGGTCGCCTATCTAGATTCTAGATAGAGTGCCAGGAGGAGTAATCTGGTGGTCCCAACTCGGGAGATTCAGAGCCGGAAGGCTTGGTGGCCGGGAAGTAGGATGGAGTGCCATGCCCAGGAGGAGTGAGAGAGAGCTTCAGGTAGGTGGGATAAAGGCAAGCACCGAGAGACCTCTCCTGAGAGAGTTCAGGAGGTAGGAGTGATAAACAAAGTTGTAAAAAAAAAATATATATATATATATCCACAGAAATTGGTGACGCAATACAATTAACAAGACCAAACAAGGCTCCTGGACCAGATAAATTGCATCCCCCCCTCTATATAAGATACAACTAGGATGGTTGTGCAACTTACTAGCGATCTTGTTCAATAAAATGATAGCAGAAAATTACATATATAACTCATGGAAAGGCAATATTATAATCCCTATATTAAAAAAAGGAGACCCATGTCAACCTAAAATTATAGGCCAATAAGCTTATTGGATTGTTTAGGGAAAATATTTGCAAGAATACTTTTGGCTAGAATTAACATCTGGTTGGACTCTAAACAAATTATAAACCGATATCAGGCAGGATTTTGGAGAGAACACTCAACAATCGATCAGTGTTTCATATTACAACATATAATAAAAAAATATTACGACAAAAAGCATCTTCCAATTTATCTAACGTTTGTGGACTTTGAAGCTGCCTCTTTTTTTCTACTTACATGTTTTTTTTTCTCCTTGAGCCCTGGCAGGTGGCTCTGGTTCCACCGCTCCCCACACTCACTGACCCCGGTAGTTCCACCATGGATTGCCCCCCATGGCGGGGCCAGGAAGGTGGCCGCCAACCCCCCTCCCCGGAGACCCAATCCAGAAGCTGGGGTCACCCCTCAGGGTGTGGTAGACCATCATGGAGCATTGCCAGGCTCAGTTTTCCCTCTGTGTTTCTCCAGTCCCCCCCTCCACTAATGTAAGAATGTCGGAGCGTGCCTCCCAACCCATATTGCCCTCCAGCCACTGCCAGAGGGCAGTCAGTGAGCAGAACAACAGGTCTCGCTCCCCCCCCAAGAAAGGAAAGCAGTCCTCTGGATGCTTGATCCTCTGTCCCCCTGCCACCCCTTGTGGCACTGGCTCGTTCCTGAATCCAGGTCGCCGGTGTGGCGTAAGGTGTTGCAACCAGCGACTCAACCTTCAACGCCACCGGGCCGGCTTGAAGCCACCTTTGACAGAATAAACAGAGCATTATTATGGGATAAGTTAAACAATCTAGAAATGGACCCTACACTTTTATGGTTAATCATTAATCTATATTCAAATAATTGGACTCAGGTAAGGCATGATCTAACAGGTAAATTAACACAGGCATCGAACAAGGGTGTAACTTAGCCCCACTATTATTTAACTTATTCATTAATGATCTTCCCAATCTCTTTCTTGAATTTTCTTCATATTGCCTGGCTGTGTACAGCACACCAGTACCAGGGTTAATTTATGCAGACGATCTGACAATAATATCCATGTCACCTCTAGGATTACAAAAATATTTACAATTACTAGGGAACTATTGTATCATTAATAAATTAAATATAAATGATAAAAAAACACACGTAATGGTAATAGGAAAAAGGAAACTAATGCAAAAAATGGTTATTAAATAATACCCCATTAGAGCAAGTGACAATATATAAATATCTAGGGTATAACACAGTGATACTCCATCCATACTGGCTCTGGAGCCACATGAGCAGTCAGCGAGAGCCAAGGAGCCACAACGTACACATCATACTAAGCTTTGACAAACGCACTTCAAAATAAAAGTATAATAAATAATCATTTAATAAACAATTTACTAAAATAATTTCACAGTAATGATAGTTCACAAGTTAAGATGTACATTATGTGCTAGCAAGGATGGTATATTAATGTATAGCAATTTATACATTGTAAATATCTTAAAATGTTGTTTATTTCAAGGGGATCACAAACTGCCTCAGTCCCATGCTGTGTCAGCACATTATCTGAATTGCGTCTAAATGCTTATTGTAATTCTTAGTGCATCCAACTGACCGCTGCATGCATTGCAATACCTTGACTAAGAGAGTACACAGCAGCATTTCAGAACAGTGTAAGCAAGAATTGAAAATAAATCAGTTTCACTCTACTGCACGCGTCGTACATTAAGTAAAAAGATCTGTGCCCTGTGGGTGCGACGATGGTTGCTATGCAACTGTGACTTGTAGATGATATGCCACTGAAGCTCCAGTTACACATGAGTATTGCTCAGTCAAGTGGTTCAGCTTGATCGAGTAGTGAGTAACCATGTTTTTCTTCGTTGAAGAGCCACAGGTGATACTTACATAAGTAGGAGTTAAAGAGCCACAGTTGATGCATTGAAGAGCCGCAGGCTGCTCAAGAGCCACAGTCTGAGTATCACTGGTATAACATAACCTCTAATAACAAAACAGCCAAACATATACAACACATATTAAAAAAAACTACAACAAACGGGCAAAGCCATCATTAGATTCAGTTTTAAATACGGTGGTTTCTCAATATTACCGACATTACATGCACTAGAAATGGAACTAACACCACTAACTTCGTATGCAGTTGAAGTATGGTACACAAACAATACTGATGTTCTGGAAGAAACGTTTACACAGCTACATAGAATCTTATTGCAACTTCTAAAAAAAAAAAAATGATCACAAATAGTAAGGGCTGAACTGGGAAGGGGTACAGATAAAAGATCTTGCCCTGGCAACCAAAATGGCATATTGGATTAAAACCACTTCTGTATCTGTAAACAGATTGGTTAAAAAATGCATGCTAGAAAAACAAATATGGATGGAGAAGGGAATAAAAGACATATGGTTGGGATAGATAGAAGAAACCTTACATGGATTGAATTTAATCCATTTATGGGAGGACACTAAAAAGGGAATAGTCATTTCTAAATCATATAGTGAGCTCATAAAAGAAAATCTCATATGAGGAGGATTTAAATAAGATATCCAATTCAAGATTGCACATCTGGGGCCAGATATTCAAAACTTTGCCCCATGGCTAAATTAACACTGCCCGGGGCAGGCAAACTTAGCCCGGAGCACAAAAGAAGCTATATTCAAAAGGAATAGCCCGGGGCAAACAGCTTCTGAATATAGCACAGAAATGAGGCCAGGCAAACTGGACTGGGAGTGCAGGGCAAACTTAGCCCTGGAATAAGACAGCTCTCAATATAGCAACTAGGAAGTGCAAACCACAACAGCAACACAGTGCACAGCGATGTGAAGGTAGGTAGAGATGAACTACGTGGCCAATGTGTGTGCCATCAAATGTGTGTATCAGTACAGCTGCAGGCAGCAGCGCATGTGAAAGTACAGTGTTCAAAACTGTATAATATTTTCTGAACAGTTTGCGCAGTGCAGGGCTAAACCATTAGCCCGGTGCAAACACGTTTGCCCGGCGCTAAACTTTGCCATATTCAAAAGTGAATGCAAATGAGTCTCCTTAGGTAGTCTCTGGGCAAACATCCAGATTAGCATCTCAGTATGCCCTGATTTGCATGCAGTTTGCACCAGGCTAACGGTTTAGTCCTGTGCTAAACCTACACAAATGTGTTAGTGCTGCGCAAACAGTTCAGGGAATATTATACAGTTTTGAATGCTGTACTTTCACATGCGCTGCTGCCTGCAGCTGTACTGGGACAACACAGCATAGGCACAGATGGTGGTGGTGCTGCATGCAACTGTCACACTGTAGGTCATGCTACAGTACACAGCAGACACTACAGTAGCAAGGGGGCCAGTAGTGTGTGTGGACACAGCACTGCCTATGGTGTGTAGGGCAGTGCTGATGACTGCACTATACACAGTGACAGGCCCAACACGCAGGCATCTACTGACAGTGGACATTACTGTTACGCTGTTGTGTGATCCACAGAAGCTGCACCTCTGGCATAGGATGCTCAAAGTGACATATACATGTCCGGTTTTGTGTGCTGGTGCAGCTGTACAGCTGTGCGGTATGTGGCCGGGGGGACATATATTATCAGAAAGGCACACTGATGTTGGGGTATACTGGCCCATGTGAACTGCATGATGTGTCCCAGCCTTGTGGCCACACCTGGTCTGTGGCACAGCCTGGCCACCTGTACACTCTCCCCTCAACATCCTCCATGCCCACAGTGCTGCATGTGTATTCTGGCATCTGTTGGTGTCCACAGAAGAGTGGTCCACAGGTATGTGCTGTATGGTCACACTGCCATGCTGTCCACTGGCAGCAGGGTCACCACTTACTGCCTGGCATGGCTGGGACTGGTGGCAAATGATGGCATCATTGTGATGCCATCAGTGAGCAGCACGTTTCCTCTATGTCTGGCTTTGTCTATGTGTCATATTTATTTGTTAGGGTCACGCAAAGCTGCGCAAACACTGTGCAAAGCCATAATGTGTCACAAAGTTGATTGTCCAGGGTTAAGACTACCTTTTCCTGGGCAGTAATGTGCACCATGCTAAGTCACACAAAACCACTTTGCGCGGTGCTAGTTGCTGAATATAGCATTGCGCCTGTATTCATGTACACACCCACTCAGTTTGCCCCTTGCATACATTATGATTTTGCCCAGCGCTAATGCAGTTTGTGCGTGCTATTTGGCCTTTTGAATATAGCAAACCCACGCTAATCCCATGCTAAACCTGTGCAAACAGTTTTTGTCCGGCGCAAAGTTTTGAATATCTCTCCCTTGGTATGCAAACAACAAATTAAATCACAATCTGTCAAACCATATTTAACACATATAAAATGTAAAAAGGAGCAGGTGATTTTCACAAGACTCAGATTAGAATTATAGCCATCAAAATACCTAAAATATCTGTATACTAAAGATAGAAACCAAGTAAACAATTTAAATTGTGACTGTAACATGGACTGCCTGGAAACTTTGCCACACATTATTCTGTACTGCCCAATATACCAGGAAATGAGAAACATTTACTTAGCACAATATTTTCAGACAGAAATCTTATCAAAATAAGAAGTATTGCGCATTCTAATGACTCCACAAATATATTTTGTTACAACTGATATACTGCTATTCCTACAATGAATTTATAAGCTCATGAATACTAAAGAAAAGAATATGATGACATTTTCTTATTTTACTATACTTGTGTACATAACTAAATTTACAGGTCTGTGAATCCTGTTCAAAGAATACCACCAGAATAACATGGAATTGCACAAGCTCACTTCATATATGCAGAAATTGCACTTTGTCATTACATTTATTACGTGTTTATATGATTTTAACTATTACTATCTTTTTATGTATGTCCAAATTTGTAAAGGTGTAAAAATCGAACAAATACATTTTTGAACTTGAACATCATTGCATATCGCACATTCTGCCTAACAAACACTGAACATTCCAGGCTGAGCAGGAGGACATCTGCCCCGCTGAACCCCACGAAGTGGACCAAGGCACTCTGACCCTTGATCATCATTCAGTCTCCGGTCAGGGAGTAGCTTCCTCCTCCTCAACGGCCCCACCCTGGCAGGAAGGCCAGGGTGCACTTGGGGATGGGGTGGTGGACCAAGAGGGAGCCAGCTGGTACAAAAAAAAACTGTTTTTCCATAGTTTCTGTATTTTGAGCTTCAGTATGGGGGATTCAGTGCTTCCTTACTGAATCAAAAGCAGAATAACCAATTTTTTTCAGATAACATGAGCTGTTGCTTTAAATGGGGAATGGAGCAATCATGTAATAAACTGCCAGGGGGCCATGGTATAACTGGCAAGAAAAGTTTGGGTTTTAATCATTTAGGTGCACTTTAATGGTCTTCAGGAGCACTTTTGCAGTTAAATATAACACTGCTAGAGTGTCCATTGGATGCCTCCCTCCCGGGGGTGGATGACTGTGTGCTGCTTCAGTATCGGCTCCTAGTGGTGGCTCTGCAGCAGCGGTCATTTTTTTTATTATTATGTTTATTATTTTACAGAAAAAGATACATACACCATAACCATTAAACATAGAACATATACAACTTGTCAACATATGGTGAGGGTGTCACTCCTCTTAGTATATCAAGTTAACTGATCTGAAACATAAAGATACGTCCTTGAGGGGTTCAGTAAGATTCATTTCACACTATTGAGTCCCAGACGTTAGCTGGGGGGGCTCAGCAACTATTCTAAAGCAAACTTACATGCACAAATGAGGTCTCAGCAACCTCAAAGGGGGAAGGTTTTATTTCCATTTGTTTTGAGGACACATGGTTGGAAGTTTATTATCCTGTCATCTTTTTTATTCTTTATAATTCTAAGAAATTGTGGATTTATTAAACAAATTAGATTAAAGTTAAGACAAAGATTAGGTCGACAGGTAAAACAGGAGAAGGGGGAGGGGAGGCTGGTTGGGGGGAAGGGAAAAAGAAAATATGGAACACAATTGCTCAAGAAGAGTGGGTGCCTGATTGTATTTCAAACTAGTACTGAAAGCAAAATAAATCAAAATAAGAGGTTAGAGTAAGAGGGGACTAAAAGAAAGACAGAGCTCAGAGATGCAGCATCATGATGAATATCATAAAGAAGGGAAGCAAACAGGAAGATGGAAAAACTGAAATGCATGACATGGAACCTTAATGGATGTAAGGGAAGATTAAAAATCAGAAAAGTAATAAAGATTGTGAAAAAAGGCATTTAGACTGCTTGCTCCTACAAGAAACACATTTCAATAGTGGGGATGCTATTTACTTCAGCAACTTATTAGGAGCTAAGGGATACTGCTCATATTATCTGGGTAATGCCAGAGGGGTAGCACTATGTATTAAAAAATCAGTTACCTTATACTGTAGTGAACGTGACTGTGGATTCAAATGGCCGCTATATTATGATACATATATTAGTAAAAGAAAAACACTTGTTGATTGAATCAGTATACGTCCCAAACCAAGATGATCTCTCTTTCTTCTCCAATTTTTTATGGAGATATCACAATATATCACAATATAATATGGATGTAGTGATAGGTGGAGATTTTAACCTGACATATGGAATCCTGGATAGGATGCCACCTATGCTAGAAAAGAAGAGGGGATCTATAGCATTGGTAAAAAATATGGTTAAAGATGTACACCTGTTTGATCCATTTAGAGAATTATATCCAGATATAAAGAAGTATTAGTAGTACTCTAAAATGCATAAAACTTTCTTGAGAATATACTTTTTTCTTCTTTCTCAAGAAATAAAGGGAGTAGTTAGAAAGATCAGTTATGAATCTGCAAGAATTTCAGATCACTCCCCAGTGGTATTAATCTGGAGAAAGGAGAGGAAGGAAATAATAATGGTCAGATACTGTGGAGATTGGACAACTCACTTTGGCTGTTTCCAGGATTTAAAGAAAAAATACAAGAAGAAATGCATTGGTTCTGGATTTTTAATTCTGACCGAAATATTAAAATACACAGGGCGGGATTCTCAAAGAACAGCAGCTGCAGGAAAAAAGCTTGCAGCACTGCGGAAATGCAGCTGTGCCTTATTTTGAAAGAAAAGTTGAGCTGCTGCAGAATTCCAAACAATCTCCCACAGCTGTGGAATTCCAGCAGCTGTGAGAATTGCGCAAGTGCTGCGAATCCACAGCTGTGGAAATAACTGAGGAGGTACAGCAATAGTACAACCAAATAGCTGAAGCAGCAGACATTAACATTGCTGCCATAGTATGAGGCTGACAGCACCCACAAAGAGACCAGCAACCAGTCCCTCAACTGGGACCACTGCAGCACCACAGGTACCAGCAACACCATGGCATCACAGTGGCCGACTGTCACCGCTGGTTGTCCCTCCCTGGGGTGTTCCTGTAGCCTGGGGAGGGTAGAACTCGCTGCAGGCTGGTCAGGCTCCACTGCCTGTGGGGCTCCGTTATGGGCTGCACTGGGTCTGGCGGTTGTTGCCTGTTGCCATATCATGGCAATGTGTGCTTTTGTTGCTGTAACATCAGCCACTGCTATACCCACTGGGATGCTATTACCTGTGCCTCACCTCCACATTAATTGATTCCAATTGTTGGGGCACTACTGCAGTTTGCTGAGGGAGAGTTACACCTCATTCCACTGTGTGTAACATTTTCTCCACAACTGCGGGAAAAAAAAACTGGCTGAGAACAGCTTTTTGGGGGCTGTTGCCTTACTTATCTCACACCTTTTTTTTCCTTAGGGACTTCCGCAGCTGCACTTTTTTCCACAGTCCATAGTGTTTTTTTCTGTAGCTGCGGAGGGTTTTGTGAATAGCACTTAGAGCAATCTCCCCTTTTTTTCCATAGCTACAGCAGTTTGGGGGACTTAGGGAAGGTTTTGCACCCTCTGAAAGCTTTATGAATCCAGCCCACAGTCTTTGGGAAATGTTAAAAATATGTTTAAGGAGATGGTGCATGTTTCAACAAAGAGTTAGAAAAAGAAAATATAATAAACAGATGGAAGAATTAGAGAAGGATTTGGTGAGAGCAGAGGAAAATCATGCTCAAGGAGGGACAAAACAATCTGAAAAGGATTTTCTTCTGGCAAAAGATGGAGTGGAAAAGTTGATTCAAGAAAAGGCAGACAGAGAAATATATATAAGATCAGAGCCAAATATTATCACTATGGTGACCGTCCAGGTAAAATGCTAGCATATCAATTAAAATGTGAAAGAAACAATAATAGAATTTAAAAAGAAAGGAGGGGGGTGGGGTAACATTTTCTGCAGATCCTGAGATTAATGTGACATTCAGAACTTTTTATGAAAAACTTTGCACACCAGAAAATGAAGTGGTGAGATCTCAAATCAGAGAGTATATCTCAAAGATACCTGTACCAAACATTTCAGAACAGGATCTGATATTTCTTAATGAAGAAATGTCTAGAGGAGAAATAGAAGATGTTATAAAAATGTTACCCAATGGGAAAAGTCCAGGACCAGTTGGACTAACATTTGAGTTATATAAAAATATGTCAGATATTCTTACCCCTATATTAATAGAACTCTTTAAATCTTTCCTAAAAGAAGATCAGATCCCAGCATCATTCAATGAAGCAAATATCACACTTATTCTCAAGAAAGATAAAAACCCAGAATTATGTGGGTCATATAGACCTATATCATTATTAAACAGTGATTACATGATCTTTATGAAAATGCTGGTAAACAGATTTACAAAAATTATTCCAAAATTAATTAATTATGATCAAGTAGAATTTATAGAAAATAGGCATTTACAACATAATATACGTAAGGCATATGCAGTTATACAGGCCATGGTAGGAACGGACACAGCACTAATCTCATTAGATGCTGAAAAGGCTTTTGATAGGGTGCAGTGGCCATTCCTATTTGAAGTTATGAGTGCCTGCAGAATGGATGGAAAACTCATGAAATGGATACAATTAATATATAGGGCTCCTCAGGCAAGAATAAAAATCAATAGCTCCCTCTCCCAGCCAATAAATTTGTAAAGGGGAACAAGACAAGGGTGCCCATTATCCACCTTGCTCTTTGTTTTGTTTTTGGAACCCCTGTTGATTAAAATTAGGGAGAAGGCCAATCAAATAGGGATATCCAGAAATAGGGGTAATACATCAATATTACTTTATGCGGACAATATTTTGTTGGTGGTAAAATCTCCAAACCAAAAATGTTATAAAAAAGTAAGATATAATCCAAAGTCCATCAAAACTCATGTATTTATTAAACTCTTTTTCTTCACACCCATATATATGAGGCAGCAGTTTCGTGGCTTAACGTCACTTCCTCAGGCCAATCGTATATGAACAGTGTTGACACTTAATTTTCATTTATTTGAACTCCACTGATCTGGAAGTCCTGATATATTACTCTCAAAATGAGCACCATGCCGCCCTGTTCCTATTACCATCTGGTCACACTCTAAAATGGGCCAGTTCACTTCTCAAAATTTTCATCCACTTAATAATAATCTTGCTAGGAAAATCACATCTAATGTATCTTTGGCAATTGTCCTCATGAATTGAAAGTGGCTGCTGTTGCCTATTCTTACACGGAGCTCAATTGCTCATTACTTTCATTAAACCACGTTCTGGGATAGAACTTAGTGTCTTTGCATCTTTTTCAACTTACTTGCTCCACGCAGTGCCCCTCATCTCAGGCAAAAGACTGCCTTCTGGAAGCCGCTTTCAATTCATGAGGACAATTGACAATTGAGGTTAAGAAATATTGGGGAGATATATGGACCATGTTAGGAAAACTATAGGTCTTGAAACCCCATTCATCCCAGGTATTGCTATATTTGGCTTTACAGTTGGATTTCCTGAATTGCAGAACTATCAATTGGTATTTTTAAATACAGGAATTATGGTAGCCAAGAAAATGGTGTTGCAATACTGGAAAGATGTCGAATCACTATCATTTCTGGAATGGATCGAGAAGATGTTGGACCATTCTAGGATAGACAGGTCTATTTTTATTATAAAAGAGAATTATGATAAATATATACAAATTTGGTTATTATGTTTTACTAATTTGGACTAGCAATTTGATATTTATTTGGCCCCCTAATGAAATTGCAATGATGCAAAGTAAGCCTCAAAAGAGTAACCACTCCTAGGGAGTACCGGGATAGGGGTACTACCCATAAAAAACAGTAGCAGGGATACAACTCTCAAAGATTGAAGCACCCACACGCTAAGCCATTTCATAAAAAAAAAAAAAAAGTCCCAGAAGTTAATAGCTGTGTATCTGAGTGTATGAGCTGCTTGGCTATAAAACTACTTGTCAGATAAAGCTTCTTAATGTCTCTGCCTCCACAGAGAAAAATAAGAAAAATCACCACGCTTTTCCAGTAGTTTGCACACCACTATCCTTGAGGTGTGAACTCCACCTAGATTACACCTCTGCATTTCACTTAATAATATAGGCAAGGCACTTAAATATACAGTATTTAAAACTGCTCAGCTAAGCTGACCCGCTGGTGCAGTGGTAGTGCTACCTCTCGTGATGCCAGTGACCCGAGTTCAGGAGCAGGCCTGGGTTGTTAGAGGGCCATCCAGGAAGGATGCATTAGCGTCCATGGAACTGCTTATCTCCTCTGAGGTGGGGGGTGCAATGACTCGGTGCAAGCCTTGCCACTGGCGGTGGCTGGAGGAACAGCTTGCCGAAGTCCGATAGAGGGGGAGGCGTGACTGATGCTGGCTTATGCCTTGGCATCAAGTGCATGTCATGCCTGGGGGGTATACACAAAAAATGCTTGGCCCCGGCATGACAATGACATGAAGGTGGATACGAGCCCTCTCCCACTGGCGCCTTGGCCCGAAGGATGGACCTCGACGTGATTTAAGGTACAGTTCAGGGTTGAGGCTGGGGCCCCCCCGACCCACTTCGTCCCAACCTGGTGGGTTAACCAAGGCAGGATGAGGGGTTCTCCTGGGCTTGAGGTGTTGGGTGGGTCAGCCGGGTGACAGTGCCGGAGTTGAGGGGGCTATAATCAGAAACTGAAAAAAAAACTGCTGAGCTAACATAATCAAAACATATTAAATGACTCATCTGAAACATTAGCAAGTGCTAGGATTTTGTAGCACGAATATGGCTATGCAGACTTCCTCTATAGTCACTGTCCCATTTCCTACCTTCAAAAGTTGGATACCTTATATCATACAGCAATAAGGTTCATTACAGACCTGCCATATAATACCCACCATTGTTCTCTCTATGGCGTAATTGGATGGGTTTCCCTTCATGTCAGGAGGAGCAGAAACGCAGCTCTATCGATCTACAGAGCTTTATCAAAAAAACTCCCAAGCTATATCCTGGACTGCTTCATCCAGACACTCCTAGCTCCTATGCCCTAAAAGCAACAATATCATCCTGCTCAAATTGCAAAAGTCAACACCAAAATAGGGAGGGCAGCAATCAGCTATTCTCTAGCTATAGCATGGAACACCCTACAAAAATCCCTAAAACTGTCCATTATCATTCCATTTACATCCTTTACAGCACTGTACAGCCTTCTTCACAGAGAAATGCAGTTGCTACCACTAGAGATAGAATAGTCATCCCACAAAACTATATTCCAATCACATATGACATATTCCTTCCAGTCAGACACCCCAGTATATGGCACCCAATATTCCCTTCACCATCCTTGTACTCATTATGTGTGACTGTCATGACCCTCATTGGGATATATATGTACTGTACATATTGTAGATATTAGTTTAACCTTCTCTTAACCGAGTTTCAACATGTGAATTCACTGTATATTATTGTGTTATAAACATCATTTTTTCCTGTATGTATAACTGTCTTATAAGTATGTGATGTAATTGCTGTGTATCAACTCGAACCGTGACCTTATCAGGTCCATCTTGTAAATGAGCCTTGCTCAATGATGATCGCCTGAATAACAACTGTTAACTGGCACAACATAAGAACTCAGCTGTCTCTCATATAAGGTAAGTAATTCAGAGTCCCAGGTATTTTCGGTAGAGTCCCATATAGTAATAACAGGAAAGTCATTGCTAGCAGGAAAACTGCTACCAGCTAGGCTTGGTACCCGAGTCCTGAACCTGGAGCTGAGTTCAAAAGTCCCAAGCAAAGCCTTCATGTTTCCTCTGCTTCTCCCTCTGAGGTTGAGTGCTGACCATTTTCCCTTCTCAGACGAGGCAGCACTTTCTTCTGCACCCATTTCAGGGTGTCAGCCAGATCTGTAAAGAGATATACCTTACCCTGGTGTATGATCCTCAAACAGGTTGAGAAGACCATACCATGGATGATCTTTGTTTCTCTTAGCAACACTCTGACCCAATCAAAGTGCTTCTTCTTTTGATGGGTCACAAAGCTTATGTCAGGGTACATCCTCAATGGTTGTCCATCTTGCAGCAGAGTTCTCTTATGTCTGGCAAGTGACAGTATGTAGTACCAAGATCCAACTTCATCCAAGACACCCCCAATAGTTTTGGGGGCATCAGGATTATCAAGGCATCCCCTTGATGTCACTTGATAGATCTTCTGCATGGAAATAGGCCTACACTTCTCTGAGCTGTTGCCTGAGCCAGTCCTGAATAAAGGGTAGGAGATTATCTCCTTCTCTTCTCTTCTCTGAGCCTTAGCCTGGTTTTCCAACACTTCTAGTCTGGCTTTGAGGTGCGTATTTTCCTTCAAAACATTTGTTGTAGCTCCTATGGTGGCTTCTGCCTGCATCTTCATTTCCACTACTTTCAGCTTTATGGAGTCCAGATAAGTTTCTAAAACAACTCTGTTAGTGAGAGTGTCGAATTTATCTACAAAGCCAGAGACTGCATTAATTAAGCTGTTGATTTTCCTGTCCAAACTCTGTAAAGGCTCCTCATCTTGTTTTTCTGGTGTCGTCTCAGCTTTACTCATAGAGGACTGCATAGCAGAGGCTCCAGTTCCAATTTTACTTTTTGCTCCCTCATTCTGCATTTTATCTTTCTTTGGATTCCCCATCTTTACTCCGGGGACCTTCTTATGACTGTGATTGTCACTGGCTTCATCAGCAGTTCACAAAAATGTGTTATTTGAGCAGTTTATATCGTGTTTAGATGCGGAGCTCTAAAATCTGAGTAGCCATCTTGCTTGGGCTCCAACAGTGCCCCCCCTCCCCACAGCAGCGTTCTTAGTGGTGTGGATAACCAGCTCAAGCTGAGCATCACCTGTCCTCAGGATGCCACTGTGGATGCACATATGCAGGTGGTGGGTGGGGCCCCACAAATGTAAAAAGGGTTGTGCTAGGCACATTGGCGAATCCCTGACAGCCCCCCACACTACCAGACCCGGAAAGTGGGCTGCCATTTCCTCCTCTGGCCATCATAGGCTGATGAAAGGTGCTTCCTTCTTAGTGGCTGCAGGAGAACCCCCTGACAGTGATAAGTCAGATACACTTATGACAGAGGTACTGGAGGCCTGCAGGAAGGGTCCAGAAGTGCAGGGTGAATCTGGCGGGCATCAGGAGTGTGCCCTGTGGGCAGCCTGAAAGAGTGGATGCCCAGGGAAGAGGAGTGTATATATATATATATATTTATGCAATGGCAAGAAATAATCTTGGACTGTGATTGGTCAGTTTGGGGCTGGACCCATGGTGTTATCCCAGCATGACGTCACAGGTCTAGTCTCAGCATTGTGAACCTGTAGATGATTTTTTTGGAGCTAGATGTTTTTTTGGAGGTAGAGCTTTTTTTTGCATCTCCTCTTAAGAAACAAAAATATTTTTCCACACTAATAAAAACATTCTTTCAAATTATTTTTTTATTTTAAATATAACAACGAGCCATTGTATAATAGGAATAATGCATTCCAGGGTGTGTGTCGTTTGGGATAACGCCATGCCTGGGGCATTGGATGCACTCGGCCTGTGGCCTCATGCCCAGCCCCCCCAGGCGTGGTGTTATCCCAGCACGACACACACCCTGTCATGCATTATTCCTTTAATATATATATATACACCTGCTGAAAAGTCATCATATTAAAGAAATAATTCTCAAGAGATGACTAATATTGTTGGACCAACAGGGTAGCAGCAGTGCTACTGCTAACAGTGCTGATGACCCTTATTTGGGAGAGAGCTTAGGTCACAGGGGTTGGGGGGCTGGCTGGGGGGAGGTAGGATTGAACATCCAGGGGACAACTCTCCACCTTCCAGAGAAAGGGGAGGTCTTCGTCCTCAACATTGTGGCTGCTGTCTGGAAGAAGCCCAATGGAAGCACAGTTGGAACATTCAAAAAACTGTGTGGGGATGCTGTGAAGGGTTCAGATATGACACAGTATGAGTATTCTGTTTTGTAGGTATAGAAGATTCCTGGGGTGTACTGGCATAGTTTAAGTGTTTTTGATTACTATTGTATGTTCTTATCATTGAACTAGATAAGGATACATACAATCTCATATCAGAAAGATTTACCAAAAAGTATTTTTTTTGTTTTGAAACTTCTATTTTTACTCCCCCAGCCCCACAGAGCCACATCCATCGGGAACACCCATTAAGCCTGCCCCTGCCAGCACCTACCTGCAACCTCCGGTCCCTCCAATCCCCGATGACCTAAGCTCGCTCCCGAACCTGGGTCGCAGGCGTGGTGCGAGGTGTGGCATCCAGCACCTCAACCCTCAACGCCACCAGGCCGGCTAGATTTACCAAAAAGTATATGACAAACTCTATTGTTTTTTAGCACAGCAAAAGCAATATCCTAAAATTACTATCTCTTAACCCTTGCGCTGCCAACAGAATTAGAACATATAGGAATTCTGGACTGATATATCAGTCTACGGCCCTGCAAGGGTTAAGCCCAGGAGTCTTATATGCCTATAGCCCTGACCAATAATCTAAGTTACAAGGCAAACTAACCTAGCTAAGCTGCAGAACAGTATTAGCATTCTTATTATAAAGCAGTTACTCCTTAACCCAGTAATCCTATTGATCTACAGTCTTGACTGCTAATTCAATATGCATGACAGGTGATCATTGCGTGTTGCAAGAGTGACCTTATTCTTACCCTTCTGTGGCCCTGCCAGCAGTCTGCAGCCAATATCCACCTACGTCCAGCAGCAAGCAACCGTCTGCCCATGAGGTTGTTCCTATTGTCCTCTTGGTTCTCAAAAGTCTAGGGGTTTTGTATACTTCTTGATGGAGCTTGCTTGAGGGGCTAACCACTACGTGGTTGTTGGACCAAATAAAAGTGGCACTGGACCAAATAAAAACTACTGAAAAACAAAATATGGCATAGTAAAATTGGCTATGGGTAGTTATCTAAACTTCCCCCTGTTGCTTTGTGGTTAGCTAGACTTCCTTTTGCTGCTTTTTGCTGTTTGTGATTTATCTGTGTTTTATAGCTTATTAGCTTCTGTAATCTTCCATCTAGGTGGCTCCTGCAATGCTTAGCCTTGTTGAGTTTTACTCAAGCCACGATCCTTTTTAGCTGGTCCCTGTAATGCTCAACCTTGCTGAATTTTGCTCAGGTCGAGATCCTTTGGGAAGACAGATCCCTGGTATCAATGCGGCCCAGCACTGACACAGCTGTGAATGGGTGTGCCTTGTGCATCAGAAAATGACACATCCCTATGGAAGAAAACCATAGGTGGAAAACTTGTGACCATGTCTGAATGATGACAGTCCCTTGCAGATCCTGCCCCACTGACAAGGTATCTCCTTCAGCTGTGGTTTGTGCTGTGAAGAGGAATGGGCAACCCCAGTGGACACACCATGGAGGTAATCCATAGGGGATTCTCGGGGAGAGGAAAGATGGTGGGGGATGGAACTGGAGGGAAGAGTCAGAAGGGGGGCAGTCAAATGCAGATCGTATAAATAGGTGAATTTAAAAAAAAAGATGAAGTTAGAGATATTCTATTGAAAACCTTCCTCAAAAGGACATTCTCTTACTATAAATACAAAATCACACATGCCCACACAATGAAAAGCATCATGGGCTGCATATGCAAATCACCACAGAATGTTATGCTGGTTCAACTTTAAGCAGAATTGCATGGTGCCAAAAGGCCTCTCACACAGTTCTCTTACTATGTGCACTTAATGTTCAAGTGTATACTGCCTTTACTGAATTTAAATGGATAAATCAAAATACTAATTTTGCCAAAGAATTATTGCATAATTCTCTTGCACTTGGGACTAACAGTTGGAATAAAAATATGATTCTTTGAGAGGCTGGTCAGCAGTCTTGCAATGAGTCTTATTCTTGCCTTGCTAATCAGGGACAGGGCATAAAAAAATCAAGAACCAATGACCACAATCAGGGGCAAATCTTTAAAAATGGTAGTATCAACTGAAGAAGTCTCCTGTAATGTGGGGCTTAATATGCAAAGCATTTTATGGTGGAGAATTAGACTGTAACCCTAATGCATGACATTATGTTATGCTTCAAATCTACTCTTCAGTGGCAGAAACACCAATTTGATTGGGAACCAAGGAAATTCACAAGGCAAAATTATGGATGTCATTGAAAGTCAGGGACATTTGAAAGATATACAGTGAGTAAATCGGAAATCTTGATCTACTGAATTGAAGAATTTGTTTAATTTGTCTTCGAGGGGGCAGGTCCAGAGGCACAGGAAAACCAGGAGAAGTTATACCATTTGCAAGTATCATTTTATTATTTTTAATAACAACAATAAATAAATAAATAAAATTGTGCAGGATAGCTTTTATACAGATTGTTCAAACAAAACAAAGTCCTTCCTCTGAGGTTATCTCTAATTCTAAATTTCAATCTCTCTCTCCAACTAAAGATTGCTCTTTTTTTATAAGAAGTATTTGCTTGGAAATTTAATTTCTGCATCCTGAGCCCATTAAGAGACATCCTGTTTCTCACAAAATGTATCAGAACTTTGTCAGTTTCTTTCTTTGCAGGTGCAACAAAATAGAACATTGTATCCCACAACTAATCTCTTGTGGACAGCTCTGCAAAAGAGTTTATGGAGGTCAAACTGCATTTTAAAGTTAACCTCCTGAGTTCCAAATAGCTTTTTACAATCATTTTAACAATATAACTATACACATTTTTAAACCAAGGGATCCCAGTTTCATATAAAGATCCATGTATATTTTTATAACCACAGATAATCAAGGAGAAAAAAAAGATAGAAACAGCAAGTGATAGCGGGTGTGGGGGGAGGGTGATACTGTCAGAGTGATCAGTTCCTGATTCAGTTCACAAGAAAATCTGATTGTGCAGTCAGGCAGACAAGAGACAGAAGAGGAAAAGATAGGACAGATCCTTGCTTTTAGTGCTTTCTGCATAACAAATGGGATAGGGTCTCATTCAACCCTGTCATGAATTTGCTATGGATGAAGGCAACCAGAAAACAAGTAAAATGTTACCAAACAGTGCCCGTTTGAGGGTGGAAGGAGAGGTTTTCCCATGATTTCTTGTTGGCTTCCATTGAACATGCTCCAGTGTTAGTCAGACATCTCTACACATTTGAGAGAGAGAGAGAGAGCTGCCAGAAGTATTAGAACTGCAACCTAGTGCAATTCCTGATAAATAAACCTTAAAATCTAGTTTTCTTTTGTAATCTGCCAGAAATTATTTGGCAATCCATTTGATAATGTTATTTTTTTTTCAGTTTCTTCAGTTTAAAGGGTGTATTTAAGAAGTTCTAATGTTGCAATTGCAAAGTAGTCAATAAAGGAAGGAACAGCTTTTTGGGAACTTTCAGATTTGGCATACATCCATAACGAGGTCTTGTGTTGTGTGTTGCAGCATGGTACACATGCATATATGTAATTATCATGCATTGGCACTGAAATTTTCCATATGGTAGTAGCGCCATCAGAAATTAGACAAATAAATTGTGGTAGCAGCTGTATATTTGAAAGAAAAAAGTGTTTATATAATTACTTTAGTACTATTTCACTAAGATAAAGGCGCTATCTCAAACATAGAATCCTAGCTAGCTAGATAAACTCTTTTATCTTGGGGCCGGCCTGGTGGCACTGAGGATTGAGGTGCTGGGTGCCACAACTTGCGCCATGCCAGTGACCCAGGGTCCTGGAGCGTCCTTGGGTTGCTGGGGGTCGACAGAGAAGGGAGAAGACTGAGCATCTGGACTGCTCTCCTCTCCAAGAAGGAGTGGGTTGTCATCCCACTTCTTGGCTGCCCACTGGTGGTGGCCAGAGGGCAGCATCAGAGCAAGAGAGGCACAGGAGAAAGGAGATGTGGTGTGCGCGGGCCTCCACACGTGCACTCTTGCACTGCGAGAGGGAGGTGTGGTGGGGAGAAAAACAAAAAAAGGCAGGGCTGTCAGGCTCTGTGATGGCCTGTCACTTCAGATCCCAGTCTCAGCCTGGCATCTAGATTGTGCTCCAGAGGGAGGGGAGGGGAGATCCAGTACTCCTTCCTTCGGCCCCACCACAGGGGGTGGTCCATGGGGGAACTTGCTGAGCATGAGCAGGGATCAGGACCATGCACTGAAATAGATGAGCCCCCCCCACCCCGAGGGGGACCAGAGACACCTGACAAGCCCCCAAGAGGAGGATAAACAGAATAAGAAAAAAATATATATTTTATCTTGCTAGTAGGGTACGTCACTTCCATTTCTTACAAAGGGGTACATCACTCTGCAACTCATACTGAGTGCTGTGCCTTGCACTCTCATGAATTGCTGCAGCAGCAGAATTTACAGTGTTTTTTTTAACTTTATATTTATTGCATTTAGTAAATACAATACAAAGTCTCATCCTTTGGCCAGACATCAATACAGTATTTAGGACCCATCAAATGGACAAAGTTCAAATAGTCTAGGCAAATAACAGTTAAGCATATGAGGGAAGTCCATAAAGAAGTTATAAAGTAAATAATGTAAGTACGAATGGCTGCACCCTACAGAACTTAGGTGGTCAGTTTAAAATTATAAAACATTCTATCATGTGTTTACCTCAACAAAAATGTTGATATGACCCCTTCCCTAAAATACTTGAAACCCAAACATATTTTAGCATGTGCCACAAACTCTCAAAACAGCTAGAAAACAGGTAAAGTACAGTTACATAAGAACTTACCGTAACAGTAGATCTTCGAGTTACACCATTGGGACTGAAGCCGTCAGGCGTCAGGACCCCACGGAAATTTTCTAGCTAGCAGTCTTCAGCGGGGACCGCCTCCGATGACGGTCCTGCCCCCGATGTCAGGCGTAGTACATAAGGAGGCGATCCCGCCACAATTCCCAGTTCTCCCGCCGGAGACTCCCGGCTGCTGGATGACATCAGAAGAGGAGACAGAGGATCCGCCATCAGATGGCCAAGACTAAAAACAAATCGTTCCATCCCAAAAGATGGATGTTAAGTTATAACCTACCTCCTCCAAGGGGGAATGGTGGGCGGGAAGGTACCTGCTGCAAGAGCTGTTCTCGAAGATCTACTGTTACGGTAAGTTCTTACGTAACTGTACTATCTTACTTCGAGATACAGCTCTTGCAACAAATACTCAATAGGACTGATTCCCAAGCAATAGCGACAATCTTACACCATCGGGAGGAGTAAAGTCAGAGATTACCACTCTGCTCGAGCCTAGGACAGGAGTCCCTGGAGGACGGCTAGGCCAAAACCTGCCCTTCGCCTTGAAGCGATATCCAGGCTGTAATGCCTAATAAAGGTATGCACCGAGCTCCAGGTAACTGCAGCACAAATAGCTGAAGTGGAAACATTCTTCAGTGCTGCAAAGGAGGTGGCCACTCCTCTGGTAGAATGACCCTTGACCGCGCCTGGCAAGGGTTTGCTGCGCTTGTCATAACAGAAAGAGATACACTGGATGAGCCAACGTGAAAGGGACTGTTTAGAAACAGGAGCCCCTTTCATCATCTCAGCAAAGGAAACAAACAGCTGATCCACTTTCTGGTACTGTTTGGTCAGATATTATCTGAGACACCTGTGAACATCCAGGGTGTGAAGCAGTGCTTCTCCTTGATTGGTGTACTTGGGAAAGTACACTGGTAAGTCGATATCCTGATTAAGGGTGAGGGCTGAAACCACCTGAGCAAAACTTAGGATTTGTCCTCAGGGATACCTATCCTGGTGGAAAATTAAATAGGGCTCTTTGCACATGAGTGCATGTAATCGGAGATTCTTCTCTAGCCAAGTAACTGCAGAACTAAAAGCGCTTTTCTACGACAGAAAACGAGCCGCAATCCGCAGCTGGTTCGAAAGGTGGCAGCATAAGCTGCTCCAGGGACAAAGGGCAAGTCCCAAGGAGGAACCGGGTCCTTGATAGGTGGTCTAAGGTGGAGGACCCCCCTTAAAAAGGCACGAGTAGTGTCCAATTGGGCCACCGTACGATGGCCTATGGGGGCATGATAAGCCGAAATTGTGCACAAGTGCACCTTAATCAAGGAGTAAGCTAGTCCGGATTGAAAAAGCGAAAGCAGGTATTCCAGAACCAGCTTCTTGGGACAGTTTAAGGGCGAGAAACCACGCGTTTGAGTCCACAAGCAAAACCTGCGCCACTTCATGGCGTATGTTGTGTGTGTTGCCGGCTTTCTAGCAGCGGAAAGTACTTCTGCCACTTCCTGCGAGACCCCATGTCACATCATGGCTATTTCTCTAGGAGCCAGGCATGTAGGTTCAATGAACGCAAGTCCGGATGGACTAGTGAACCTTCCTCCTGAGACAACAGATGGGAACTGATCGGCAAAGGAAGCAGAGGTTCCTGGGATAGCTGATGCAGGAGCGGGAACCAGATTTGCCTGGGCCAGAAAGGCGCTATCAAGATAAGCGTCACATGTTCCCTGCGAAGTTTGAGGAGAACTCTCTGGATCAATAGGAAAGGAGGGAAGGCGTAGAGGAATCTGCCCTCCCAGGAGAGGGACAACGCGTCTCGCCAAAAAGCACCAGGCCCTGGATCTAGCGAGCAAAAATTGGGCAGTTTTGCATTGGATGGGGACGCGAAAAGGTCTAATTCTGGAGTGCCCCATCTGTGGAACAGATCCTCTGCCACCTCCCTTAGAAGCTCCCACTCATGGACTCTGGCCTGAGAGTGACTCAGGCTGTCTGCAACGGTATTGTCCACCTCGGGGACGTGAACTGCAATAAGGTTTGCGCCGTGCCGTATTACCCACTCCCACACTCGCATGGCCTCCCTGCAAAGGGGGTAGGAGTGTGTGCCTCCTTGTTTGTTGAGGTAATACATCACCGCAGTATTGTCTGTTTATAACAGGAGAGTACTCGGTGGGATCTCTGACTGGAAGGCTTGCAGGGCATAGAGAACCACCCTCATCTCCAGTATATTGATGTGGAGATGAGATTCCTGTATTGTCAATGTACCCTGAGACCTCACCCTGTTCAGGTGTGCTCCCCACCCAAGCCCTGAGGTGTCTGTGGAGAGAGTTACCATCGGAGACGGTGCTGTGAAGGAGACCCCCCACAGAGAGGTTTCCCGGTTCTAGCCACCATTGCCAGTCCCAAATCACGGCCTTCGTGATTTGGACTGCTGCTGCAGATGGTCTTGCCTTTGGTCCCACTGCACCCTTAACATCCACTGGGTTACCCGCATGTGGAGTCTTGCCATTGGGACTGTTGGAATGGCCGCAGCCATGTGTCCGAGCAGGTGGAGGACCAGTCTGGCCGAGACGGTCTTCTTCACTGACAGGTCCCTGATGAGGGACTGAATGTGTTCCGCTCTGTCCACGGGAAGAAAGGCTTTTCCCTTGACGGTGTCCAGAACTGCCCCTATCAACTGCAGTTTCTGAGACGGTACCAGGAGAGACCTCTCGTAGTTGATGAGGATGCCCAGGGACTGAAAAAGGGCCTGGGTACGCTGAATGGCCATCAACAATGCTTCCTTGGAGGGAGCCATGAGAAGCCAGTTGTCCAGGTACAGGAACATGTAGTGGCCCTGTCTTCTCAGAGACACCGCCATGACTGCCATGCACTTGGTAAATACCCGGGGTGCCGATGACAGCCCGAAGGGAAGTGTTCGGAACTGATAATGGCGGCCCTGGAACTCGAAGCGCAGGAACCTCCTGTGCACTTGAGCAATAGGGATGTGCAGGTAAGCGTCCTGCATGTCCAAAGACGCCAAGAAGGCGTCCTTCTTCAGCATGGAGATTAGACCCGGAAGGGTCACCGTGCGGAAGCGTTTGTAGATGACCGATAGATTGAGGTCGTTGAGGTCCAAAATTGGACGGAGGTCCCCTGTTTTCTTTGGAACCAGGAAGAAGTGAGAATAATATCCTAACCCTCTCTGGTTCCCTGGAACGTGCTCCAGAGCTTCCTTTTCTAGAAGCGTGAGCACTTCCTGCTGTATGAGCAGGGCATGTTGACCCGAGTAGCGGGAAAGCAGAGGAGGCCTTGTGGGTGGGTTGTCTACGAATTCTATATAATGGCCTTTTTCGACCAGCTGTAGCACCCACCTGTCAGTGGTGATCGATCGCCACCCTGGCAGGTGGCATGCGATGCGACCCCCGACCTTCATTTCCCGTTGATCCTGAGGAGGAGCAGGGGCCAGGAAGGAGTCATGCTGTGGCAGCATTGGATCCTGCAGGTTGGGCCAACTTTGTAACTCATTGGCCTCTGCCTGAGGATGTCTTAGCCTTGGCTTTTCTGGTGAAGGAGTCCCTTTGTTGCTGGCCGGAATGTGGTTGTTGCCTTTGGGTCCGGCTGCGAAAATGACTCTTGTACCCACGAAAGGAACTGAGTCGAGACCTGTACATAGCCTGCACAGAACTAACCGCCTTCCCGGCATCCTGCAGTTTGGTGATCACCTTCTCCGAGGCCTCACCAAACAAAACTTCGCCATGGTAAGGGACGTCCATGATATTCTTCTGGACGTCCGGGGTAAACCCAGAGACACGGAGCCATGAGTGTCTCCGGAGACTCATGCCTGAGGCTGCAGCTCTGGCCGCAGAGTCCGCAGAGTCGTATGTGGCTCTAAGCACCTGGGTTACCACGTCCGAACCCGTATGGAGGAGGGTTAGCAGCTCCTCCTTTTGACCACCGTCTGGCATTTTTTCAACCAGGTCCTGTCCCTGCTCCCACAATGCATTCTGGAATTGAACCATGTGGGTGAGGCAGTTTAACGACCTGATGGCGCAAGTCACGGCCGCGTACGTGCACCTACCCAGAACATCCAGCTGTTTGGACTCCGGGTCCGGTTGCTGTGTGCTCAAGTGCTGCTGTTTTTGAGACCGGTCATGTGAGGCTGTAATGACCAGGGAATCGGCCAGAGGATGGTTCACCAGGTACTGGTCCTCTCTTGGGGCCTTGTACAGGCGGTCAGCCTTCTTCAGCACTGCCGGAGTCGAATGTGGACACTTCCACGCGGCCTTGGTAACGTCCGTGAAGGTGTCCATCAAGGGTGGTACTACCACAGGCTTTGGATCTTTCTGCCGAAGGTAGCGTGCTAGGCGTTGTCTTTCGGGGTCCAACTCTTCAGCGTCCCACCCCATATTCTCATGGATATGTCGCATGATCTCGGCGAATGAGGGGTCATCCGGCGGGGACCTGGGAAGGTCACATGGGTCCGGAGAAGGGACGCTGATTGGAGAAGGAGATCTGGAGCACCCAGAGGTGTCAGATCTGGAGTCCTCCTCAGACCGGGTATACCGACACCGTCTGGGTCTCTTGGGGCTGGGGGACCCTGAAGTGGATCTTGAAAGAGGCCTTCTCCTGTCTGAAGATCTGCCCCTAGGAGGGGATGCTGGCTCCTTAGGGGTCGATGACCATCCTGCTGACCCCCTGGGTGGGGGTGGGGGCGCAGGCATTGAAGGGGTAGCTGGCGTAGAAGGACGTTGTGCGGTGACCACATCCTTCTTGATGGTGTCCCACCAGAAGGTGAAGAGCTCCTTCACCTCCATCAGATTCAAGCCTGACGATGGGCCAGGAGTGGGTGGTCTGTCACCGGGGTTGGGCATCAGGTCCCTGGGGGTCTCCCGTCCGGGGAGGGTTCCCGTGGGAGCTCGACTGTACCGGAATCGCCCACCTGGTCTTCAGGCTGGGTAGTGTCCTCCTCCTCAGACGCCTTTCGACCGACGTCGGTAGGTGGTGGTGGTGTGGTCCTTCCCTCTACAATAGCCAACGTCGGTCCCCCAGCCGACGTCCTTAGGGGCGAATGCCTGACCGGCGACGGGTGTCATGCTGTAGTCGGTTCCCGGGAGTGCCCATGGAGATGAACTGACGGGTGAACCGATGTCGGGTCCGACTTCTGCTTCAGGAAGGTCAGCTCCTTGGTCTTGCGCTGAGGAGGCGGCGGCTGGGAGACTGACCGGACGTCGGATTTCTGACAACGGGAGGATGACTTGTGGCGCTCCCCAGACCTAGACGAGGCCTTGGATGGAGTGGATGAAGTCACAGGCCTGGAGGTCTTGACAGGCTGCAGAGAGGAGGAACTGCTGGATGACCTAACCAAAACCGGGGGAGGCTGAGAGCGAGCCCTGAAGGGGGAGCGGTCAGACCTGGAGCTGGAGCTGTGAGAATCCGAGGCCCTAGAAGGGGATCTGGGTCTTGCCTTCTCCTGGTGCTTTTCGCGATGTCTGTGGGACTTCCCAGATGACTCCCCCTTGGAGGAAGGATCTTTATCCATCGCTTTGAGTTGTTCCTCAAGAAGAAAAGCCTGAAGGACCTTCTGGTGGCAGATCCTAGTTCAGCTGTTGAAGCCCTGGCAGAAGGAGCAGGCCTGGGTGTCGTGGTCTGGACCCAGACAGTGCACACAGGCCAAGTGAGGATCCTTAAAAGGGATCTGCTTGCCACAGGTACATTTGGATGGATGACCCTCCAAAGAGGTGTTTGGAGAGGACATCAGATGAGCCCAGTGAGAAAAAGGAAGAAAAACTTTGGAGTTTCCTAGTTGTCGTGCGCTAGAGAGTGACCGTGAGGCCGATGCTGCGATGTCGACAGCGGGAAAAGAACTGAAGATTGTGGCGGGACTGCCTCCTTATGTACTACGCCTTCATCGGGGGTGGGACTGTCGTCAGAGGCGGTCCCCGCTGAAGACTGCTAGCTAGAAAATTTCCGTGGGGTCCTGACGCCTGACGGCTTCAGTCCTAATGGTGTAACCTGCTGCAAGAGCTGTATCTCAAAGTAAGATCTATTTATTTTTCTTTAGCCAAATTAACTTGCACCACTGCCACTTATTGGAAACTGGATAGCGTCTCTTTTACCAGATCATAATCTTTCCAGTGTCCTTCAAGTGGTCACCTCTGATTCATCAGAGCTATGGTCTTCTGTTCTGGGCCCTTGAGCCGCCTAAGACTCCCGCTGTATGAGCTCCATCCTCTTCCCTGCCTCCATCGGGTCTGTAAATTGAAAAGTGCAGCCACCATAAAAGATTCTTAGCCGTGCTGGCATCAACAGAGAGTGCACCACCCCCAGACCCCTCAACTTTGCACGGACCCCATCAAACTGTTTACGCCTGGTTCTGTGGCATACGATAGATCAGGGAAGACATGGACTGTTTGGCCATCACAGTTCAAGTGCTCCGCTGTTCGAGCT
Organism: Neoceratodus forsteri; assembly: GCA_016271365.2. Taxonomy (NCBI): domain Eukaryota; kingdom Metazoa; phylum Chordata; order Ceratodontiformes; family Ceratodontidae; genus Neoceratodus; species Neoceratodus forsteri. The sequence continues at coordinate 1,421,267,053 of CM057459.1, read as the reverse complement.
GCCTGCAGAAAACAATCTCTGGTCGACACTCCATCTGTAACCAGGAGCATGGTCTGAGGTAAGTCCTTCTATGCACTTGCCGATCGTGGAGAGATTCTATAGGCCCTAAGTAAGTGTTGTTCCCATTCCTGTTCCAAATGCAGAGCCCCGGGCAGTCAAGCCTTTACAAATGTGAAAGGGTCAGGGTCATCTTTGTTCTCCAGTATCCTCACTATCCGAAGACTGGAGGCACGCTGAGCATTTTGTAGTGCTTCCAGAAAGTACCTGAGTTATGAGTTTTCCTGCGTTAGTTTTGTTGTTACAGAAAGGGCTTTATTTGCTTGGGTCTCTGCAGATGTGGCAGTTTTAGTTGCCACCTCAGTCTTGACATCTTGCTCCCCAATGCGCTGCAGGACAGTTCCAACTTTTGCATCGATGGCCTGCATCGACAGTTGCAGCGCTTTCCAAGGGGGCTCAGGAGCTGTACTCGTGGTCGTTGTCGCTAGGGCCTGTTGCTCTGTTTATGGTGATATTTTTGATCCACCTGGTACCCCTTTATTAGTACGTCCCATAGCTTGAAATTTCTGCCCTCTACTCCTCAGATATTTTTCTGGCTGATAGTGTCAAAGTCAAATAGGATTTTAAACTTTAAGTAGTTGTTTTAAAACTTTAAGTTTGCTGTTTATAAGGAGCTGTGGAAAAATGCTTCCACTTCGTAGGTGTGCTCTCTAGCACCCCCCTAGAGTGTTTTTAGGTAGTGCCATTGTACATTGTATAAACCACACATGTGATGGACGGTGACAAGAGAACCACTTTTATCTTCATTTGTGGTCAGAGACCTCATGTACCCTCACTCATGATTTTGTCATTTGTGAGGGTCAGGATTTCACTGACAACTCATGAAGATGACAGCAGTATCTCATCACTGTCCATCACATATCTCCTATTTATTTTTGTGATCAGCCCATACTAGTACAAGCAGCCTCCTCATATGGGTGTCCTGCATTGCATGTCGCAGCACGGTAGGCGTGTAGTGCTGTAATTCCCATATGTCTTTACTGAAATGTGCCATATAGCTGTAGCCCCATCAGAAATTGTACAGGGAAATTGTGCTAGCAGTTGTATATTAAAAGGACATGTTGTTCTGTGTGTGTGATCAGCCAGTAGCAATAGACGCACCATACTCATAAGGGTGCCCTGCGACATGTGCAGCAGCACCTTATGCATGCAGTGCTGTAAATTCCCCAGAGTCAGCGCTAAAATTCACAGCATTTTGCAGTAGCACCAGTCAAAATTGTACAGGAAAATTGTGCTGGCAGCTGAATTTTATAAATTTCTTTTGGTTTGTTTTTTGTTATCAGCCAGTAGCAGTACAAGCACACCATTAAAACGGAGGTCTGCGTCACGCACAACAGCACAGCAGGTGTCCGGTACTGCCATTCCAAGGCATCAGTACTGAAATTCACTGTATAGCAGTAGTGCCACCATAAATTATAGAGGGACACTGTGCTAACAGCTGTATATTACAAAGAAAGAAAAAATTACTCACCTTAGTAATGTTGTTTCTTCTAATGGAGTCTTGCTATGTTATGACATATGCAGTTTGTCCCAGCCTTAAAACTGCTCTGGAGGTGAAAGAGTTAACTTCCATGCCAGGCATGGAATCTTGAGCGCAAGCTCGGTTGAAAAAACTCTGTCTGTTGATCTTCAAACTGAAACTGTCAGATCTTTACGAGCAAAACTCACTAAGGTTCTTTGTGGAAGCTGTAAACCTACACTAGCCAACTGGCTACTAAAATATTAACACATTTTTCTGGTCCCAAAACCAAGACTCAAGTCAGGGGATCCAAAAAATAAAATAAAATAAAATACAACACCCAAACACCCCAAAAAGAGGGCGAAAACACAAGGTGGGCATCATTAAGTGCCAACACTGCACTGCCCACCCACATCCCAAGAGCCGAGGTTCTGAGAGGGGCAGGTAGGGGGAGGTCATAATATAGCAAGACTCCATTAGAAGAAACAACATTACTAAGGTGAGTAATTTTTTCTTCAAACAACATGAAGTCTTGCTATATTATGACATATGCAGACTACACAGCAGTACCTCCATGGAGGAGGGACAGAACCTACTTAGGAAATAGGCTCTGAAGCACAGCTGTGCCAAACCGATCATCACTCCTAGCCTGGATGTCCAGGGAGTAATGCTTGGTGAAAGTGTGAACTGTTTTCCAGGTAGCTGCTTGACATATCTCTAAGATAGGGATGTCCCTGGCCGCAGCTAGGCACAGCTGTACCTCTGGTAGAGTGAGCCCTCAGGCCTGAAGGGGGAACCTTACCCAGTTTTTGATAGCAAAATTGGATACAAGAGACAATCCACCTGGCAATGGATCTTTTAGTGGCAGGTTTCCCTTTACCAACCTCACCATAAGTGAGGAACAGTTGGAGGGAGTCAAACCTGTGACCCTTGGTCGCTCTATGTAGTAACTAAGGGCTCTCTTACATCTAAACTGTGCAGCCTCCTCTGCAGAGGAGGAATGGTCAGTGAAGTACACTGGAAGAGATATAGATTGATTAAGGTGGAAATCTGAAACTACCTTAGGCAAGAATTTCCTGTTAGTCCTGAGGACTACCTTATCTCTGTGAAAGGAGATAAAATCAGCTCCAATGACAAAAGCTTGTAATTCCTTGTCGCCTAGCAAGTGATGGCTATAAACACAGTTTTCCAAGTCAAGTACTTAAGCTCTGCTGAAGACAAAGGCTCAAAGGGGTTGCATTAGCTGAGCAATGCAAACATTAAGATCCCAGGCAGGAGCAGGGTCCCTGAATGGAGGGTTGGTGTGAAGCAATCCTTGAAAAACTTGGAGAATACAGGGTGAGCAGAAAGAGAAGAGGCTTTCCTGCTGAAATAAAAGCAGCGACAGCTGCCAAATACACTTCAGGGTAGCTGGCCTCAGCCCAAAGTATTTAGATGGACCATATAGTCCAGGACTGTGGGCAAGTCAGCAGATTCTGGGGAAATATGCTTTCAGAGCACCATATGGAAAACCTTTTCCATTTAGAATTATAAGTAGCCCTGGTGGAAGGCTTCCTAGAAGCTTTCAAGATATAGTACACCTTGAGAAAGGTGTAGGGTCAGCAAACTCTAACCCCTCAAGAGCCAGGCCTTGAGGTTGAGGGATTGAGATTCAGACACCAAACTCTCCCTGGGCACAGGTTAACAGATTGTGATTCCTGGGGAGACACAGGGAAGGTGGACTGCTAAGGACAGAAGGGTGGATACCAGGGCTGTCTGGCCCAATCTGGAGCAATCAGAATCATCTTGCAAGGTTGAGATCTGATTTGACTAGCACCTTGAAAAGAGAGAGAGGAAAGGGGGGAAGGCATGAGAGGAACTTCCTTCCCAATCTAGGAGAAGGCATCCAGAGGGACTGAGCCCAACACTGAGGGCCTGCAACAAAAAAGCGGAAGTTGGTGATTGTCTGGGGCTGCAAAAAGATCTATCTGAGGGGTGCCCCACCTGGCAAATACTAACCCCAGTACTAGGGGATCCAGTGACCATTCGTGATGGCCCTGGGAAATCCTGCTGAGAGCATCTGCCAGGACATTGTCCTTGCCTGGGAGGTGAACTGCCAAGAGGGAGGTGTTCAGGGAATAAGCCAGAGACCACAACTTCATTGCCTTGGTGCGCAAGGCCGAAGACCGAGTGCTCCCCTTGCTTGTTGATGTACCACATTGTAGTGGTGTTGTCTGTTCTGACCTGTACCACTTTGTTCTGAACAGATGCAGAAAAAACCTGAAGTGCTAGAAAAACAGCTCTGAGTTCCAACAGATTGATGTGGAGCAGAGATTCCTGAGGGGACCACAATCCCTGGGTGGTGAGGTCGCCCATGTGAGCTCCCCATCCCAAGAGGGACGCATCTGTAGTAAGGGTCAAGGGTGAGATTGAGGGATGAAAGGAACCTCCCTGTCTCAGATTGCTCTGATCCTGCCACCACTGCAGGGCCTGGATCAGGATTCGAGTTACTGGGATCAATTTGGTTAGAGGATCTCTCCTTTGAGACCAGAAGGCTCTCAAATGGAACTGGATGTCCCTCATCTGAAATCTTGCTCCTTGCACTACAGCTGTGGAAGCAGCCATGTGGCAGGAGCTGTAGAAAGTGCCTGCCGGTCGAGAGACCTGCAGAGTGAAGGAGGAGGCCAGAGCCACCAGGGTCTTTACTCTTTCTAGAGGAAGGAAAGCTCTGGCCTGCTTTGTGTCCAGTTCTGCGCCTATGAAGGTGAGTAGCTGAACAGGCTCTAGAACTGACTTTGGAAGACTGAGAAGAAAACCTAGAGATGTAAGCAGCTGCTGGGTAACCTGAAGGTGTGATTTGGCTTGGTCTGGAGACTGACCACTATGAGCCAGTCGTCCAGGTAGGGAAAGATGGCAATCTTTTGCCTTCTTAAGTGAGCAACTGCTACTGCCAGGCATTTGGTGAATACCCTTGGGGCAGAGGTGAGGCCGAAGGGCATTGCTCTGAACTGGTAATGGCCTGAGGGCAATTCGAATCTGAGGTACTTTCAGTGGGAGCTTCTGATGAGAACATGGAAGTAGGCATCCTTGAGATCCAGGGACGCTAGCCAGTCCCCTGGCCTTAGGGAGGGTAAAATAATTCCCAGAGTCACCATTTTGAATTTTGGTTTTAAAAGGTGCTTGCTTAGGTATCTTAGATCCAGGATGGGCCACCATTCTCCTGTCTTTTTTGGGGTAAGGAAGTACCTGGAGTACAGTCCTTTGCCCTGGTGTAAGGGAGGAACCCTTTCTACAGCTCTGAGAGCCAGGAGGGTTGAGACTTCTGTTTCCAAAGCAAGAGCCTCTGATGGATTTGCAGGTGGAAAGGATCTGGTTCTCATCTTTGGAAATTTTTTGAAGCTGAGAACCAGTCCCTGTTTCACTTCCAGGACTCACTTGTCTGATGTTAAAGACTCCCAGTCCTGGAATGAGTAAGCCAGCCTGCCCGAAGGTAATGGAGAATCGGCCCTGGGCATCCCATCAGGGTGCCTGTTTGGCAGGGGCTTTAGGCTGAGGGGTGGAGCAGGCCTGCTCGTGCCCGTCTGCCTCTCCCTCTGAAGAACCCCTCTGGGCATAAGCTGAAGAGGAGGCCTGGCTTGGTAAAAGGCCTGTGAAAAGGCCTGCCCCTGCCCTGAAAGCTGCCTCTGAGGAGTGGCTTGCCTCTTCGCCTGTGCACTCCTATAAGTGGTCCTATACTCATCCATTTTCTTCATGTAATTCTCTGTCTGCTCCCAAACAGAGAATTACCCAACAGGGAAATCCATGGCCTTAGCCTGGGTATCCTGTGACAGGCTAGTACACCTGAGCCAAGCCATTCTCAGAAAAGCCACAGATGTAGCCATGACTCTTGAAGATACATCATCAGAGTCCACTGCAGCATGGAATTGCACCTTGGATGCCTCAATACCATCAGCAGCCACCTGTTCCAGCTCCTTGGCAAGCTGGCAGGGACCGGTTTCGCTAAAGCCATAACAGTATCCCATCTGATTTCTGGTATCTTGCAACATAGGCCATATAATTTGCCTGTCTGAGTCCCAAGGATGCTGCCATGTGTTTCTTTGCCATGGCATCAATCCTCCTGGAGTCCTTGTCAGGGGTGTGGACCAAGGAATATTTGCTTATCACAGGCTGCAGCCTGCACTACCCCAACATGGCTGCATTGTTGTGAAAGGAACTCTGTATCAGAGCCTGACAATGTGTACCTCCTGTCCATCTTTTATCCACAGGAGGTAAAGAATTAGAGCTTTAAAATCTTTATTGTCTGTTTCCTAAAAGATTTATGTAAAGGAATAGACAATCTCCTGGACTCTGGGATATCCATCATTTCCACATAGTCAGGCTCCTCTTGTTCATCCACAGCTTCTTCCAAAGGAAGCTGGAGGGTTTCAGCAACTTTTTTATAAAACAGAAAATGAGAAGGGGACTCAGAAAGCCTAGGGGGAGACACTCCTGAAGGTCTGTCTGGGGAGATGTCCGGTTCAATGGGCACATCCAGACTTTCAAAATCACATTCACTCTCTTCATAATCCTCCTCCCCCTCCTCCGGTTCATAAAATTCTTCTATATCATATTCTTGAACTGGTGGAACCGACCGAACCGACCGTTTACCTGATGGTGCTGGTTCGGACGAAACCGGGGAAAGTGACTGGACAATTTGGATCGCTTTGGCTATCTCTGCAGCGGTTGGAGAAGGAAATTTTCGCCCACACCTGCTGATTTTCTAGTCCTCTTTGCTGGAACTGGCTCCTCGAGTCAGCTCTTCGTTTGCCGAGTATCACCCTGGTCAGAGGGCACTCCTCGGTCGGTGTGGCACCGAACCGGCTGGCCATCCGGGTCAACGGACTTTTGCTCTCGCTCCTGAGCCATACCAACTCTTTTATCCAGGGTAGCTGCAGGAAATTCTTGCAAATCTGGCAGTCTGCATTGAGGTGGTCAAACCCCAGACAATAAACACATGTGGTGTGTGGGTCAGCCTTGGCAAAGGCTTCCCACAGACACTACAGTGTTGAAACCCAGTGGGCCTGGTTTTTCTTTTGGTTTCTCAGACATAATGCCAGCCTAACCAAAGCGTGCCCTTTTCCGGCAAATCGCCCCTTATCGGTTCCCAACCGTGTCACGGGTCGTGGAAAAAACCGTAATGAAATCCGTTTTTTTTAGAACCGATAAGAACCGGGAACCGCACTCTAAATGTAGTTTAACAAATTTTAACAACAACCTGATCAGTTCAAACCGAACCGATAACAACGTTTGCAAGTTCCACACAGAGAAATGTAAAACCTATCTATTACTTACGATACCACAGACAGAGCTTGAACCGACCGGTTGCGGTTAAAATATACCAATGCGGTTTAGAAACCGAGAAATAACACTTTTTTAACCGACAAATGAACCGAGCAGTAGGAGGAATCTCCGGAGCGACTGTTCAGTGAGGCGGAGTAAAGAATCTGACAGTTTCAGTTTGAAGATCAACAGACAGAGTTTTTTCAACCGAGCTCGCGCTCAAGATTCCATGCCTGGCATGGAAGTTAACTCTTTAACCTCCGGAGCAGTTCTAAGGCTGGGACAAACTGCATATGTCATAATATAGCAAGACTTCATGTTGTTTGAAACATAGTTTTGTTTTTCATGATTGACCAGTGGTATTACAAGTGCCCTATCCATATGAAAGTCCCACATTGTGCACAGCAGCATAGTACCCATGCAGTGCTGTCATTCCCAGGCTTCGGCACTGACATTTGCCATACAGCAGTAGCCCCAGTATAAATTGTTCAAGGAAATGGTACTGTCTGCTATATATTAAAAGGAAAACATTGTTTTTTGTTCTCAGCTTGGGCCATTATTTTCTGAAATTATGCATTTATAAAGATTTCCATCTTTGAAAAATGCACAGTTTGGGACAAAATTATGTAATGGGGGGGCACTGTTGAGCACACCTACCGATAGTATGTCTTCCTGTATAGCTCTGCATTTCAGGGAAGCATTTTTCATTAAAATAAATTGCCTTTGGAGTGCTTTATATTGCCCAAATCGCTACAGCATCTAACAGATTACAGTGAGCAGAGCAATTTGATGCCAAACTCTAATATGGGGTGTTCAAACAAGGGAAGTCCTGGTGGTGTGAAGTCTGAGTTGTCATTGGAGCCACAGGCCTCGGTGCCTATATTCAACCACACAGGCACAGAACCGCCATGGAAGGTCCTCCAGCCATCGAAGCAGGCCATAGACTCTAAGTTTGAAACCATACTGCCGAGGATTGGAGAGCAAGATATAAAACTAGAAGCTGTAAATAAAATGGCAGCATTGGCAGAGCCTCAAGCTATTAAAGCTCTAGCTGCCATGACTAAGATCATTCAAGAGAATACACAACTTAGGTACAGAATAGAGGCTCTTGAAAATGCCCACCGTGCCTCCAACGTTCGGTTAGTCGGCCTGCCAGAAGGGCAAGAGGACCCAGACATCTTAACATTTTTGAAGAATTAGTTGCCTGGATCACTTCATCTGGATCCAGAATGTACAGATCATGTTCGACGGGCCTACCAAATATTTTCAAGATCTGCTGAGGCTCAACGGGATATCCCATATTGGTCACGGATTGGGCTACTATGCGGGACACACTGCTGCAGGCAGCCCAGACCCCAGATTGGCTCATTTATAATGGTCATGCATTACATCTGTTCTCAGGCTATCATACACCATGAGGGTGCGTCGGAAAAAATTTGATGGCATGCGGGCTAAGCTTCACAGTCTAGGAGTGACACATTAGTTACTGATGCCAGCCTGTCTCTTTATACATTATGGTGAGCATACCTTTCAGTTTATGGACTCAGAGGAAGCTGGGAGACAGGTCCAACAGATTCAAAAAGAATTTGAGGCTGCCCACAGGGAGAATTTACCTGATCCTGATTTGAATGAGGAGGATACCTGAAGTGGTGAGAAACTGATGCCAAGGTGGACTAACATGACTTTCATCAGTGTTTTTGATGTGCTAAACTGTCTCTGTTTTCTAGATGGTTCACTGTCCGTTAAGCATTTAGAAGGGGAGAGTTTAAAATGAACAGTTCTGGGACTTATTAGGGCTCAATTTTCCTCTCTCGTGTTTGGCTTTTTGAATGGTTTAAAGTGACTTACCAACTTCCCCAATGTCATGTTTGCAGATCACCTTCCCTTCATAGAGTGATGCAAAGCTCAGCTGCCCTGAAGTTACTATGAAATATATTCAGATGCTTCGTTTTTAAAATTTTTGTGCCACAGTTGTCTCTGCATGTTTTTTTTCTTTGTTTGAAGTTCGCACATGAGCAGTGCATCCACATACGTGAGTGACATCAGCACAGGGAAGGTGTTCCCACTGCACCTTTCTCACTGCTCGTTCATTCATCTTTCCTGGACCCAGCCTCAGAGAGTGCAGATCCAAAGCCGAACTGGCAAAAATTACAGCACTGATGACTGAAACTGTTTGTCATATTGGCAGCTGAGGTGGATACTTGCTTTTGGGATTGCAGAAGTGGTAATTTCTCCTGATTTTCAGTTTTACTCATCTGACTAAGCTCTGTGTCCTAGGTCCGTCGGTTCTAGGAACATCACAATCTACATTGCTTGAGTTCAGTGTTACAGTTTTAGTAAGTGTTGCAAGTATATAACAAGTCTGTATAAAAAATACATTTTTTTAACTGAGTGTAGCTGTAATCTGTAGCGTATTGGGACACAAAAGGATGACTTTTGAACTGGGCAGATCTATAAATTGCAGTAAGCTTTTCAGTATTGGTACATAGAGGTCTGTGTTAAATGGATGACTTTTTCAGCAGTTCAGAATTGTAATGTGCAGTAAGAGGATAAGCACTGAGCTGCACAGTCCAATCCCAGGAGAACAGTGCAGTAAACTGTGTATCTTTGGCAAGTGCTGCTTACAGTGTGATCGCTTCAGTAAACTGCCTTTGCTATTGCATTTCTGATTGTCACCATCATTATAGACAGTTTATATTTTTTCCTGTGCTTCTGTGTTTTCTTGGGCTCATTTGGTGTTCTCATGCAAGCACCATAACACTGATCACCAAAGTATGCTTAGATGTGCATGAGTAAAGGGACATGGTGCACTGAATTGTTTCTCCAGCTTGCCAGCTCCTCGCTAAGTTTATAAATGAATGCAATAAAATCAGTTACATACTGTAGATAGTTATACTTTACATAGTTTACAGTGTATCTCAAAATTAAACACTTAGTTTTTTAACATTTTAACATACAGTCTTTATTTATAATTAGGATTATAGCATCATTGTATGTGCTCTGGAGCATCAGCAAAAGAAGAGACTGCAGTTGCCATCCTCTCCTGACACTGTGGTACCAATGTACGGCTTCTATGGTGTTATATTGCAAAGTGTGCTAGTCAGTTCATCATACTTAGGGAATAATGTCTGAACCAAAATATGGGCTACACAGCAATGAATGCAGGGAGTCTACACAATGCACCATGACATCAGTAAGGCATGGGAGACAGTATAGTACAGCATCTGTTGTATTTGCTGTACACTTTACGCATGTGCATCAGAGATCCACTGTAATGGAAAAAATGGGAAAACACAAACGGCTTGACGCAGACTGAAGTGGTAATGAAGTATGGTGACATAAGTGAGGAAGGGTAGTTCAAATACAGTCTTAACACTTGAGTACCTACCGCAAGGATATGTCCCTTTTTGTAGTGGACCAATCAAATGGTACTTAGGCTATCTAAACATAAATGCCGTCTCTTTCTCCATGAGAAGGGTATTGGCAGTGTAATTTTTAACCTTGGGGGTGGGGGACGATCACCGACTGTACTGTGTATTTTTTGCTCAATTCATAATGCACCTGGAGGCACACATGTAGCGGCAATAAGCCAATTCCAGGATGGTATTACAGATGCTTATGCAGACACTAATGACAGCAGCAGTCCATATAGTTCCTGAGCTCTTAGAGGTAACACAAAGCTGGTGCAATAATTTGTAGTTTTAAATTTATAACATGCCGTAAACAGGGGAACCGGTGACTTCAACACGTTACTCAATCACTGGTACCTCTAAAGGGGAAAGTACAAGCAGGCCCTCCACCCCCAAACACACACATACAAAGAGAATAAAGCTATAGCATAGACCAATAGGCACTAGGGCAAAGACAGACCCAAACAGTATAAATAATTTACAGATAATAAAAGTTCTTTGCTGCAGCATTTTTCTAAGTGTATGTGTGCAGCTGGGGGGTTTGGAGTAGTTGGGGTACAAGGTGCCTGCTTGTAATTTCCACCCGGTGCTCCATCAGAGTGAGTGACTAATAAATCAATTGGCGGGAGGTCACTACTAACTAGTACCAGGTGAGGAATTTGGAGAAATTGGATTTGGACAAATTGTGAGCCATTTATCCTGCTCAAGAAATGCAACCAGATCAAACCATGCTCTCAGTGTCAAGCTGGAGTGGCCAACAACTCATTTGCATAGGGAAAGCAATCCCCCCCCCAAAAAAAAAGAAATATAAAAACCCAGGGTTCTATCACTAGCATTTGTGTGGGCAGATCGATGCTGGGAGTAACAGAACACACACCATACCTCGATTTTGCACAGTAAAATGACAGCAATGATGGGAACCAAACTGTAGCACTAAGTAGCAAAATATAATAGTAACAGTCTGTGTTGCTAAGTCTGCTCTCACTGTTGTACTAGAATGGATCAGGACTACTGCTGTGACTGCGTGAGCTGCTGCCCACATCATTCTCGCTGCTGCCATAGGGTCATCCCTATGGGGATCTACTATGCATCGGCTGTCAAATTGTGGCACTATGTCAGTGTCCGAAAGATCACTGTTAGTGCAGGACAACACAATGCTTTCATCACTGGACCCTGAAAATGAACTGTTTGACATTGCCATTGTCATGCTGCAACCAAGAGCTCTGCTATCAAGACAGAATTGCTGTGACCAAGAATTAATTTTAATTGCAGAGCACATATCTCCCTGTGGTGACATTGCAAAGGTAATGAGTGTCAAAGGTCACCAAATACAGGCTCCAATACACAAAATGACACTTCCTGGCTTGTGAGGGTGAAAACCTGATTTAATTTGCTAAAATAGGCTATGCGTCTATCAAAATACGTTGCAAATCAGTTCTATATGCAGTCACCTTACAGTATATGTGTTCATATATTCAAACTTGGTAAATCGCTTTAAACTATTAGTTGACAGATATTTCCTTGTTTTTTGCTGCAGCGTTTGGCTTATTAACTTATGTTTGGTGCTGTTTCCTTGCATTGCATCTGTTATGGAGCACTATCCATTTTTGGGACATTATAATGTTTGGGGAGGGTTCATATTGGCAAGAACTGTTGAATATTACATAATGATGGGACTTTATATGTATTGGACTGACCTCCACAATCTTGTAGGATGCAGCTATTTGTTTAGTCATTCTGATAGTATGAATATATTTGCTTTCCTTCCCCCTTATCTGTAACCTAAATGTTAGAGTTTATATTTTTTTTTTGTTCAATTTGATGGATTCTGTGTACTATTTGATGTCTGACATTTGCTGGCACGGTTTTTTGTATTTTGCTTTTTAAAATGCAATAAACATAAAATACTAAAAATGATGCTATTTGCTGAAACTGCATATTTTTAGAACCTGCATTTTTAAAAATATGCAGTTTGGAAAGAAATGGAGCTGATTGCTGAAACTGCGCATTTCTAAGAACTTAAATTTGTAAAAATGTGCAATTTTGGAAATAAATGTGTGGTTTAGAAGATGAGAGAAAATCAACATTATGTTGGATTGTGACACACTTTCGTGAAAATTGCACAACTGCGAAATCTGTAATTTCATGCAGTTTCACATGAGCACTAGGCATTTTGTCCAGCACTACATGTGAGATCAGTGGTATAGTTCTGAAAATAAAATTTGTATAAAAATGTAGTGAGACAGAATTCACTAGCTGCTAAAGTTAAAAACAGACAGTAGCCAGCCCTTTGTCACAGTGGTTGTATTTCCGCTTGTGATGCCAGCGACTTGGGTTCAGGAACGGACCCAGGTACTGGAGGGCCGGCCGGGGAGAGAGGGCTCGAGCATCGGATGACTGTTCGTCTTCTCTTGGGGGGAGGGCAGGGAAGTGACTTAGCACTTGCTGACCCCTGGTGGAGGCTGGGGGCACGGCAATGTGTGGGGTCCCACTAACTAATGGGGCATGGTGAACGTCGGCATACACCTTATGTTAGTAGCACGCCACGACCCCGAGGAGCAAATGGGATAAGAGCCCCGTGACCGACCGGATGATGGTCGCCAGCTCCCGTGAAACCTCAAGCAGTGCATGGGCCACTCCAGCAGCACCCAGGCCAAGAATTGCACTGGCTGCCCCACTGGTGCCTTCCCCCTCAGAGGAAAGGGACCTGCCCGGTGAAGGGTTACGTTCGGTTACCCGGTGGGGGTGCAATATGGGGTCATGGGTGGCTGCATCGAAGCAGTGTGGCAGCAAGGGGTATAGGAAGCCCTGAAGGAGAGGCCAGCCCAGAGCTGAGGAGAGCAAAAAAAATAAATAAAAAAAAACAGACAGTACAGGTGGCTGAGGAAATGTCAGAAAAAAAATGCTTTGAACTGTGATTCAGCATGTTTTGATCTGGTTATTTTTAGTCATATTATCAACTGAATGTCTGTTGTGATTTGATCCGAGACCCACCTGCTGAGCATGGTGAGGCTGAGGAGTAGCATCTCATGCTAAGATTTTATGCCTGACTATTTTTTTTTTTTTATTATTTATTTAGTTTTTGTTGACCGGGTAAGTGCACTAGACAAATCCTGCCTATTTTCAGGCACGACCCGGGGGAGGGGGATACAGATGAATGCCAACTGACCTTGAACCAGATTAAGCTGTTGGTGGTATTTTTAGTGAATTACAGCACATGGTTTGCACATTTGCAAATGGTATGCCACTGTTGTCACACCAGTTGTGACTATTTTAATATATTGTTGCGACTCTGTTTCTTCCCTGATCTTGCTCTATTTTTAATCTTTTTAGCTTGCTGGGTGAACTCCGCTGAAGATGTCCAGTTCTATAGAGAATCAGAGTACTGGAGCTCAGTATCCCTTTTCCAATTAATTTCAATATTGAGAATTGGATGTTTGGAAAAACTATATAAGTTAAAACGAATTCAGAGCCCAATTTAGAGAAAAGTGACGGAGACTTGGAGGCATGTTCTATTTGTGCATAGTTATAGATTCATAGACATGTGCTGGCAGAAAAGGTCCTTCTTAGCCAGCCCATCGGTGCAACTGTTGGATTTCCGCTTGCATCGCCAGCGATCTGTGTTCGGGAACGGACTCGGGTAGCTGGAGGGCCAGCCGGGGGGAAAAGGATAGAGCGTTCTATGGACTGCTCTCCTTCTCCAGGGGGAAGGCGGGGTAGTGCCTGGTGCAAGATGGACCCCTGGTGGAGGCCAGGAGTCATGCAGCTGCCAGCGCTTGAACGCAATGGAGGTGGGGCAGATGCCAGATGTCATTGCACGTCCTCGCCTCCCGGAGGAAATTAGAAAATCAGGAGGGGTGGGTCCTCTGTTTCCATGAAGCCCTCAATTAGCTTCAATTAGCCACCATTGCCAGCACTCCTAAGCAGTTACTAGTTCCGTGGCACCAGAAATGGGGAACCGGTGACGTGGCCCCTCCCTCCAGGGGGTAAGCCAGGGGGTGACCGGGAAAATGCTGGCAATCGATGGTTGTTGGGAGCACTGGGGGGCCGTGACCAGGGCAGAAGTATGATGGAGGACCTGCCAGGTAAAAAGGAAAAAAAAAAAAAAAAAGAAAAGGTCCTTCTTGGCCCATCGAGCCTGCCCTTTCCCTTCTCTTTACATGCACCCTCCCCCTTAGAGTCCCCCCTCCGGGCCCCAGACAGATCTTTGTGGTTGTCCCAAGCCCTCTTGAATCCCTCCAGCGATCCTGCCTCCACCACTTCCACTGGCAGACTGTTCCAGGGTGCCACTACCCTCTCAGTAAAGTATTAACCCCTCCCATTCCCCTTAAACCTACTCCCCTCCACCCTCATCCCATGCCCTCTACTTTTAGTGCCTACCTTCCCTGTGAATAAGTTCCTCCCCACTTTATTGATCCCCTTCACATATTTAAATGTTTCTATCATATCCCCCCTCTCCCTTCTGGTTTCCAGCAGGTACAAATCTAACACCCTCAACCTCTCTTCATATGGCTTCTCACCTAGCCCATGAGCCATCTTTGTGGCCCTTCTCTGTACTCTTTCTAAGGCATCTATGTCTTTGTGTAGGTGAGGTCTCCAGAACTGAACCCCAAACTCTAGGTGGGGCCTAAACATGGAACTGTAGGCTGGCATCAGCACCTCCCATCTTCTACTGGTTATCCCTCTCCCTATGCACGCCAGTATTCTGTTCACTTAGCCCACTGCCTTACTGCATTGGGTCCCTACCTTGAGATTGTCTGTGACTCATGCAGCACCGATTGTCTAGGAATGTCCAGCTACTTTCAAACTGGTATAACAACATTCTACAAATTAAAAGTATAGAGGCCATTACAGGGCAACTGAGGCTATCGGTAGACAAATTCAGTTTGAGGTAGTTGCCATTTTTTGACCATATTGAAGAGAAGGAGTGGCTCCCAGTTCTGGAACAGTTGCTCCAGAGATAACCCAGAAGCCTCCTATAAGTAGATATTATGGGGGAGCTAGTTATTCCATGAGTAGTATCAGTTGTAGGACCAGATTTCAGGTTAATAAACTTCCTGCTATAAAAGGAACAATTCAGAGGCTCAGCTTGATTGTAAAAAGTAATTTGAACCAACACAGCAGTCTATTTGTTAAATTATTGAATGTTATAATGGTTATAGATTACTGTATATATTATTTGGTTGAATATTAATTTAGATTACCAGTGACAAAAGGTTGACAATAAGAACACTCATAGAAAAAGTAAACAACATTTCTTTTAATAAGCCTCTTTATTATCGCCTTGGCATGAATGGTTGTTTTTAATTGGACATTGATAGCCAAGGTGGACATTCCAGCAACTCCTTAATGGTCGGAGATCTTCGGCCAAAATGAGGCTCATTCACATGGACTTGATTTCTCTTCCTTTCTGTGGGATAGACCTATAATAAGAGAATATAAAGATTACTGGAAAAAGTATTGGTTTGGTACATATCTGTAATGCTTCAAACAACATGAAATCTTGCTGTATTCTGACTATTGCAGTTAGCTCCAGCACTTGAACTGCCCCAGAGAGAGAAGGGTCAAAATTCTATGCCAGGCATAGAACATTGAGCTTGAGCTCGGTTGAAAACTCTATCTGTAGTACTTTGAAACCCAACTGTCAGATTTTTTACTCCGCCACACTGAACAGTCGCTCCGGAGATTTCTCCTTCTGCTCAGTTCAAAGTCGGTTAAAGTTGTCAGTTTTAGTCCGATTTATTCCGCAATAACTTCCGTTTTCGGTTCAGGACTCTATCTGTGGTACCGTAAGTACTTAGGATAGTTCTGGTGTGGAAATTGTAAAAGAAACTGTATTTTTCGGTCGGTTCGGCTGAACCGATCCTTTAGTAAATCTTTTGTAAAGTTTAGTGTGTGGTTACTGGTCCATATCGGTTTAAAAAAAAACGTGATTTGAATGTTTTTTTCCAACACCCGTAACACGGTGAGAAACCAATAGAGGAGTCTTGCCTGGCAGTTGCCGTTTAAAGGGTAAGTTTGTTAGGTTGGCCATGTCTGAGAAACCCGAGAAAAAAACCAGGCCCACTGGGTTTCAACACTGCAGTGTGTGTGGAGAGGTCTTTGCTAAGGCCAATCCCCACACCACTTGTGTTTACTCTCTGGGGTTTGACCACCTCGATTCAGACTACCAAATTTGCAAGAATTTCCCTAAGTCTACTTTGGATAAAAGGTTAGGTAGACTTAGGGATAAGGAGGCCAAGAAATCCGCTGACCTGGAAGGCCTGCCCAGTTCGGTTCCTACCGAACCAGAAGGAGTGCCCCCTGACCAGGGCGATACTTCTTCGGGCAAGAGGAGAGCCGATCCTGAGGGATCAGTTCCTACTATAAAAAAGCGCAAGGATAAATCGGCCGGTTCGGATCCAGACCTTCATGTTCTTACTGCCGAAGAGGTAGCCAGAGTGATTCAGATTGTTGAATCACTTCTTCTGGTTCCAACTGATCCGGCACCTTCTGGCAGGGGCTCGGTTCGGTCGGTTCCTCCGGTTCAAGATTATTCCCCTGAAGACTTTTAGGAAGTAGAGTTTGATGAGGAGGGGGATTCTGAAGAGGATGATTATGATGGTGAAAGTCTGGATGTGCCTGTGGAACCGGACATCTCCCCAGACAGACCTTCTGGTGTTTCCCCTCCTAGGCTTTCTGAGTCCCCTTCTCACTTTCTGTTTTACAGAAAAGTGGCTGAAACCCTCCAGCTTCCCATGGAGGAGACTGTGGAGGATCAGGAAGAGCCTGATTTTGTTGAGATGATGAACATCCCAGCGTCTAAGAGACTGTCTATTCACCTCTATAAGTCCTTTGGGAAGCAGACACAAAAAATTCTAAGGTCTCCTAACTCTGTACCTCCTGTTGACAGGAGAATGGACAAGAGGTACACCTTATCAGGCTCGGATACGGAGTTTTTATACCAGCAATGCAGCCATGTTGGGGTAGTGCAGGCTGTAGCCTGTGACAAGGCAAACATTCCCTTTGCTTCTCACCCCCCAGACAAAGACTTCAGGAAGATACATGCCATGACAAAGAAACAGTACATGGCATCATCTTTGGGACTCAGGTAGGCTAACTATATGGCCTGTACAGCCAGGTACCAGAAGTCCAGGTGAGACTCTGTACTGGCACTGGCTAAACAGGCTTCCCCCCAGCTAGCCAAGGAGCTGGAGGAGGTGGCTGCTGATGGGATTAAGGCATCAAAGGTGCAATTTCATGCTGCTGTGGACTCCAATGATGTGTCATCAAGAGTCATGGCTACTTCTGTGGCTCTTCGGAGACTGGCTTGGCTCAGATGTACTAGCCTTTCACAGGACACCCAGGCTAAGGCCATGGATTTTCCTGTAGTGTGTAATTCTCTGTTTGGGGAGCAGACAGAGAATTACATGAAGAAAATGGATGAGTACAGGACCACGTATAGGAGTGCCCAGGCCAAGGAGAGGCAGGCAACTCCTCAAAGGCAGCAAGCTAGGGGCAGGGGCAGGCCTTTTCACAGGCCTTTCTACCAAGTGTAAGCCTCTTCTTCCTTTTCTCAGAGGGGGTTCTTCAGAGGGAGAAGCAGAAGGGGGATGAGCAGGGCTGCATCCACCCCTCAGTCTAAGGCTCCTGCCAAGCAGACACCCTGATGTGTCAGCCCGGGTCGACTCCCCCATTCCGGTAGGCAGCAGGCTGGCTTACTTTGTCTAGGACTGAATGTCTGTTACTTCAGACAAGTGGGTCCTGGAGGTTGTAAGCCAGGGGCTGGTTCTCAGTTTCAAAAATTTTCCGAAACTGAGACCCAGATCCTTTCCACCTGCAAATACTTCAGAAACCCTTGCTCTAGAGGCAGAGGTTTCGCCTCTACTGGCCTTAAAAGCCATAGAGAGAGTTCCTACCCCATACAGGGGCAAAGGTCTGTACTCCAGGTACTTCCTTACCCCATAAAAGACAGGGGAGTGGCGACCCATCCTAGATCAAAGATACCTGAACAAGCACCTACTAAAGCCAGAATTCAGAATGGTGACTCTGGGAACAATTCTTCCCTTTCTATGACCAGGAGACTGGCTAGCCTCCCTGGACCTCAAGGATGCCTATTTTCACATTCCCATCAGGTGCTCCCACAGAAAGTTCCTCAGGTTCAAATTGTCCTCAGGCCATTACCAGTTCAGAGTAATGCCCTTTGGCCTAACTGCAGCCCCAAGAGTGTTCACAAAGTGCCTAGCAGTAGTGGTGGACTTTTTAAGAAGAAAAAGGATTTCTATCTTTCCATATCTGGACGATCGGCTCCTTGTGGGCCAGTCTCCAGACCAAGTCAAGTCAGATCTACAGGTTACCCAGCAAGTTCTCACTTCCCTGGGGTTCCTTCTCAATCTTCCCAAGTCAGTCCTCGAGCCTGTACAGCTCCTCACTTTTATAGGAGTAGAGCTAGACACAGTCAAGGCAAGAGCTTTCCTTCCTCTGGAAAGGGCAACAGCCATCTCACAGCTGGCCTCTTCCTTCCTCCCTCTGGTTTCTCAACCAGCAAGGCATTTTCTTCAGCTTTTGGGCCACATGGCAGCTTCCACAGCAGTGGTCCAAGGGGCCAGGTTTCAGATGAGGGACATTCAGTTCCATCTGAGGACTTTTTGGTCCCAAAGGAAAGATCCTCAAACCAAACTAGTTCCTGTTACTCAGACCCTAATTCGGGCCCTTCAATGGTGGCAGGACTTGGACAATCTGAGGCAAGGTGTTCCATTTGTCCCTCAGACTCACTCTGTGGTTCTTACCACAGATGCTTCCCTTATGGAGTGGAGAGCCCATCTGGGGGCTCTCACAGCCCAGGAACTGTGGTCCCCTCAGGAATCCCTTCTTCATATAAACCTCCTGGAGCTTAGGGCAGTACTTCTGGCCCTGCAAGCTTTTTCTCAGTCAGTACAGAACAAGGTGGTTCAGGTCAGGATGGACAACACTACTACCATGTGGTACATCAACAAGCAGGGAGGCACTTGGTCCACGGCCTTGTGCACGGAGGCCATGAAAATATGGTCCCTGACTTATTCCCTGCAGACCTCTCTGGTAGTAGTCCACCTCCCAGGAAAGGACAATGTGCTAGCAGATGCATTGAGCAGGATTTCCCAGGGCCATCACGAATGGTCACTGGATCCTCTGGCGTTGAAAGTGATTTTCTCAAGGTGGGGCACTCCAGAGATAGATCTTTGCAGCCCCAGACAATCACCAGCTTCCTCTGTTTTGTTGCAGACCCCCAGTCTTGGGCTCAGTCCCTCTGGATGCTCTGATTTTGAATTAGGAAGGGAAATTTCTTTATGCCTTCCTTCCCTTCCCCCTACTGTTCAAGGTTCTAGTCAAGGTAAGGTCACAACCTTGCAAAGTGATTCTGATTGCTCCAGACTGGGCCAGGCAGACTTGGTACCCCCTATTACTGTCCCTAGCAGTCCATCTTCCCCTGTCTCTTCCCAGGAATTACAACCTGTTAACCGCCTCTCAGGGGAGGATTTGGTACCCCAATCTTCGGTCACTCAATCTCAAGGCATGGCTCTTGAAGAGTTAGAGTATGCAGACTTGCATCTGTCCCAAGGGGTTCTGGATATTCTCAAAGCTTCTAGAAAGCCTGCCACCAGAAAAACTTACAACTCCAAATGGAAAAGATTCAGCATTTGGTGTTCCAATAAACATATATCCCCAGACACTGCTAAATTGCCTACAGTTCTGGATTATATGGTTCACCTTAACGGTCTAGGCCTCAGACCAGCTACCCTCAAGGTTCATTTATCAGCTGTTTCTGCTTTCCTGTCAGTGGGGAAGCCTTCCTCTCTGTCATCTCACCCTGTATTCTGTAAATTTTTCAAAGGATTGCTTCATACCAATCCCCCTTTTAGGGATCCTGTTCCTGCCTGGGATTTGAATGTTTGCATTGCTCAGCTTATGCGACCTCCCTTTGAGCCTATGTCCTCAGCAGAGCTCAAGTACTTGACTTGGAAAACTGTGTTTTTGGTTGCTGTTACCTCTGCCAGATGTATCAGTGAATTGCAAGCCCTGTCAGTTGAGCCTGACTTCATTTCATTCTATAGAGATAAGGTGGTCCTTAGAACCAATAGAAGGTTCTTGCCCAAAGTGGTTTCTGATTTCCACTTAAACCAATCTATGTTTCTTCCTGTGTTCTTCACTGATCATGCTTCCTCAGGAGAGCGGAGGTTACACAGTCTAGATGTTAAAAGAACCCTTAGTTACTACATAGAACGTACAAAGGGTCACAGGTTTGACTCCCTCCAGTTGTTCCTCACTTATGGGGAAATAGGTAAGGGCAAACCTGCCACCAAGAGAACCATTACCAGATGGATTGTGTCCTGTATCCAATTCTGCTATGAGATAGTGGGAAAAATTCCACCCTCAGGCCTGAGGGTTCATTCCACTAGAGGTACAGCTGCATCTTTGGTTGTGCCAGGGACATTCCTTTGTTAGACATTTGCCAAGCAGTCACCTGAAAAACAGTTCATACCTTCACCAAGCATTACTCTCTGGCTATCCAGGCTAGGAGTGATGCTAGGTTTGGCACAGCAGTACTTCAGAGCCTATTCGCAAAGTAGGTTCTGTCCCTCCTCCTTGGAGGTACTGCTTGGTAGTCTGCAATAGTCATAATACAGCAAGACTTCATGTTGTTTGAAGAAAAAATGACTTACCTTAGTAATTATGTTTCTTCTAATGGAGTCTTGCTGTATTCTGACCTCCCTCCCTGCCTCCCCTCTCAGAACCTGTTTTTGGGAAGTGGGTGGGCAGGTGCAGTGTTGCACCCCAGGGGTGTCTTCAGCCCGCTTTCTGTTGTGTTGGGTGCTTTGTGTTTGATTACTTAAGGGCTTTTATGCTTTATTACCTGGTTTTTGGCCTTTGGGTTTCCTTACTTGAGTTTTTTAGGAATCTAATGCCTTTGTTGCCAGTTGGCAAGTAGAAATTTTACAATTTCCACTTTAGTTAGTCAGTGAGTTTTAGCTCATAAGAATCTGACAGTTGGGTTTCAAAGTACTACAGACAGAGTTTTCAACCGAGCTCGAGCTCAACGTTCTATGCCTGGCATAGAATTTTAACCCTTTTCTCTCTGGGGCAGTTCAAGTGCTGGAGCTAACTGCAATAGTCAGAATACAGCAAGACTCCATTAGAAGAACACAATTACTAAGGTAAGTATTTTTTTCTTGTGTCCTATACTTTAATAAAATACTAAAAGTTCAAAAAAAAGAGGTTGTCTGTGACTATGATACCTAAGGCCTTTACTTGCTCAGATGTCTTTATTACCTCCCCTCCCAATGTGTAGTTTGCACGTGGATTTTTTCTCCCTATGTGCATCACTGTGCATTTCTTGGCATTGAATTGTAGTTGCCATGTTTCTGACCACCCCTCCAGCAACCTTAGATCTTCCCTCATAGCCTCCACTCCTCTGGGGTATCCACCCTGCTGCAGGTCTTCGTATCATCTGCAAAAAGGCAGACCCTCCTCTGTAGTCCCTCTGTTATATCACTGACATAGATACTGAACAGGATGTGCCCCAGTACCAACCCCTGGGGGACCTCGCTCGTCACCCCCACCTCTCCTGAGTGCACCCCATTTACCACCATCCTCTGGCTTCTACCTGTCAGCCAGTTCTGCACCCACCTTGTTATTTTCTGCCCCACCCCCGAGTTCTCCAGTTTGCTTACCAGCCTTCTGTAGGGCATAGTGTAGAAAGCTTTTCTGAAGTCCAGGTAGGCCACATCCTCTGCTCTCCCCCCCAAAATCAACTGCCCTCGTCACCTCATCAAAAAACTCGATCAGGTTTGTCTGACATGACCTCCCCCATGTGAAGCCATGCTGACAGATGTCCTGCAGTCCATTATCCTCCAAGTACCTAGCCACCCTTTCTTTCAAGATTGCCTCCATCACCTTACCCACCACCGATGTGAGGCTGATGGGGTGATATTTGACAGTCTCCTCTCTGCTGCCACTTTTATGAAGTGGCACCATGTCTGCCCTCTTCCAGTCCTCTGGAACTTTCCCTGTGTCTAAAGACAAGTTAAATAGCCTCACTAGTGGTGCTGCCAGCTCCTCCCTTAGCTCCCAGAGCATCCTAGGATGTAGGGTGTCTGGACCCATGGCCTTGTCTATCCTCAGCTTTTCCAGTTCTTACCCAACCCTGTCCTCACTGACTGGGCAGGGATCCACTCTCCCCTGTCCCCCTTCCCTTCCCCTCTAAGTCTGGTCCTCTGCCCTCTCCCTCTACCATGAAGACCGAGCCCAAGTATCTATTTAGCACCTCCGCCTTTTTGAAATCCCCTTTCACTTGCATTCCCCCCTCTCCCCTTATCTTATCTATCTCCTGCTTGGTTTTCCTTTTTTTCCCCTATGTACCGAAAGAAAGTCTTATCACCCCTTTTGGCCTGCTTAGCAATTCTCTCCTCTGTTTCTGCTTTCACATTTCTAATCCTCTGTCCTGCCACCCTCAGCTTCTCCTTGTATATTTCCCTGTCCTCCTTACTCTGTGTCTCCTTACAGACTCTGAACACCCTTTTTCTCTCCCCTATTGCCTCCCTCACTTCCATGTTGAACCAAAGCAGTCTCCTCCTTTTTTCTACTCTTCCTCATCTTTCTTATATAGCTCTCTGTGGCCTTTAGTATCCCCTTCCCCTTGATCCTACTCCATAGTTCCTCAATCCCCTCCATCTCATCTGTTTCATTCTGGACTACCGCCCTCATTTTGGGAAAATCCACCCACCTGAAGCCTAGCACCTCTGTGATGGTTTGATTCACTTTGTACCCCACTCTTACCCTGAACTCCACTGAGTTGTGGTCTTTTGCTCCTAGGCTGAATAGTAGGCTTTTTTCCCCATATAGATGTTTGTTCTCCTGAGCTGCTCCAGCTGGCCCTCTCTAACCAACTCCTTCAGCCCCGTCACCTGGTTTCTCCAGTACTTACCGGCCCACTACTATCCTCTGCCACAGGAATGTTGGGGGGGTGACCAGTTGTCGGTGGGGGGCCTGTGAGGGGTTGGTTGTTATACTTCAGCCGGAGTTTTTCTTCTGCCGATTTGTTCTCCACAGTCACACAGAATGTGCAGTGAGCGCAGTGTTAGAGCTCCGCTTCTGCAGAGATGGTCCCGGTGCCCTGAACACAGCTTCTCTTTGCTCTACATGTCTTACTTCTACTTGTGCTGTCACCTGGAGAGCTCCAGGTGGTAGTCAATCAGCAAGCCACAAAAATACCCCTCCCCAAAGGTGAACAGCAGTCTTATGGGCACTCAAGCCTCCTTCCTCAGCCAGGCCCTGAGCAACCTGCATCCATTTCTGAGCCCTGGTCGCCAGTGTGGCGTGAGGCGAGGTGCACAGCACATCAGCCCTACATGCCACTGGGCTGGCCCAATAGTCTTTTTCTGCGTAATGAGTCTAATTGCTGAGCATTAGCCCTATCAGTGGTTATATGTCATAATATATTTTTGGAGTTACATAAGAGCATATATTTTGGAAAGATGTGGCTTAGAACATTTTTTGTTATCTTCAGTGCATTTTAAATTTTGCCCCTGTCACAGTAACATGAGCAGGTGGCACAGTACTATATAAGTGGACCAGTTGTGGAGGTTAGCAATGTCGGTTATCCTTACTTGCTTGTGGGTTGTTGTGTATAGTGTGGAATGCTGATTCTCTGCAATTGCACAAAACTTTAAACCTAGAAGTTATTCCATTAGGTTAAGGACAGGATTGTTTCCTGCCAAGCTGTTATCTGTTCTTCTAACATAGTGAGAAAAATATGAGCCATTTGATTGGCTGAGAGACCAGTACAAGCATGCAATTATGAGACCATATTTACATTCCTATACTTCTTTAGACTGTGCACCAGTTCAACTACAATATCAACGCACATCTCACACTACGGAGACAATGTCTGTACATGAGTTCCAAATCCCTACCATTCTAAAACTGCATTGACTCCTTCGACCTTACAGTAAGGGAGCTGTACAAACTGCCTGCTTCTTCATACAATGTGATGTTATTTGTATCAGCGTTCCTTTTTCTTCCATTTTTTTAGCTTTTCTTAGGAGTGGCAAACACTGATGCAGTGAACTCAGCTGTGGTGGCAGTTTTAACATCAGTGGAGTACTGAGTTGTTCAAAGGGACTACTTTGCCAATTATAAATGCAATTGTTTGCAGCATTCCAAAGTTGAACCTAACTTTTATTTCAGTCAGTGGCTCACAATTTTTCTCTCCATGTTATTAGTGGGATAACACACTTCAGGGATGTATAATTATGGGGGAATGAATAATTACACTTTGCTCTCAGGCGTTTAAAGGCAAGCACCTTGTGCCTAACAGCACCCTTGAGTTGTGCAATGATTCCCCCATAATTATATACCCCGGCATGTCTTATTGCATACTTACAGTGCTCCTGTAGCGTGCACTTGCTCTTATTTTATGCAGTTTGACTTAAATTGGCATGTTGAGTCCACTTTATTTTTTTCACGTTACCTGTTTGTGTAGAGTACCACACTGCTGTTGAATAACCACTGTGTCTTTGGTAGCACAACTAAAAATGCAATTACTGAAAGCTGGTTTTGCTTTGTACTGAATTAAACAGTTTATTATTCTGGAAGCACATATAGTTCACTGCTCTGTTGTTTTTCTGTATGGCATTCTGCTGATGAAAATGTGAGTCACAGAGTCTGATTCAGTAGCTTTATACAGCGGACCACTAAAATTGCTGCTAAAGGGCTACTAATAGTTGAAATACAAACTCTCACCTAGAAAAAAAAACTTATTTTGGAAGCGCTTGCAAGTTTAAAGGTGATAGGTAACAGTTTTACACCTCTAAATGTCCCCCCATATTTTTTATTGTCTACCCAGTACTGTGATATGTTTTTGAATTTTTGTGTTAAATTAATAATCTAATTTGTTGCCTTTTTAACTACACTGAATCCCTCTCCTCTCCTCTCTGCAGTTGATGCTGTCTCTTTTCATATTGCCCAAACATTCTATGACATCAATAACACTACTCCAAGCCATTCAGATGAATAGCATGGAATGGGAGTTACCGATGTCATAAAGTGTCTTTAAAATATGAAAATCAAGTGCAGTAGCTGGTGAGGAGAGTGGAACTCTATGTATATCTGAGAGCACCCCAAAACTAGATTATTTATTTATAAAAATCATCAAAGCGTGTCAAAATATACGACTGGCATGGAAAGGAAGATTGAAAGGCAGTTAACTATATAAAAATCATTTTGATCTCCTTTAAGCCTTGTAAATATAATCATTAGATGCTGACTTTTACGTCATTTGTTACAGAACTTTGAACTGATACAACCCTTCTTTTCTGGACTAAGATCATGGCTAGTACATTTCTTTCTAAAAAGTGCTTTTTCACTTTTTTGAATTAATTAATTTCTTGTCTGATCTATAAATGTTACTTAACTTCATTAAATATGCCTGGTACTAGAAGAGGGTTAGCTAAAAGGGCAAATAAGCAAGACACCAAATAGCTCAGTAAAGCAGCTGGCAATAAGATTACTTATTATTTTTGTATTTAATATTTGATCACCAGGTAAAACTCCAAGGGCATCAAATGCCCATGAGTGACCTGGAACAGAAACAACAATATAATACAATACAATACAATCCACAAAACAAATTAAGAATGACAGCATTTTGAAAGAATAAGACAATGCTGCTTCAGGTGATCGAGTTGAGGGATTACTCTAAATTTAACATACATGACTTCCTTTCCGACCTCCTATTAGTTGACTGGTCAGGGGTCACCGCCACTAACGACCCTGCACAAGCTCTGGACTTATTCTTAGCCGAGTTTGTCCCCCTGCAGAATAAACATGCCCCCCTCACTAGGAGGAGGGTGAGGGGCACCATTACCAAATGGCTTCATGGGGGCCTATTCTCCCTTATGAAGCTGAGGGACAAATGCTGGGAGATCTACAAGGCCTCCCAAAGCAATAATGACCTCTTAGCATACAGGCACGTCAGAAACTCCTGTAAAAGAGCCATCCACTCAGCAAAAAGCGAGTTCTGCCAATCTGCCCTGCTTTCCTCTGCCAGCAACCCGAGGAGCTTCTGGCAAAATATCAAAAATGCGGTTGGTGAGTCCGCCAGAGTATAGGCAACTGACCTGCTCATTGGTGGGGTCAGCTGCAATGACCCACATACCATTGCAAATGCCTTTAACTCCATGTTTTCCAAATTGTCTGCCCCCCCTTCCCAGTCCTCTGCCCCCAAGTCCCCCGGCACCCCCCCATATGGACTCACCTTCCGACCCCCCTTCTACCTACAACAGATTTCAGCAAAAGAGACCCAGAAGCAGCTCGCTGGCCTCTCCCCTCATAGTGGGGCAGGGCATGATAGCCTTGAACCAAAACTGCTCAGGCTAGGGGCCCACCTCCTTGCCAGGCCCGTCACGCACATCTTCTATACCTCCCTTAATACCGGGCTCATCCCAGACATATGGAAAGTGGCCAAGGTCGTCCCTGTCTTAAAACAGGGTAACCCCAAAGATCCCCTTAACTATCGACCTATCGCCATTCTGTCCACTACCTGCAAGCTTCTGGAGAAAGTTGTCACCTCTCAGCTATCCCAATATATCCAGAACTACAACCTCCTCTCTCCCGCACAAGCTGATCAGGACTGCTGCTGACCAAGGCAATTTTACTGGAGCTATCTTTGTGGATCTCTCCAAAGCCTTTGATAGGGTCGATCACTCCCTCCTCAGCGCCACGCTCCTATCCCTTGGGTTCTCCCCCCCTGCCCATGCTTGGTTTCTAAACTACCTCTCTAGCAGGCAGCAGTATACTAACTTCAATTGGACCCTCTCCAACCCCTCATCAGTCCTTTGCAGGGTCCCTCAGGGATCTGTCCTTGGTCCTACCCTATTCTCACTTTTCATTAACGAACTACCGTCTGTCACTGCCCGTGGACATACCACTCTGTATGCGGATGACCTAGTCATCCTGGCCAGTTCCCAGGACATCTCCACAATAAACTCCCAACTAAATTCTGACTTCAAGAGCATCCAAACCTGACTAGGGGACCACAGGCTTACCCTCAATCTCAAGAAAACCCAAGCCATGCTTTTTGGTTCCTTGAACAAAATAAAATCCTTCCCTGCTCCCTTACAAATCTATGGGGCCGATGGCTCTCCCCTGCAGACGGTAGCCGCTGTCAAGTATCTGGGCGTCACCCTGGACCCACAGTTGGACCTTACCCTACACATTCGGAACGTTTGTAAGGCAACTAATGGTAAGCTTGGCCTAACCTATACAGCCAAAAACTGCCTGATCCCGGCTACTCGTATGGCCCTAGCCAGGGGGTCCTCCTCCCTACACTCTGCTACGGGCTTGTAACCTTTGCCCCAGTACCTAAATCCAGCCTCTTGAAATGGGACACGGCCTACAACAATATCTGCTGCATTCCGCTCTCTGCCCTTCCCCTCACGCACCATTGTGATCTCTACACATGTCTGGAGTGGCTCCCTCCGGAGAAGCACCGCACCTTCGTACTCGGAAACTTCATCGACAACATTATCAGATTGGCCACCCCTTCTGCCCTCGTCCTTCCCCTCAAACTCGGCACCCCATCCTACCACCTAAGATCTAGGGCATCGCTGGATCGCTTGGTTCCTAGAACTCGCACCCTTGCGGGTGATCGGGCCTTCACCACCTATGCTCCAAAAATGTGGAACTCACTCCCTGCCCTAACTCGGTGCTCCTCCTCCCATCCCAGCTTTAAAGCCTCCCTTTGGAACTTTTTGAAATCATCCTCCACATGTCTCTGCACCTCGTAGCACACTAGTGGAGCCCCACTTTCTCCCCCCAGGCTGGTAGGGTGGGGGCTTCAGTGCTAACTGCACTTATCCTCCTGTAATTGGTCGAGTTACTAGTACGTGACTACCTGCCTAGTGCACCCTCCCCCAGCTGGCACTTATTTTTAGTCCTGTTTACACTGATCGAACCTGTTATGTATTCTGCTGTTCGCCTCCTAATCCATCCTGTATGTACCATTCTGTATTGATCATGTGCCAAATTGTCTCAAATGCTGTTAGCTACCTATGCAGTCCCTGTTATGCCTGTTATTTTCTGTATGTTTAATGTGACTCCTTTACTGTTCTTGTACGCATCTACCTTGTAACCCTCCTGGGTCGCACCTGAAAATAGGCACTTGGCTGTCTAGTGTGCTTACCCGGTTAACAAAAGCAAATAAATAAAATAAGTACAGGCAGTATAGCGCAGTGGTCTAAGGCTCTGAGCTGCAAATCTGGTAACATCCAGCAGATCAGACCTGGGTTTGAATCCCACAGCTTCCACTTGCATACTGTGTGACCCTGAGCAAGTCACTTAACCTCCTTGTGCTCCCAGGTCACTCCTGTAAAAAAGCTTTCAGCTTAGTGTGCTATACCTGGTTAAACAACTAAATTAAAAAAAAAAAGAACAGTACAGTGAACTACATACTAAAATATAATTGGGCAAATCATTCCACAATTTTACATCATGGAAGATCCATGATCTTTGACCTAAAGAAGACTTATAGGAGGGAGGGTTCAATTTGCCAGCATTTGCTGATCTAGTGCAATTTATTTATATAGTTTTTGTTTACCGGGTAGGTGCGCTAGCCATAGCAATGACTATTTTCAGGCACGACCCGAGAGGGTACAGTACAACAATACAGGGAGACATTTCAATACAAGTACAGAAATAGTTGACAGTGGTTATACAATTACAGGAAACATTTCGATACAAGTACAAATTATTTGACAATAGTATACAGAGCAATTTGCAGATGCAATTCCAGTGTAGAGAAAACATAAAGACAAGGGAGGAGCAGTGCAAACCAAAGACTACCTAAAATTTGCTATAAGGAAGAAAACATGAGCCAGATTGAACATTTTAGTGCTGATAAGGGAAAGAATAAAGTATTGTAGGAGGAATACTGGACGTGATAGAGGTGAGAGCAAGAAGGGAGGGATATGTCAAGGAGGAAGGGATGACAGTGAAAGTACAAAGAGGGGTGGAGCAGATTGGTAAGGATAAGTGCACTAGCGAAAAAGAGGGTCAGGCCAGTAAAATGCCATGGAGAGAGAGAGGAGGGCAGGAACAAGAATAACTATGGTGGTTTGAAGCAGGTGCACTTGTGGGAAGAGTCAAGATGGTTTCGCAGCCCTTTTTTAAAAGATGCATGAGATGGTGATTGGCACAAAGCTAATGGAAGGGAGTTCCAGAATTTGGGGGCATGGCAGATGAAAGCACTCGCACCTTTTGTGGTTTTGGCAGTAAGGCATAAGGCAGTCCTAGTGGGGGGTAGGAGGAAGTAAGCTGTTGGTTAACTAGGATCTGCAGCTTATCTGTTAGGTAGGAAAATGGGCAGACTAGGTGGGCCAAGCGGTCCTTATCTGCCGTCAAATTCTATGTTTCTATGTGTCTGGGGATGAAGACAGGGGCCTGGTCAACAGACCTCAGCCCATAACAGGGTGTTAGATTTTGGAAGAGTTTTGCAAGGGATGCAGGTATTTGTAGGTGGACCAGGTTGTCAATGATAGAGCCATACCTATGAAGCCTCAGTTCATTCGGAGGAAGCCATACTAGGTCTGAATAAAGGAGACAGTGGTGTTTCAGACGGTGGGCGGAGGATGCATAGCGACAGATATTGTTATATGTGACATCCCATTTCCGAAGGATTGATTTGCACGCAGAGGCATAATGCAGCACCATAGGTGAGCAATGGAAGGAGTATGCCACGGGCTATGGCAAGCCTTGCTGAGGGAGTGAGCACATAACTGGTTCAGTAGGCTATTCCAAGTTTGGAGTTGACCAATTTGCAGGTCTGACTGATGTGTAAGTCAAAAGTTAGTGTCGGATCAAGGGTGATGCCCAGATATTTAAATGAATTTACCACCCCGACTAGTGAGCCATTTAAGGAGGTGACTTTAAAATTTGAATGTGCATGTTTGAGTCTCACATTAGATCCAAAGAGCATAGCCTGGGTTTTGGACTCATTTAATACCAGTTTGTGAGTAGATAGCCATTCCTGTACTAGCTGAAAGTCAAGAGAGAGTAGACTGTTTATATCCTCAATGCTTTTTACGCTAGCATACAGAACAATATCATCTGCATATAGCAAGGAGGTTGTCCTGTGGAGGTCAGCAGAGATGTTATTTACAAAGAGAGAGAAGAGTAGGGGCCCAAGTATGGAGCCTTGAGGAACCCCAATGTTTATCGTGGTCTTGTCTGAGATAGTAGAATTGTATTTCACAGTTAGAGTCCTGTCTAATAGATAGTTCCTAAACCACCTTACAACATTATCTGAGAAGCCTAGTGATCCAAGGGTGGCAAGAAGGATGGAGTGATCAACTAGGTCAAATGCTTTGGTCATGTCTATGAAAATTGCCCCGGTGAGTAGGCCACAGTCCATGGCCTCTAGCGTATCTGACGTGAATTTGAGAAGGGCAGTGGTGGTGCTATGGCCTTTGAGAAAACCATGCCGGGCAGATGAAAGCAGGTCATATTTCTGAAGGAAATCAATTGTCTGGGCAGCTACAAGCTTCTTGAGAATTTTATGGATAAGTATGTGATCTATCTAAATTAAACAAGCATTGTTAATGCTGAATGTTTGCTTGCTGATATTAGCATTGGAAGTGCAGGAGTCAGGCAGATACAGAATAGGAACAGCAGTGAAGTATTGATCTCACGCCAACCCCACCTCCACCCTGCAGAGATGGACAGGCATTGGGGTGTGCCTCTGGGTCATCACCCATAATGCTCACACCATGTTACTTCACCCTATCCTACAGACACCAACAAGTGTAGAGGTGTGCCTTGGGGTGTTCGGCTTTACAGTCACCCCATTCCATAAGGACATACACTGAAATGGGTGCAGTATAGGAGAATGAGGTGAACTCTGGGGCTGAAGAGTCCAAGGCACACCTCAATGCCTATCACTGGCTTCAGGGTGGGATTGGGGGTGGAATGGCTTGAGCATTACAACCAGCAGTCCAAAGGCACACCCCTGATGCCTGTCAGTCTGTACAGGTGGGACTTTATGGTTAGAAACCCCAATGCCCCAGACGTTTGTTGGGATTTGCACTACACATTTTCAACATGGCCTTTTTGTAAGCCCACCTCATGAAAGCATTTGGCACCTCTGCTGATGAACAGTGGCACTGTGATTTTGTGAATCTGTTCCGAACGTTGATTTCCCACAGTGACTGCGCTATTCTGCGCCAGATGTGCGAAAACACAGTTCGGGTAAGATGTGAAACCATGACTGGGAGATGGCCATACCTGGCTACAACATATTCAGAAGAGACAGAGCAGGCAGGAAGGGAGGAGGAGTGGCACTGTATGTGAAAAATGACATAAGGGCCACAGAGATCCAGGAGGAACAAAATGGGGGAGAGATACTGTGGGTTAAGCTGGAAAGGAAAATGGGGACAGCCATCCGCACAGGTGTGGCCTATAGACTACCAGCCCAGGAGGAAGAAACAGATAGGAGTTGATGCTAGCCATCCAAAGGATGGCAGACAAGGGTGAGGTAGTACTGGTTGAGACTTCAATATTCCAGACGTGGACTGGAGCATCCCAGCAGCAGCATCAACTAGGAGCAGATTTTATCCTGGACTTCTTCAGGGTGCCTTCCTCAAGCAACTGGTCATGGAACCAACTCGGCAGAAGGCAATACTGGACCTTGTGCTCACAAACAGGGACAGTGTGATGGGGGGTAACAGTGGGGAGCACCTGGGTAACAGTGACCACCAGTCATTGTGGTTTGAAATCACAGAAAGAGCAGAACCAAACCACACAAAACACGATCCTGGATTTTAGGGGGCAGACTATGGGAAAATGGGGAGATACTTGAAAGAGGCATTAAGGAATGGGACAGGAATCAGGGGTTGAGGAACAGTGGGCAGTATTTAAAATGGGATTACAAGAACAACAGAATTATGCATTAAGCAGGTTAGCAAGAGGAAAAGGAAGAGGAGACCATTATGGTTTTCCAAAGAGGTAGCAAAGAAAGTGAAAGCCAAAAAGATTGCATTCAGGCAATACAAAAAGACACAGGCAGAAGGGATAGGGAGAAGTACCAGGAGAAGCAAAGGGAGGCAGGGAGGTCAGTAAGGGAAGCCAAAGCTCAGACAGAAGAACACATTGCAAAACCAGTGGGTAGAGGGGACAAAACCTTTTACAGGTACATAAGTGAAAAAAGAAAGACAAAGGGAGGGATAGTGAGACTGAAGGGGGAGGATGGGAGCTGCGTGGAGGATGACAACAGTAAAGCTGACATATTGAACAGGTATTTCTGCTCAGTCTTTACTGAGGAAGAGGGGGTAATGGGTCTGAAGGGAGTACAAAGGTGAGAATGGTGCAGAATGGACACAAGTCCCTTTACACGAGAAAGGTCCTGAAGGAACTGGAAGTAATAAGAGTTGATAA
This sequence comes from Neoceratodus forsteri, assembly GCA_016271365.2. NCBI lineage: Eukaryota > Metazoa > Chordata > Ceratodontiformes > Ceratodontidae > Neoceratodus > Neoceratodus forsteri. Next base: position 1,421,234,389 of record CM057459.1, on the reverse strand, counting down.
AGCAATGGGGCCAGACGGGTGCACCCCAGGGTCCTTAAAGAACTAAGAGAGGTGGTGGCTGAACCTCTGGCTATCCTGTTTAGCCGATCACTGGAAACAGGGAGGTACCCAAAGACTGGAGGACAGCAAATGTAGTCCCCTTATACAAAAGTGGGAACAAAGAGGAAGCAGGAACTACAGACCAGCCAGCCTCACCTCGGTAGTGGGGAAGATCATGGAAGCACTACTGAAGGAGAGATTGGTGGAACATCTGGTTGTCAATGGACTATAGGACCCAAGCAGCATGGTTTCACCAGGGAGGTCATGTCAGACCAACTCGTTGAATTTTTGACTGGGTGACTAGGGAGGTGGATCAAGGGAGGGCAGTGGACATGGCCTATCTGGACTTCCAGCAAGGCCTTGACACTGTGCCACATAGAAGACTATTACACAAACTGGGGAATATGTGTGGCAGGACAGTAGTGTGGTGGGTAGGTAACTGGCTGGGTGGCAGGACACAGAGGGGTGGTGGTAAATGGCTGTCACTCCACAGAGGGAAAAGGACCAGTGGGGTACCACAGGGACTGGTGCTGGACCGGTCCTATTCAACATTTTTATCAGTGACATTGCAGGGATCTAGAAGGCAGAATTTCACTGTTTGCTGATGACACAAAGCTCTGTAACAGAGTAGACACACCAGAGGTGTAGACAGAATGAGAAGCGACCTGCAGAAACTTGAAGAATGGTCAAGGGTTTGGCAGTTGAAATTCAATGCAAAGAAGTGCAAGATAATGCATATGGGGCACAAAACCTGGCACAATATATCAGTTGGGGGTGAGGATATAGCATGCACCAAGCAGGAAAGGGATCTTGGGGTTGTCATCTCTGATGACCTCCAAGGTAGAAACAGTGTGACAAGGCAGCAGGTAAAGCAAATAGGATGCTGGGATGTATAGGCAGGGGCATCACCAGCAGGAAAGGAGGTCATAATTCCGCTATACAAGACACTAGTGAGGCCCCACCTGAGTACAGTGTACAGTTCTGGAGACCATATCTACGTAAGGACATAGACAGGGTAGAGAAGGTTCAGAGGAGGGCAACAAAGATGGTGCATGGATTGCATCACAAGTCCTATGAAGACAGGTTGAAGGAACTGAACATGTACTCCTGTAGGAGAGGAGGAGGGAGAGGGGATATGATAGAGACATACAAGTATCTTACAGGAGGAACAGGGTGCAGGAAAACACTATTTTAAGCGAAAAAGATGTTCCAGGACTAGAGGGCATGGGATGAAGTTGGAGGGAGGACGATTCAGAGGAAACATGAGAAAGAATTTCTTCACAGAACGGGTGGTGGACAAGTGGAACACCCTGCCAGAGGAAGTGGTGGGGGCTGAAACAATCTCAGGATTTAAGAATGCATGGGATAGACATAAAGGAATTCTAGAGGTCAGGGGTAAGGGGCAACAGACTTCTAGGAAAACAAACTGAACTTACAAGCTCAAATGGGCAGACTGGGTGAGCCATAGGCCCTTATCTGTCGACACTGTCTATGTATCTATGTATCTATGAAAAATAACAGCTGTACCATTCATAGGGAGGTGTGAAGAGATGGCAATGTTGGAAATCTGGAGTGAAAATATTAAAAGTGCTCGAACTAACAAGCATACATGGAAACTGCGCAATGCACGCTCGTAACACAGTCATTTAGTGGAATTATTTCACCAAATTTTCAACATAGGCATTTTGTGACCTCTGCTCATGAACAGTGTCACTGTGATTTTATTAATCTGTCCTGAATGTTGATTTCCCACAGCAACCGCGCCATTGTGTGCCAGATGTGCAAAAACACATTTTGGTCAGGATGTGAAAAATGACAGCTGTACTGTTCATAAGGAGGTGTGGAAAAATGACAATGTTAAAAATATTGAGTGAAAACATTACAAATTCTCGAAGTTACGAGTATGTGTGGAAACTGTGAAACGCACGCTCGTAATATAGTCATTTTATGGACTTTTATCACCAAATTTTCAACATAGGGATTTTGGGACCTCTGCTTATGAACAGTGTCACTGTGATTTTCTTAATTTATCCCAAACACTGATTTCCCACAGCAACTGCGCCAGATGTGTGAAAACACATTTTGGCCAGGATATGAAAAATGACAACTGTACTGTTCATAAGGAGGTGTGAAAAAAATGCCAATGTTGAAAATCTGGAGTGAAAATATTACAAATTCACGAAGTTACGAGTGAGCATGGAAACTGAGCAATGCACACTCGTAACAGTCATTTTTTGGAATTTTTTCACCAAATTTGCAACATAGGCTTTTTGGGAGCCCACCTCATGAACAGTGACATTGACATTTCATTAATTAGTCCCAAAAGGTGATTCCATGAAGTGACTGCGAAATCACCTTTCGGGACTGAATGACCAAATGACAGTGACTGAATTCATGAGGTGGGGTCCCAGGAACCCCATGTTGAAAATTTGGTGCCAAAATTCACAAAAATGGCCGAGATATCCACCTACGTTGAAAAAAAACATTTATGCCATTATACAGCTTACCGGCATTTCTTCAGTTTGTAGTCGGCTTTGAAGAGTGCAGATGTGTTCCCACTCCACCGAAGATTGTTGCGCCGTGTTCCAGAGGTAAGTACTGGGTGAGGGGGGTGTGGGGAGGTCGGGTGCTCATAGGGCGGGTGTGGGTTGGGGAGGGGCACCGGAGATGAGGGACCGTTTTTTTTCTTTTACAGGTTAAAAAAAATAATAAAAATAACATCACAGCCGGCCCAGTGGTACTGAGGGTTGAGGTGCTGGATGCCACACCTCACACCATGCCGGTGACCTGGGTTCAGGAATGAGCCCTGGCTGTCAGAGGTCGGCAGGGGAGGGAGAGGATCGATCATCCGGAGGACAGCTCTCCTCTCCCAGGAGGGAAGGTGGTACTAGCTCGGCACTCGACTGACCTCTGGCAGAAGCCGGAGGCACAACAAGTGCAGAGCAACACAGAGAGAGGGTCAGGAAGTGGTAGATATCTGCGAGAATGCCTTGCTGTAGGGTGTATGCCACTCCCTTGGAACAGGGAAAAATCAATGCCGGAACACCAATGGGAAGGAGCGCCAACACAGACCCTAATTACTCCTGCCTGCCTGACAACCGGAGGGACCCAATGAAACAAGAACTGAATCGGGGTGTATGTGTCCTGCCCCGTACCTGCCGGGGGGGGGTACAGCCACGATTCCATGGGGGTCCACCGGGGATTCAGGAAAGGCAGTGAAGTGGGGCTGGTGCTTAGGCATCTTCTGACAGAGCGGGACTCCGGCGTGGGAGGGAATAAAGAAAGATTTCAAAAAATAAATAAATAAATAAATAAGCAGGAAGGTGTTTCCTTTACATGTTTGTTTTTGGTACACTGGGGTGGGCTCCCAGTGTGCCACCTCTATTTTTTGGGGAGGGGAACTGAAGCAGATGAGGATTGGGCCCCCCGTTGGTACAGAAAATGGATCTGTGTTAGGGGGGTGCATGATGCCGAGGGGGACTGGGCACCCCCTCTGCATACAAAACTATTACAAGGGGGACATTATGCTGACGGAGATTGGGCTCCCCTATCGGCAAATGAACTAGGGAGGGGACATGCTGACAGGGGGATTGGGCACCCCCGTCGGCTTCCATGGGGACTGTGAGAGGTGGCCGGCAACAGCTGCCACCATGTTTATTGAAATGGGACACCAGACAAGGCAAGCTGTGATTCGCCGCTAGAATCAGGGCCTGCCCCAGCAGCAAAAACAGCTGATTGTTAAATGATGGGGCATTCCCTGATTGCAGCAGTGAATTTCTTCCAAGTTGGTGGCATGCTGCAGTACTGCTGTCATTGACAGCATGCTTCTCTATTGGTGCCACAGAGACCAGCCCCAAAAAGCACTGCCAGCATTGGCCACAACACTGCCACACCTCCACAACAGCACTACTCCAGCAAGCTGCCACAACATGTTTCTTGTGCATGCGCGCAAGCAAACATAAAAACATGAATGAGATAGGCATATGTGTTGACAACAACCTTCTCAAAAAACAGTAAATTAAAATAGTTTACTCTTTGCTCAAATGAAAACCAACCTAAATTGTTATATAAAATACAATGATGAGTTGAACGAGAAGCAGAACTAGCAAATCTGCAAACAGAATGGTACAATATATTTACACGATACAAATTGGTGTTAACAGCAGGGCCCCCATATTCAAAGGAGCTGTGCAGCGCAACCCAGTGGTGCAGGGTGATGCATCCCCAACAATGCACAGTGGTGCAATATTCAGAAGGGGATGATGCACCAGCCACGTGAGTGGAGGGGGCGTTCCCATGAATGTGCAGCGCAGTGGCATTTTCAGAGGGAATGCACCCCTCACTGTCCAGAGATGTGCGGCACAAAGATCCACCACTGAAAGCAGTTCTAAATTGGCCAGCCACCCACAGGCAGGCCATGGCAGTACAGGCAGGTGCACAGCAGCCTGCCCAGCCCAGCAGTCAAGTGGCAACCCTCCCCATCCCCAAATGTAAAATAAAACACTGTACCCAATCCCCATAGTTCCTTGGTAGTCTAGCACCCCCCATCCTTGGATGTAAATGAAAATACTGTACCAGATTCCAATAGTTCCTTGATAGGCTAGTGGCCCCTCCTCCTATCCCCAAATGTAAATGAAAACACTGTACCCGATTCCAGTAGTTCCCTGATAGTCTAGCAGTACAATACCGTTGGTCGACACCATCGACCAATGGCCTCGCAGTGTGTACTGTAAGCTGTCATTCACAAGGACAACTTAGTGAGTGAAAGCCTACTGTACACATTGCAAGCCCACTGGCTGACAGTGTCGACCAATGGTATTGCATACTGTAAGCTGTCACTCTGTGACAGCTCAGTTGGTGGGCAGCCGTGGAGGTGTGTGGGTGGGTTTTGCTGCCTGCCAGCATCATTGGCCATGCTGGAATGGGGGAGCGGGGTGGGGTGTGGGTGCCTCAGTGGGTGGGGGGGGTCCACTGGACTACCAGGGATATATTGGGATTAGGAGTTCTGTTATGATCAGGGCTGGGAGTGGGGCCACTAGACTACCAGGGAACTACTGGGATCAGGGATAGTGTTTTCTTATACATTTGGGGTTGGGAGGGGGGCTGTTAGATTACTAGGGAACTACTGAAATCAGAGATAGTGTTTTCTTGTACATTCGGGATGGGGGGCTGTGAGACTACCAAGGAACTATTGGGATCAGGTACAGTGTTTTCTTTTACATTAGGGGATGGGGGGGTGCCGCTAGACTACCAGGGAACTATTGGGATTGGGTACAGTGTTTTCTTTTACATTCGGAGATGGGAGGGGGACCGTTAAACTACCAGGGAACTACTGGGATCAGGTACGGTGTTTCTTTTACATTCAGGGATGGGAGGGTGGGACCGCTAGACTACCAGGGATATGTGGAGCATACTGTGATGCATGCAGTGATGACAGGGCATCAGGCGCATTCAGCTGAGGACAGCCATGCTAATGGGCTCATAACGTGCATGCATGGTGCCCCTTTGCGCTATGCATGCCCAATGAGCTCATTAGCATTTCCTGGCAGAATATCGCACTTGAGGTCATGGCGCATCCAGGTATGCGCCATGCATACCCCCAGTGGTGGTATGCAGCACAGTCCCTGGTTGCGCTGCATGGGACTTGGCAGCTGCCCGCTATGGGCTGCATGTCCCAGGCAGGTATTCAGACAATGTGTGTGATCAGTACTGATCACACATGCTGTTTGAATATACCCTCAGGGCTGGCCAGAGCATCTATTCTGTGCTGTGCATCTTTGCGCCCGTGCATCTGGGCGGCTCTGACTATGTCCCCCCAGTTGAATAAATCGAAAGTCCATAGTCAATAACTAATAACAGTAAAGACTGAGCTAGTATCTTTTTTGAATAAGCAGAAAGATAATTACTTAATCTGAAAAGTTGTCCTCATCTGGAATGCACAGTCTTAATAAGGTAATTAATATGTTCCTGATATGTTAGATGTTGATCCAAAATAAAAACCAAATATCAAAACTGTGTAACATATTCGATTTTAACGCCACACAGATCATAAAGAGAAGGCAATAATCCTAAATGAGATAGTTTGTATTGGGAATCAAAAATAAAGATTTAGTTTTTGTAACATTAGGCATCTCACCATTATCCTGTAGCCATTGTTGAACATCTAAAAAATCTTTTGGTAAATGAGTGGTTAGTTCTAGAGGATCATCTCCAGACCAATATAAGACAATATCATCTGCATACATTGTAATAAGCATATTTTTATCCTGTATAACACATGGCAAAACATTAAACAAGAAATACTGAACAAGAGTGGCCCCAAAATCGATCCCTGGGGAACACTCAGATATATATTATAGGGGTACGGTAGGTCACCTATATTTAGAGTTGAGTAGGCACTTCTATGTTAAATTTGAAATTATGCATGTTAATAACTTTGGATCCGTACAACGGATTTGCATGAAATTTGGTATGCGCGGTGGGGCATGGTAGGTCTCTTGATCTGCCAAATTTCATTTTGGTCAGACTTACGTTTTTTGTGCACCAAAACGCTGAAAAATGCACTTTTTGCCAGTAATGTGGGCATTTTTTTGATTTTGTTCGTGGTGCTGCTCAGTCATTGTGTGGCATGCTGCTCTGCAACTTGGCTCAACTGAAAGAGCTTGGTCAAGGAATGTGCAGCTTTTCATTTGGTGAAAAAATATTAATCCATTCAAAAGTTATGAAACTTTTAAGTTCCCATTATAAGTCAGTGGGAAAATTTATATGGTTATTTTGCGAAAGAAGAATGGGGTTTTGGCCATCTAGTCCCTCCTTGCGATCAAAGAATTTGCAGGCTCATGATCAAAGAATCTTTGATCCTAAGGAATTCTTTGATCATGGCAGCCGCCATCTTGTTTTCATTTTGCGGTCTGAAAAAATAAAATATCTCGGCTCAGGGGTCACTCCTGAAGTAAAACTTGGATGGGTTTTATTCAGGGGGGGCTTCGCTCTATCAAGCCATGGCTGTGCTTTGCTTCAAAACTGTCAAAAAATAGAGTTTTTAGCTTTTTTATTCTTTTATCGTGGCTTGCTAATGATCTTTGATCGCGAGCCAGCAAATTCTTTGATCGCAAGATTCTTTGACCACGATCTTTGATTGTGAGGGCGAGACTAGATGGCCATTTGAAAAATTCAATTTTCTCAGCTCGGGGTGGGTTATTAAGCCAAATGAGGGTGGGTTTTGCTCAGGGGGCTTCGGTCGATCGAGGCACGGCTGTGATTTAATTTTCTTTTGTGTAAAAATTGAGTTTCACCATTTTTTATTCTTTGATCATGAGCCTGCAAATTCTTTGATTGTGAGATTCTTTGATTGCGATCTTCGATCGCGAGGGAAGGACTAGATGGCTAGATTTGGAGGGACCAGATAGCCCAATTTTAACAATTTTTAAAATTAAATATCTCGAAAACCGTTTGGTATTTTCACTTGAAATTTGGAGGGTGTTGATGGGATGTCCTGTAGATGTCAAGTATGGTATTTATGTGTTGGAAAGTATATTTTTTGCTGATATATTGCATGGCACAGTTTACATTTTGCGGACAATGTTTTCCATTGTGGTACTGGCTTCAGATTTATATGGTAGCTATCCTTACTGCTATGGTTGTACTTTTCAATTGTTGGGTGCCTAAAATATAAACAGGTGTGAATTCTGAGAAATTTGCAAGTTGGTGGGGCAGCGGCGGGCCCAAGAGCCCACCTAACTTCATGTTTCTACTTTTATATTCTTTCTCAAAAAGTAAGGAAATTCTATGCAAAAAACTTCATTAATGTATCGTTTAGGGTTACAACACAAAAAGTAAGGAAATTAAATGTTTAGGGTTGCCCTCACCCCCGTGGACCTGCCCATCATCCCAAGATTGACAGTGGACAGGGTGTGTCATTGGGGTTGTGAGGCCTAAATATCACCCCATTCTTCTTTACTGTGGCTTGTGAATATGATTACACATGGGATGGGGTGAGATTTAGGCCTCCACAACCTCGAATGACACACACCCCGCCAGCTGTCAATCTCGGATGATGGCAGGTCCACGGGGGCAACCCTAAACATTTCCTTTCCTTACTTTTCATGTTGTAACCCTAAATGATGCATTAACAAAGTTTTTGCATAGAATATATATATATATATATATTTATATCTGTCAAAGGTGAAGTAACTGAACCTAGAACAACTGCTTGTCTTCTAGTAGATAAATAATGAGAACACCATTGTACCACTGTAGCAGATAAACCAAGTTCCTTAAGATGAAAAAGTAAATGCTCATGATTAACTAAATCAAATGCTTTTGACAAATCAAGACATGAAGCTCCTATCATACCACCTCTATCCAGGATTCTGTGAAGAGTATCAATAATCTCCATAGTAGCTGCTGAAGTACTATAATTTCATTTAAAACCATGTTGGTATGGTGTTAATAGAGTCTCTGAATCAAGAAATTCTTTCACATGATCAAATACTATTCGTTCAAGAACCTTGAACAGGGCAACTAATAATGAAATGGGACAATAGTTTTTAGAATTTGTACAATCACCAGACTTAAATATTAGAGCAACAGCTTGTTCCCAAAGTTGCAGAATTTCTGCATAAAGCAATAAGTTATTAAACAAAATATTCAAAGGTAAAGCCATTGGATCTAGTACTAATCCAAGTAAGCATAAGTCTATCATGTTATGCCTCACGTGTGGTCTAAGTTTAATACCCTTAAGGTATTGAAGTGTTTGCTCATGTGTTAGGGGTTTAAACTCAACATGTAATAAGCTAGCTTCATTATGACATGTTTTAGAATCTAATGTTGTTAGTGAAGGAACTAACTTAAAAACAGCTGTAAACACTTGATTCAGTTCCTTAGCAATATGCAATTGATCAGTTATATTGCCATCTTCAGTATTAAGAAAAGGAATACTAGTTGTGTTTACCTTTCCCTGTAGTTTATTAAGAACTGAATAATTACTGGTGACTCCCTTTACTAACCGGATTTCAGGCACAGTAAAAATGCCATAATAACCCGAAATCGAGTTATTATGGCGTTCACTACACTTTTTTTCCACCACTACCGTCCATTGTCTGTCACGCTAGCATTCTGAGCCACTTCATTGGCTCGCATTCTGCTTGTGGGCAGGCTAGCAGTATTTCAAAAAATGGCGGCTCGGTTTTCCGTTTACCGAGGAGCCGCTTTTGTTGAATTCTCCGTCCCCTTCTCTTATCATTTGCTTATCTGGTTGATCCTGCCTTTCAAACATAAATTGAATATCTGGTTGATCCCGCCATGCCCCCGAATCGGTAGACACGCGGACTCCTACTAAAGCCGTGGATGACACCTAAAAATAAAGTAAGTCAAAGCAGAGAAAGGGAAAGAGTGTGTGTGTGTGTGTGTGTGTGTGAGAGACAGTGTCTGATTGAGTGTAAGAGACAGTGTCTGTGAGAGTGTGAGAGACAGTGTCTGTGAGAGAGTGTGTGTGTGTGTGTGTGTGTGTGTTTGTGTGTGTGTGTTTCTAAATGCACCATACTCTGCACCAGTAATTATAAAAATTAAAAAATAAGCAACTGCATGTATATGGATTTTTGTGTTTACCTTTCCCTGTAGTTTATTAAGAACTGACTAATGTTCTTGTTGATTCTTAGAGCCTGAGAATTGATTCTGAAAAAAAAAATCGGCTTTGGTTTTTCTGACTCATTTTTTACATTAATTTCTTAGTTGTTTGTATTATATGAGGGGATCACTTTCTCAAGATTATGTCCCCATACGGAAACATTATTACAACCAATTTATATCATAAGAAATGATTTCTTACAAGGCCAGGAGATGATAGACAAGATTTGAAGAATCTCCGTTTAATATTCAAATAAATAACTTGATTAAACCACTAGAACCGAATATTATTCTAAAACCAAATTTAGGGGCTGAAATGAAAAAAAAAAAAACATATAGCACGCATACAGCTTATCACTGGTAAGGGACCACAGGGACAATCAGCCACTGGGTATTAAACCTCGAGCAGATTCTAATATTAAAATAGATCTTGGCAATGACCAGATCATTTTTTTCAAAGACTGAGGATGGCAGCCTTCATATTAAAAACATTTTTGAAGATTATAAAAATTGTCCAGCTCTATTCTTAACCAGGAAAGGAAAGAACAGATAACAAATAACAAAGTTAGTATCCCCTTAATCTGGCCAAAAGAACAACAGGCTATCACTTCTTCACCTATTCCCCCCAAAGCTGACAAATGCAAAAATAAGTCAGGGTCAGTAGAATGTAATTCAGTTACTTAGGGGAAAGGGGGAAGGGGAAATTGTTTAATCAGGAAAGGTACACTAAGCCAGAGCTTATTTCCAGGTACAATCTAGGAAGCACAAGGAAGTTAAGTGATTTGCTCAGGGTCACACAGTATGCAGATAGGGAGTTAATGGGATTCAAACTCAGGTCTCCAGGGTTGTTGCTCAGTGCACTTAACTCCTATGCTATACCACCTTCCTGCGTCTATTCAAACAATTACTGCTCAGATAGACCCAAAAATAAGCAATGTCAAGTATCTTTTAATGAAGAATGATAAACTACTGCAACTTAATCTGGACGAAATGAGAAAAGCACCGGTAGTCAGTAAAAGGAATAGGGGAGTGTTGCATTCTATGGTAACCGTAATGGAAAAACCAAATGAGGAAGTGGTTCAAAAACTTAAACACAAGGAATTAAACAGAAAAGTGTAAGAAAAGTAAGGATATTGGCACAGTTACTAAAGAGACTGCTGAACAGGAAGCCAGGGAAACAGAAAACTTAGTTCTAATTTGAATAAAAAAAAGAGTAAAACAGAAAGTGGTTCAAACAGACATGGGTAAGAAAAAGTCAGAAAAAGCAGTAGGGAAAAAAAATTATCATCACATTGCATTTGGCTTAGAAGTAACATTGTAGACCAGGCAAGAGTTACGATCGAGAAAATAGAAACAAACTCAAGGTGCGCAGCATAGGAGGTACCTAGAAAAGTAGATTCGACAGGTATGCTAATATTTTTTATTAACTGTAGCTGAAACTAGCTTTTGGAAAAACATTTCTCATTGCACTGCTGCTTTAATAGATTCAGAAGCTTGGAGCCTTGTACCTTAACAAAGACTGCCTGTCCCTGCAGGTCCACCAGGAGTTGGTTACCAAAATGGTGCTCCCGGTCTTCAACTACACAGATGTGGTCTATGGTTCTGCCCCCTCCTCTTCCCTTGCCAGACTGGACACCCTCTGTTCTTCTGTTGCTTTGCTACCAACTCCTCCCCCTCATACTCACTGCTACTTCCTCTACTCCTACCTATCCATCTTACCCCTACCATCATGTCGCCAGTTCCCCTGTACCTCTTTCTTCTCCAAATCCTGGATTGTGTCTTTACCATCACGGAAACATGGGCCACCCAATACAATGACTGGGACCTGTCTGCACCAGGGTACAGGTTATTTCGTAGGGACAGGGTGATTGGGAAGGGGGGGGTGGCACTATATGTGAAGGAAGGACTGAATTGTGTAAGGGAGGAAGGGGAGGAGGGTAGTACGGAGTCATTTTGGATGCAAATCCAGGATTCCAAGAATAGGATTCTTAGAATGGGAGTGGTGTATAGGCCACCATCTCAGACGGAGGAGTTAGACTGGGAACTAGCGGGACAGATCAGGAGGACCTGCGAGAAGGGTAGTGTGGTGATTGTGGGGGACTTCAACATGCCAGGAGTGGACTGGAGCACCCCAACAACCAGGAACAGAAGGGAGCAGGTACTGCTGGATGCCTTCCAGGACAGCTTCCTGCTGCAAATGGTCAGTGAACCAACCAGGTTAGGAAATACCCTTGACCTTGTGCTGGCAAATAGGGACTTTGTGAGAGAACTTACAGCAGAGGAACCGCTGTCAGGGAGTGACCACCGCTCAGTATGGCTCACATTGGATATGGGCAAGGAAGGAGTGGAATCTGGCACAATAGTGCTGGACTTCAGGAGGGCCGACTTTGGGAGGATGGGGGAAGTGGTAAAGGTTCCTGGCCAGAATTCAATCTAGTATGGACACTAACCAGAGGTGGGAGCTCATAAAGCTGGGGATAGTGGAGGCAACCAAAACCTGCTTCAAAGCACAGAGCAAGAAGGCTAGGGCTAAGAAACTGATCTGGTTGAGCAAGGAGGTCATGGAAAAGGTAAAGAGGAAAAGAGCTGCCTTTAGGAAGTACAAGAAAACAGGGAGGGGGGAGGACAGGGAGGAGTACTTGACAGAATCGAAGGAGGTGACAAGGGCAGTAAGGGGAGCCAAAACATCTATGGAACTCAGGCTGGCACAAGGCATTAAGAAAGGGGAGAAGGACTTCTTTAAGTACATCAGGGAGAAAAGGAGCTGTAAGGACCACATAGTAAGGATTAGGAAGGAGGGAGTTGGGTGGAAGCAGGATGTGATAAGGCAGAAGCACTAAATGAGTACTTCTGCTCAGTATTTACTAAAGAGAAGAGGGGGGTGACACCCAAGGTGGGAGAAATGACAGAAGCAGGGTGGGAAGTGGTGACAAATGGGGAAATCATGGAGAGCAGAGTTCGAGAGGGTTTGAAGGCACTGAGGGGGGACAAGGCGCCAGGCCCAGATGGCATCCACCCCAGGGTACTGAAGGAGCTGGCAGAGGTCCTTGCAGGACCTTTGGCAGACCTATTTAATGCCTCACTACATTCCAGGGTATGTACCTCAGGACTGGAGGATGGCTCATGTGGTGCCCCTCCACAGAGTGGCCCAAGGATGAACGGGAAACTACAGACCAGTGAGCCTCACATCCATCGTGGGTAAGCTAATGGAGACTATCCTGAAGGAGGCTGGTGGCCCTCCTAGAGGCCAAAGGACTGCAGGACAGCAGACAGCATGGCTTCATGCGTGGCAGATCCTGCCAAACCAACCTGGTCGAGTTCTATGACTGAGTAACTCGGCAACTGGACAGGGGCCATGCAGTGGATGTCCTGTATCTGGACTTCAGTAAGGCATTCGACTCAGTGCCACATGGAAGGCTGGGAAGGAAGTTAGTAGGCACAGAGCGAGTGCAAAGCTGGTGAGATGGGAAGGAAACTGGCTGCAGGGAAGGCAGCAGAGGGTGGTGGTGGGTGGGGAGCTCTCACACCCAAGGGCAGTGATGAGTGGTGTTCCACAGGGCTTGGTGTTGGGGCCAGTGTTGTTTGGGATATTCATTGCAGACATATCATGGGACATCAAGAGCAAGATCAGTCTGTTTGCTGATGATACCAAGGTAGGCGTGGTGGTGGATGACCTAGGGGGATGGCAGGGGTTGCAGGATGATCTGGCAAAGCTTGAAACCTGGTCAGACACCTGGCAACTGGGCTTTAATGCCAAAAAGTGCAAGGTGCTGCATTTTGGGATGAAGAACCCAAGGAGGAGTTACCAGCTAGGGGGGAGTGCAGCTAGCCCAGACAGAGGAGGAGAAGGATCTGGGTGTGCTCATTACAGGGTCAATGAACAACTCGGCACAATGTAGGAAGGCAGCTGCAAAGGCCAACAAAATGCTGGGTTGTATTGCAAGGGGTATATCCTCGAGGAGGGAGGAGGTGATTCTGCCACTGTATAGGTCATTAGTTAGACCACACCTGGAGTACTGCGTGCAGTACTGGCGTCCGTATCTGAAGAGGGACATTAAGTTACTGGAGGGGTGCAGAGCCGACAAAGATGATCAAGGGGCTGGGGACTATCATATGAGAGGAGGTTGAAGGAGTTGAACATGTACTCACTGAGGAGAGGAGAGACAGGGGTGACATGATTGAAACCTTTAAATACATGAAAAGAATAAACAAGACGGGTACAGAGGGCTGTTCAAAGTAAGGGAGGGAGGGCCACCAGGGGTCATGATATGAGACTGGAGCAAGGAAGGTTCAGGAGGGAGATGAGGAGACACTTTTTTACAGAGAGGGTGGTGGCTGGGTGGAATGCGTTACCTGCTGAAGTGGTGTGCAGTAGAACAGTGGACTGCTTCAAATGAGGATGGGACAGGACAAGGGGGAGGGTTAATGAAGGGGAAGGGTGGAAGGGAGGGAGGGGCAGCTGCAGAATAAAGGGTGCTAGCTGCACATTCGAGCAGACTTGATAGACCTCTAGGCCTTTATCTGCTGGCAAATTTCATATGTTCATATCTTACTTAGTTACTCTCCTCTCTTCCATTCCTTCTGCCTCATATTCCCTTTGCTCCAGAGATCCACACACCTTCTCCCACTCCCACCCTCACTCCTTTGCTGGGCTGTCAACCTTCTCCTATCACCTTCCCTCCATCTAGAACCAGCTCCCTTCCTCTCTCCATCTCTTACCTTCCCCTGTTTCCCTTAGGCACCAGCCAAAGCTCCTCCCCTCCCCATCCAATTTGTTCAGCCTCCTACCTGCCCTGCCCCTGTTGCCCTTTTCACCCTCACCATGGTTCCCCCTTGGGTCAGTTCATGTCACTACAACTGCTGTACTTATGTGTATCAACCTGCGTTTGTCATTTTAACTGGGCATTGGTGCTGCTCATAGAACCAACTTCTTCACCGTTTATTGTTATTTGCACTTGCATCTTGTTAAATAGTTCACTGTTTGCACTTTATCTTTGGATTGCTTCCCTACTGCTGTATTTAATTTATTGTATCCCTTTCCCCAGGTTGTACCTGGAAATGAGCCCTAGCTCTGCACACTTTTCCGGGTTACCAATTTTCTAATCAAATAAAATAAATAAATAGCAAACGACCTTTGGGGACTGGAGCCCTGCTGTGGTGGGTGGTGAAGAGTCAGAACCTTTGGGGCTGGAGTCCCACTGTGGTAAGTGATTGTTAACAGTAAAAGTTCTCCAGGGGCTGGTGACCCATTGCGGCATGTGATTGTTAAAGTAAAGTGCTCCGTGGGCTTCCAGTGTGGGGTGTGAAGAGGCAGTTTGCAAGGATGGGAGTTAGTGGCATCCTACAAAGAGTGTTATTCTTTACCTGTTATCTAGCATAATAACAAAATAACAAATAAAATAAAACAACAAAAGAGTTATCTGGCACAAGACAGGTAACCAGTGGGGTCCCTCAGGGCAAGGTGCTGGTGCCAGTGTTCAATGTCTTCATCAATGGCATTGGAGATGGCATTAAGGGTAAAATGCACCTATTCATGGATGACACCAAACTCTATGGGAGAGTGGACAGAGCTGAAGGAATACAAGACCTAGAGGAAGATCTGGAAAAGTTAGGGAGGTGGTCCAGGATCTGGCAGCTTGGCTTCAATGCTAAGAAATGCAAAGTTATGCATGTTGGAGCCAAGAATCCTAGGACAGAGTACTACCTGGGTGGAGTCCGAGTATCTGCATCACAGGAGGAGATGGACCTAGAAGTGATGATCACTAGTGACCTGAAGCACTCCATGCAGTGCAAGAAAGCAGCAGCAGAGGCAAACAAGATGCTGGGATGCATATCTATGGGGATCAGTAGTAGGAGAGAGGAGGTTATACTGCCCTTGTACAGGTCACTGGTAAGGCTGCATCTAGAGTATGGAGTATAGTACTGGTGCTCACACCTCAAAAAGGACATTAACCTGCTGGAGAAGGTCCAGCGGAGGGCTACAAATATGATAGCTGGTCAGCAGGGTAAGGCATATGAGGAGAGGCTGAGGGCACTGAACATGTACTCTCTGGAAGACAGAAAAGAGAGAGAGGGGACATGATTGTGACCTTCAAGTACTTGAAAGGGATAAATAAGGTTGTTAAGGAGAGTCTCTTTCAGCTGAGTGGCAACCATAACATGAGGGGGCACAGTCTTAAGCTGGTGGGTGGGAGGTTTAGGAGGGGTCAGGAAGCACTTTTTCACAAGAAGGGTGGTGGACACTTGGAATGCACTGCCAGAAGAGGTAATCTCGTTGAAGACAATGGGCAGCTTTAAGAGAGGCTGGGACAGATATAGGGGGAGGGTAAGAATCATGGGTAGGGAGGATGGGAGGAGTGGGGAGAGGGGGCAGGGACAGTAGCTCAAGCTGTGGACCCTGCAACATGAGCAGACTTGATAGACTAAATGGCCTTCTACTGGCTTCTTCATATGCTCGTATGTATGTTATGAGAGAAGACTGTCCACATTGTTGAGTTTCTAGCATCTCTCCAAACCATGCACATACTCTAAAGACATATCCAAATTCTTTGTATGTGGTTAGGAATGAGGCACAAAAAACATACTCGAAAGACATATCCAGATTGTTTATTTTTTGTGCCTCCTAACCACACACACTCTAAAGACAAATCCAGGTTTTTGGTTTTTTGTGCCTCACTCCTAACCATGTATATACTCTAAAGACAGATCCAAGTTGTTTTTTGTGCCTCCTAATCACACACATACTCTAAAGACAAATCCAAATTGTTTGTTGTTTGTGCCTCACTCCTAACCATGTACATACTCTAAAGACTTATCCAAGTTGTTTTTTGTGCCTCCTAACCCGACGCATACTCTAAAGACAAATCCAATTTTTTTGTGAGCCGTACTTGTAACCACACACATACTCAAAAGATATAACCGAATTGTTTTTGTGCCTCACTCCTAACCACACACATATGCTAAAGACATATCCACATTTTTGTTTTTGCGCCTTACTCTAACCACACACATATTCTAAAGATATATCCAAATTGTTTTTGTGCCTCGCTCCTAACCACACACATATTCTAAAGATATATCCAAATTATTTTTGTGCCTCGCTCCTAACCACACACATACTCGTAAAGACATATCCAAATTATTTTTTGTACCTCCTAACCACACACACTCTAAAGACAAATCCAAATTGTGTGTTTTTTATGCCTCATTCCTAACCACGCACACACTCTAAAGACAAATTCAATTTTTTTATGCCTCACTCGTAACCACACAAACTCTAAAAACATATCAAAATTGTTTGTTTTTGTGCCTCACTCCTAACCACACACATACTTTAAAGACATATCCAAACTGTTTGGTTTTTGTGTCTCACTCCTAACCACACACATACTCTTAAAGGAGTAGTACACCCTCATATCTTTGAAATGGTATTTGTTTCTTTCTCAACAGGCAACTCTTTCTGTGTAGCTGTTGGGGTTACATATGTTTGCCTTAGTTTGTTTTCACTGTTTATATCAGTCCCTGTAGCTATCATGGGGAGTCTCCATTTTATGGTTGTTGACATCTCACTGTGCCTCAGAGTTTCACTAGGATATGAGAACATGATGTGTCAGCACTCTTTAGACTTCACAGTATGCCTGTCTTCTTAATTACCGTTAAACAAAATAGCTGCAGGAAAGTGTGAAATACCACATTTACCTTTAATTAGCTTTACAAACTTTTCTCTTTTAAACTGCATCCAGTCTGTATGTTTCTAAATAGTTTTTTTCAATTTATGTGTAATTTTAGCATAGAGAGACATGGTGTAAATGGGTCCTGTGGCATCATGTTCTCATACACTAATGCAGCTCTCAGAGACAATGAGATTTCAACCACCAGAAAATGGAGACCCCAGGTTGGTTACAGGGGCTAGTATGAACAAAGAAAACAAACTAAAGCAAACACCTATATCCCCAACAGCAACATGAAAAGAGTTATCTGTTGACAAGAAAACAAGCAACATCTACAAGATACAAAGGTGCACTACTCCTTTAAGCCATATCTAAATTGTTTTTGTGTCTCACTCCTAACTACACACACTGTTAAGCCATATCTAAATTGTTTGTTTTTGTGCCTCATTCCTAACCACACACACACTCTAAGGCCTCAGTCCTAGAGCACAGTATTATGGGGTGCACCCCTGGGTCCTTAAAGAACTAAGAGAGGTGGTGGCTGAACCTCTGGCTATCCTGTTTAGCCGATCACTGGAAACAGGGGAGGTACCCAAAGACTGGAGGACAGCAGATGTAGTCCCCTTATACAAAAGTGGGAACAAAGAGGAAGCAGGGAACTACAGACCAGTCAGCCTCACCTTGGTAGTGGGGAAGATCATGGAAGCATTACTGAAGGAGAGATTGGTGGAACATCTGGTTGTCAATGGACTACGGGACCCAAGGCAGCATGGTTTCACCAGGGGGAGGTCATGTCAGACCAACCTTGTTGAATTTTTTGACTGGGTGACTAGGGAGGTGGATCAGGGGAGGGCAGTGGACATGGCCTATCTGGACTTCAGCAAGGCCTTTGACACTGTGCCGCATAGAAGACTATTACACAAACTGGGGAATATAGGTGTGGGCAGGACAGTAGTGTGGTGGGTAGGTAACTGGCTGGGTGGCAGGACACAGAGAGTGGTGGTAAATGGCTGTCACTCCACAGAGGGAAGAGTGACCAGTGGGGTACCACAGGGAACAGTGCTGGGACCGGTCCTATTCAACATCTTCATCAGTGACATTGCATGAGGACCTAGAAGGCAGAATTTCACTGTTCGCTGATGAAACAAAGCTCTGTAACAGAGTAGACACACCAGAGGGTGTAGACAGAATGAGAAGGACCTGCAGAAACTTGAAGAATGGTCAGGGTTTGGCAGTTGAAATTCAATGCAAGGAAGTGCAAGATAATGCATATGGGCACAAAAACCTGGCACAATATATCAGTTGAGGGGTGAGGATATAGCATGCACCAAGCAGGAAATGGATCTTGGGGTTATCATCTCTGATGACCTCAAGGTAGGGAAACAGTGTGACAAGGCAGCAGGTAAAGCAAATAGGATGCTGGGATGTATAGGCAGGGGCATCACCAGCAGGAAAAGGGAGGTCATAATTCCTCTATACAAGACACTAGTGAGGCCCCACCTGGAGTACAGTGTACAGTTCTGGAGACCATACCCTACGTAAGGACATAGACAGGGTAGAGAAGGTTCAGAGGAGGGCAACAAAGATGGTGCATGGATTGCATCACAAGTCCTATGAAGACAGGTTGAAGGAACTGAATATGTACTCCCTGGAGGAGAGAAGGGAGAGAGGGGATATGATAGAGACATACAAGTATCTTACAGGGAGGAACAGGGTGCAGGAGTACACTATTTTTAAGCAAAAAAGATGTTCCAGGACTAGATGGCATGGGATGAAGTTGGAGGGAGGACGATTCAGAGGAAACGTGAGGAAGAATTTCTTCACAGAACGGGTGGTGGACAAGTGAAACACCCTGCCAGAGGAAGTAGTGGGGGCTGAAACAATCACGGGATTTAATAATGCATGGGATAGACATAAAGGAATTCTGGAGGTCAGGGGTAAGGGGCAACAGACATCTAGGAAAACATAAACTGAACTTACAAGCTCAAATGGGCAGACTGGGTGGGCCATAGGCCCTTATCTGCTGACACTGTCTATGTATCTATGAATGCAAATCATTGTGCAATGCAGGCTGAAAAGGATTTACCAGTGCAGATACTGAGCGGTATTACTGAAACTTTTGTATTGCACAAATTGACTTATTGCCATGGAAACTGTGGTTTACACTTGCAAATGGCCATTAATAACAGTGTTGCCCTTTTTGAAGCTACAGTTTGTGAGGCATTTTTAAGCACAATGCCACATAGCATGTTAGGGTAGAAGTAAGCATTGTGTCTATGCAAATAAGAGGGTTGTGCCCTGCATACGAGCACAATAATATTTTGGAGATATTGTGGTTAAACTAAAGGGAGGTTTATCCTATGAAAATTACTGCTTCTGAAATGCACATTCTGATTCCAGTACCAACTATGAAGGCCACTTCAAAATAGTCCCTGAAGGCCAGTAAAGATTCTGACTGCATTGCACTTCATACAGTTAGCCCTGCAAGGGCCAGCAACCCACTGAGAAGGCTGTTTCTGTGCCTGGAGCTCATTTCTCAGAGTTGGTATTTTGGACATCAAGGCTGTTTTGGAGTCCACAGAGTGTTTCCAAGGACTGTCTGCAGACTGGAGGCAGTGGGTTAACAGGCACTGGCCAGTCCTTTACTCCATTTAATACTGCAGCTCTGGTAGCATATCTGGTAACATGGGAAAACTCCTGTGGAGTACAAAGACTCCTCACAATCCATGGAGCAAAGTCCAGTTAGTGGGAATATACTGGCTGCATAAGGAGCTGGCTGGGCCTTTTTGCACCTGGAATGAGAAGTAGACCAATTAGTGTGTTAGATTTGAAAATCTGACTAAGGTGCTAGAACAGATGGTGTCAGATCAGTTCATGGAGTATTTAAACAACATAGAAACATAGAAGCTGATGGCAGAAAAGGACTGCAAGGCCCATCCGGTCTGCCCATTTCTTTTTCTACCTTATGAATGTGCCATAGGCCTTTGCTCTGTCAATGGCCTATCTATTCATACTCATCTGTATTGCTCCCTTATGCCTATCCCATGCCTGTTTGAAGCCCTGCACTGTATTCATACCCACCACTTCCTGAGGTAGGCCGTTCCATGCATCCACCACCCTTTCTGTGAAAAAGAACTTCCTCACATTACCCCTTAATCGGCCTCCCTCTAATCTCATGGTGTGTCCTCTTGTCCTGCTATTTTTCTTATATTGAAACATGTTAGACTCTTTCACCTTGTTAATACCCTTAAGGTGTTTGAATGTTTCAATCATATCACCTCTCTCCCTCCTTTGCTCCAGGGTATACATATTGAGTTCAGTTAATCTGTCCTCATAGGTTTTCTGATGCAGTCCCTGCACCATTGTGGTTGCCCTTCTCTGGACTGCCTCAATTTGGTTAATGTCCTTGAGAAGGTGTGGCCTCCAGTACTGCACACAATACTCCAGATGGGGCCTAACCAGTGTTTTGTAAAGAGGGATTATTACCTCCCTCCCTCTTCTGACTTGTGATACTGTAAAGGTGTGGGTATCATGAAGGAGGAACTCTGGACAAAAGTTATAGGTTGCAAGCAAAAAGATTTATTTCTATAACCAAACCAAAACAAAAGTCAAACTTCAAGCGAATAAATAAAAATATAAAAATAAATAAATAAATTTGCAATGAGCAATGACCAGAGAAACACCAGAATACAGCTAGTGCTTCTCACTAGGATGAGGACAGAACAAGTCTGCACCTCATGGAGCTATCTAATTCAATGAGGTTATCAGAAGCCTTTTATATTCTTGTTTCATCATGTGACCTTTTTTGTCCCTCCCCTAATTTAAATAAAAATAATTTTATCAAATATAGCAATAGTTTTTTAATTTCAGCTTTTACACAATCAATTTTTTTAACTGTTATAAGCTTTATGACCCTTCAGGATGAATAATAATAAGGCTATCTGAAGATTAATTTGAAATTATTGAAACAAAGCTCCACCCTATAGCATATCGCTTTAAATATAGGAATATCTCAGCCGGCTGGCTCTAAAGAAAAGCCCAATGCAAAGGATTCCAGAAGGTAGGGAGATCCTATTCACCTAAATTAAAAAAAAAATACAAAGCTAAAGTTTCAGTGCAACTTCAAAGAACATATAAAATAATATATGTGAGACTGAAGGGGATAAGGGGTTTTAATTTAATAAGAGAGGGGTAAATTTAAGTGTACACTGCATGTTGTAACGCTAAAGCAGAAGAGACTGCATTTTAAACAACTATCTAATTGCACAGAGCAAAGCTTCTCCCAAATTAGCAGTACCAGCACAATAAGTTTTCTAGTCTCAATATTCTAAATGGTCTCACAAGAAAAAGGACATTTTAATATTTATTATTATTTCAGAGGAGAATTAAGTTTTTGAGTAGAACGCCAAAAGGGCTGCTTTGTTTACAACAGAACGCCGACTGTTGAAACAGTCAGACGCGTTAGGGAACCCAAATGAGAATTAGCCCAAAAAAAACTCCTGTACAGCTAAACTACTGAAAATAAGAGGGAAGTAGGCTAAGGAGTTTCACAGAGAAGGCAAAATTTTAACTCTGGGTTTACAAAAGGACGCTCAATCTAGCGAGCAGGACGAACATTCGCACATTCGAGCAGGAGAAACGCTCGCACAGTCGTGCAGGAGCGTTTAGTACAACGGACTGGAATACGCTTCTATTTCATGAAGAAAAGGACAATTTTCAGTAAAACTAACTACAACCTTCAGGAATATACATCACAGAAGGTCTTTTCTCCATATGTTTGTCTGATACTACGTCCCAGTAGACCTTAAGCGGGGGGGGGGGGTTCACACAATTCAAATACAACTATCCTACCAAAACAACAACAAAAAAAATTTTGGGAAGAAGTACCCTGACCCTTTTACACTCCTCCCCCATTAAGAGGAACCAAGGTGAACTAATTCATAGAGCACCTTTGGTTATCTGAATAACAGATCTCCCATTTTTTTTTTTTTTTAGGAGATGGAGCTTTAGCCCACCCACTCCCAAAGCTCCACCCCGGAGTCCCAATATTATCACTGCAATCTCTCGCTCTACATCATTTGGATATATACTAGTATATATATATATTTTTTTTCTTTTTTACTCCGGGGTCTGTATTCCAGTATTTATACCTGCTCCATATCGTGAGAGATAGTCTGCATTAAGGTGCATTTTCCCTGCTCTATGTCGTATTTCAAATTTATACGGCTGCAATGCTAAATACCATCTCATAATACGGGGATTCTTATCCTTCATAGTTCGTAGCCAACATAAAGGATTATGGTCTGTTACGATTGTAAAAGACCTTCCCCATAGATAAAACTTTAATGCATTTATTGCCCAATGAATCGCTAAACATTCTTTCTCTATGGTAGAATACTTAGTTTCTCTTTGATGCAGTTTCCAACTAATATATATTATGGGATGTTCTTCTTCTCCTTCCATTTGAGAGAGAACAGCCCCCACACCCTGTTCAGACGCATCTGTTTGTACTATAAAAGGTTTCTGAAAATCCGGACTGTATAATACTGGATAGGCACATAATCTGGCTTTTAATGTTGTAAATGCCTCTTCACATTGTTCTGTCCAATGTACTTTATCAGGGTTATGCTTCTTTGTCAAATTAATTAGAGGGGTAGCAATATCAGCAAAATCACTTACAAATCTACGATAGTAGTTTACCAGCCCTAGAAACGAACGAACCTGCTTCTTTGTTTGAGGTCTTGGACTATTAGCAATGGCATCCAATTTATTTATTTCAGGTTTTACCTTTCCATTACCAATAATAAACCCAAGATGCTTTGTTTCTTGCATACCTATAAAACATTTTGCCGGATTAATGGTCAGACCTGCCTGTGCTATTAATGTTAAAATGATCTGTAAATGCTTTACATGCTCTTCCCAAGAGGTGCTAAAGATGATAACGTCATCCAAATATGCTGCACTATAGTTGGAATGAGAATGCAATAACTGGTCCATACACCTCTGAAAAGTTGCAGGTGCTCCGTGTAACCCAAATGGCATCCTTGTAAATTGGAATAACCCAATAGGGGTACTAAAGGCAGTCTTTTCTTGAGAATCACTATCTAAAGGAATTTGCCAGTAGCCTTTTGATAAGTCCAACGTACGATGTACCAGGCACTACCCAGCCTATCAATAATATCGTCAATACGTGGCATGGGATATCCATCAAATTTTGAAATTTCATTTAATTTTCTAAAGTCTAGGCAAATTGGTACACCTCCCTCTTTTTTGTTTACCACTACCATTGGGAAACTCCAAGGACTCTTAGAAGGTACTATCACCCCTAGTTGCTGCATTTTTGATAGTTCTTTATTTACCTCTTCTCTTAAACTCTCAGGAATTCTATATGACTTATGACGCAAAGGTGTATGATCCAGCAGCTCTATGTGATGCTCAATTTCCTTTATGGTTCCAGGGACCGTCGTAAATAGCTCTTGAAATTTGTTTATTAAATCATGTGTCTCCTGTAATTGTTTAGCATTTAATTTATCATTTATGTTTATTTCTTTTATATTTCCTCGGCTCTCTAACCGTTTATATGCCATCTCTAAGTCAGTGTTAACCGTTTCTGGGTGTACAAATAGTGTAGGTGTTTTACGGTCGTACCATTTTTTTAATAAATTCGCATGATAAATCTTGAGGGACTGTTTTTTATCAGGACAAATGATTTGATAATTTACTGGTCCTACTTGTCGGTGTACAGTATAAGGTCCTTGCCACTTCATTGTTTGTTTTCAGTACAAGGTAGCAATAGGAGGACTTTATCACCTGGCTGGAATACTTTGGTGCCCACCTTCTGGTCATAATAATACTTCTGCTCTCTCTGATGCTCTCTATTGCACTGTTGAGCAACTTTTGCATATTTTGTTAATCTCTGATGTAATATATTAACATAGTCTAAGGTAGATACAGGAATAGTCTCTACAGCCGACCCTTCCCACTTTTCCTTTATAATGTCCAGTATTCCCCTTGGATTTTTCCCAAACAAAAGTTGAAAGGGGGAGTACCCTGTGGAGGCTTGAGGGACCTCACGGTATGCAAACATTAGGTAAGGTATATACCTGTCCCAATTTTTTCCCTCATCATTAACAAATTTCCTTAACATTTGCTTTAATGTTTTGTTGAAACGTTCCACCAGACCATCAGATTGAGGATGATAAGGAGATGTAAGTATCGAATGTACTCCTAAGGCCTGATAGAGGCATCTCAACACCTGAGAACAAAAGTTGCTACCCCTATCTGTTAATATTTCTCTTGGTATTCCCAATCTTGAAAATATTTTAATTAGTTCCTCTGCTATCTTATCTGCCGTGACTGTCCGTAGGGGAATCGCTTCAGGGTATTTAGTAAAGTAATCACATACCACTAGGATGAATCGATTCCCTTTTGCGCTCTTAGGCAAGGGTCCAATTATATCCATTGCAACTCGAGTAAAAGGGGTGTCTACTACCGGTACTGGCTGTAAGGGTACTTTATTTTTTTTTAATATTGGATTCACTTGTTGACATTGCACACATGACTTACAATATTCTGCCACTTGTTCGTGTATACCCGGCCAGAAGAATCTATACAATAATCTTTGTAACGTACGTTCCCAGCCTAAGTGGCCAGCTAATGGTAAGTCATGGGCAAGGCTCATCAACTGTTCTCAATATCCAGTAGGTACTACCAATTGCAATACTGTCTCCCCATTTTTCTCATTATAACACTTGCGATACAATAACCCCTTTTGTAGAACATACTTTGGTTTAGAATTTGACTCAACACCTATCAAGGAAAATAATGGTTTTAAAGTCATATCTTGTAACTGGGCTGCACGGAATTCTGCCTCAGAACTCAGTTCTTTAATTTCTAGAACTTTAAAGTCATTATCATCTTTCATAGTTTTCTGAGTTTGTTGCCAAACTTGTTTTTCATGGCGTTTTTCCCTTCTTGTCTTTCTGGGTTTTCCAGGCAGTTCAAACAGATCATCCTCAAAAGGAAAGGCTTGGGTTACATCCATAGTCATTTTGTCTTGTGCTCTAGTTGTTACCGCTCCCACATTCATGGCTCTGGAAAGAAGCTTAGTAAAATCTGGATGATCGTGTCCTACAATAACGGGTACTGGCAGTTCTGGGACCACCCCAACATCCATCTTTTGCACATTAAATTGTATTTGTAATTCCACCTCTTGTAATGGATAAGTATGTGTGTCCCCATGTATGCAGATCACTGTTGTTTGAGCAGTACTATCCGTATCTGTGGAAACTAGCTCAGATTTAATTAAGGTCTGTCTACTTCCCGAGTCTAAAAGACCAAATATTTCTCTGCCATTAACCGTAACAGGTGTTATATACTGTCCCCAGTTGGCCAAGACCAGGTGTGTGGGAGGGGTCTTCTTTTGGGGACAGAATCTAGCTATGTGCCCTTTTCCCTGGCAATGATGACAAGTTATCTCAACATGTGACATTTTAGATATGTTCAATGGCTTTACAGTATTACTTGGCACTGGCAAAGAAGGTGTGTGTGTTCTTACCACAGGATGGGTGAGACCAGCTCCCGATTGTCCTTTGGTCCTATTAGGACGAGCAGTTAAATAATCTTCAGCCAATTGGACAGCTTTTGAAGATGTCTCTGGACGGTGTTCCCGTACCCACATTTGTACGTCCTGAGGTAAAATACGGATAAATTGTTCCAACACTACAGTTTCCAACATTTGCTCCTTTGTATTTGTGACTGGTTGTAACCATTTAGTACATAGATCTTTCAGTCTAGTATATACTTCCTGAGGTGTATCTGATGTTTGAAATCGTAAAGTCCGAAATCTTTGCCGATATGTTTCTAAGCAAATATCGTACTGCTTAAGGATGGCCTCCTTAACAGTATCATAGTTCTCACTTAAGGCACTGTCCACATTGCCATAGGCCAATTGTGCCTTTCCTGTAAGGTATGGTGCCAGCCGTAATACCCATTGTTCTCTAGGCCATTGACATGCTCGTGCAATACGTTCAAAAGTTGTCAAATAGGTTTCAATGTCATCAGTTTCAGTTAATTTGGTTAATTTAATGTCTTTAAGGTTATCCCCACTAGGAGTAGGAGGTCTACTTACACCAAGTGCCTGTATCGCTCGTAAGGTGTCAGCCCATCTATCTTCATTCCTCTGTATGTCTTTTTCTCTTTGTTTTGCCATAGCAATTTGTTGCATGCATAGCCATTGTAGCAGATCCTGCAAATCACCAACAGGGGGCTCCTTCTCTAACTCCTCCTTCTCTTCTTCGGCTTCTTCCTCAGGCTTCATAGTTTTACGTCTCACATCTGGCAATCCAGATAACAAAGGTTGTCCTAGTTTTTCTGCCATGGTTCTGGTTAGCACTCCAATAGGTACCTTCTGGGACATCCATGACCTCCTTCTGTTACTGTACTCAGTACCTCCTGATATCCCACTTCTAACACCAAGTGTAAAGGTGTGGGTATCATGAAGGAAGAACTCTGGACAAAAGTTATAGGTTGCAAGCAAAAAGATTTATTTCTATAACCAAACCAAAACAAAAGTTGAACTTCAAGCGAATAAATAAAAATATAAAAATAAATAAATAAATTTGCAATGAGCAATGACCAGAGAAACACCAGAATACAGCTAGTGCTTCTCACTAGGATGAGGATAGAACAAGTCTGCACCTCATGGAGCTATCTAATTCAATGAGGTTATCAGAAGCCTTTTATATTCTTGTTTCATCATGTGACCTTTTTTGTCCCTCCCCTAATTTAAATAAAAAGAATTTTATCAACTATAGCAACAGTTTTTTAATTTCAGCTTTTACACAATCAATTTTTTTAACTGTTATAAGCTTTATGACCCTTCAGGATGAATAATAATAAGGCTATCTGAAGATTAATTTGAAATTATTGAAACAAAGCTCCACCCTATAGCATATCGCTTTAAATATAGGAATATCTCAGCCGGCTGGCTCTAAAGAAAAGCCCAATGTAAAGGATTCCAGAAGGTAGGGAGATCCTATTCACCTAAATTAAAAAAAAAATACAAAGCTAAAGTTTCAGTGCAACTTCAAAGAACATATAAAATAATATATGTGAGACTGAAGGGGATAAGGGGTTTTAATTTAATAAGAGAGGGGTAAATTTAAGTGTACACTGCATGTTGTAACGCTAAAGCAGAAGAGACTGCATTTTAAACAACTATCTAATTGTGCAGAGCAAAGCTTCTCCCAAATTAGCAGTACCAGCACAATAAGTTTTCTAGTCTCAATATTCTAAATGGTCTCACAAGAAAAGGACATTTTAATATTTATTATTATTTCAGAGGAGAATTAAGTTTTTGAGTAGAGCATAAAGGGCTGCTTTGTTTACAACAGAGCGCCATTGTTGAAACAGTCAGGCAGCGTTAGGAACCCAAATGAAATTAGCCCAAAAAAACTCCTGTACAGCTAAACTACTGAAAATAAGAGAAGTAGGCTAAGGAGTTTCACAGAGAAACAAAATTTTAACTCTGGGTTTACAAAAGGACGCTCAATCTAGCGAGCAGGACGAACATTCGCACATTCGAGCAGGAGAAATGCTCGCATAGTCGTGCAGGAGCGTTTAGTACAACGGACTGGAATACGCTTCTATTTCATGAAGAAAAGGACAATTTTCAGTAAAACTAACTACAGCCTTCAGGAATATACATCACAGAAGGTCTTTTCTCCATATGTTTGTCTGATACTACGTCCCAGTAGACCTTAAGCGGGGGGGGGGGGGTTCACACAATTCAAATACAACTATCCTACCAAAACAAAACCAAAAAAAAATTTTGGGAAGAAGTACCCTGACCCTTTTACAGATACCCCTACTAATACACCCCAACATCTCTCTAGCCTTTCCTACTGCTTTAGAGGTCTGCTTGAATGATTTCAGGTCATCGGTGATAATGACGCAAAAGTCTCTTTCTTTCCTTGTGACTGCCAGCAACTCCCCTCCCAGCCTACAGGTGGTTTCAGGGTTTCTGTTCCTTATGTGCATGATCTTGCACTTCTTTGTGTTAAACCCCAGTTGCCACTCTTCCGACCATTTTGCTAGTTTATCCAGATCTCTTCTCATTCTGCCTACACCATCTGGATCATCTACTCTGTTGCAGATCTTGGTTTCATCTGCAAACAGACAAACTTTACCCTCCAGCCCATCTGCAATGTCACTGATGAAGATATTGAGGAGGACTGGCCCCAGGACTAATCCCTGAGGTACCCCACTTGTGACTTGCATCTCTTCTGACTGTATACCATTTTCCACCACTCTCTGTTTTCTGCCCGTCAACCAGTTTGTCACCCAGTTGACCAATGTCTGACCCACCCCGAGCCTACCCAGCTTATTAATCAATCTTCTATGTGGAACAGTATCGAAAGCTTTGCTGAAGTCAAGGTAGGCAACATCAACTGCTCCCCCTTGGTCCACCACTCTGGTTACCCAGTCAAAAAAATCTATGAGATTAGTTTGATAGGACCTTCCTTTTGTAAACCCATGCTGTCTTGGATCTTTTGCTCCTATGGATTCCAGGTGTTGCACTATCCTTTCCTTAAGGATTGTCTCCATAATCTTGCCCACTACTGAGGTAAGACTGACTGGCCTGTAGTTTCCTGCCTCCTCCCTGCTACCACTCTTGTGGAGCAGGATCACATGAGCTCTTCTCTATTCTTCTGGGACCTCTCCTGTGCTCAGAGACTCACTAAACAGTTCCAATAATGGCTCTGCTAGTTCCACCCTTAGCTCCTTTAGTACCCTGGGATGTATGCCATCAGGTTCCATTGCCTTGTCCACCCTGAGCTTATCGAGCTCTTGTAGGACCCTTTCTTTTGTGAAGGGACTAGTGCACACCTCCCTCCCTCCTGTGTCCATGGTGCAGAGCTGTGGGCCCTGCCCTACCTTCTCTTCAGTAAATACTGAGCAGAAGTATCTATTTAGGATAGATGCTTTTACATGGTCCTTCTCCTGACATGCCCCCTTATCTCATTTGATCTTAGCAATACCCCCTCTGGACTTTCTCCTTCCACTAATGTATCTATAGAAAATCTTGTCACCTTCTTTTACTGTTTGTGCTAGTGTTTCCTCAGTTTGGGCCTTTGTCTACCTTACTGCCTTCTCTGCTTCCCTTAGGGAAGTTTGGTATGCCTCCCTATCTTCATCCTGCTGCGTTCCCTTATATTTCCTGAAGGCCAGCCTTTTGTCTCTGACCTTTTCTGCTACTGTATTTGAGAACCAAAGTGGTTTCCTTCTTCTTTTGTGCTTCCTTTTCTCACTAACACAATGGGATGTTGCTTTAAGTATTGCATCTTTAATGCTTGCCCACTTTGCCTGTACCCCTCACCTGTATTTCTTTTTGCCAGGGCTAGCTTAACTCTGTTGGCCATCTTATCAAAGTCAGCTCCTCTGAAGTCCCATATTTTTGCCTTGGAATGGGATGATTTTGTTCTAGTGGCCAAATTGAACCATACCATGTGATGGTCACTGGCCCAGGTGACCTTCTACCTGGAGATCTATGATCCTTTCCCTGTTAGTCAGTACTAGATTTAGGATAGCCCTGTCTCTTGTGGGTTGTTGTACCAGTTGTTTGAGGCCTTCCCCCTGCAGGGAATCCACCATGTGTCTAGTTCTGGCAGATGTCCCTGCTGGTATTGACCAATCTGTATCTGGCATGTTGAAGTCTCCCATTATCAGAACCTCCCCTTTAGCTATCATGTCTTGTATATCTTCTAACAGTAACGTGTCTGTGTCCTCCCCCTGGTCTGGAGGCCTGTACACAACCCCAGTTCGTATGGCTGTCCCATTTCTTGTTTCCAGGGTGACCCACAGTTCTTCTGGCTCCTTATGTGTATTCTGAATTTCTGTAGCTTTGATATTTTCATTGACATAAAGGGCCACTCCACCCCTCCTTTTTGCACCTCAGTCTCTTCTGAACAGTACATAGCCAGGTACTGAAGTCTCCCAAGTGTGGTTACTGGTAAACCATGTCTCACTAATGGCTACTGTGTCCAGTTTAGCCTCTGTCATTATTGCCTGCAGGTTTGGGATCTTGTTTCCCAGACTGTGAGCATTTGTGTACATGATTTTCTATTGGTCAGATTTCGGTGTGTCAGTTGTTGGGTGACGTCAGGCATTTCCCATGTGCATCGTATGAGGAGCTGGACCCTTTTCTTTACCTGGTGATGCAAATGAACTATAAACATACTTAACTCCTGGTTGACCACTAGCTGAGGGGGAAGGGGTGTTCTTCCCATTCGACGTTTCAGGTGCTGCACCCCTCTCCCCATTTGCCAGTTTAAATATTCTGCAAAGACATAAAACTTCTGCCCCAATGCACTGACTGCCTCCTTAGTCAGATGCAGTCCATCAAATTTAAAGAACTTTCGCTCCCAAAACTGCTGCCAGTTCCCTACAAATTTGTGTCCTTTTTCCTGGCACCAGCTCTTGAGCCACATGTTTAGCTCTCCTATCTCCCCTTCTCTGACCTTCCGTCAATCTGTCCCCCTCTCCCAGACTGGCAGGATCTCAGAGAAGGAGATGCCAGATGAAATGGATGATAGTTTGTCCCCCAGCCTGGTTAGGTGTTCCTTGGTCTCCACAGCTGACTGGCTGGTGAGATTGTTAGTCCCTATGTGTACCAGGACATCAATGTTTTCTCCTGCTTCCTGAACAATTTTTGCAATACGGTCAGTGTCTCTCCACGCTGATGTACCTGGGAGACATCTGACCATTACCCCTGGCTGGAGATACGTATCAACTCCCCGAATCATGGAGTCTCCTATGATCAGAAGTTTTTTTAATTTCCTTTTTGCTTTTTTTGTTTTGGTTCCTGTTTTAGGTGCGTTTTGTTCTGATAGATCCTGTGCTGCAGTGTCCTCTGCCCCTTTTTTTGATTTCGGAGATAGAGGCAGATACCTGTTTGTAGTTTTTATATGGTTTGTGGAGGTGATATGTTGGAGAGCACCAAGTGATGGGGCACCCGATTTGCCCCTCCTAACCACCTGCTAACCTCCTGGACCAACTACCCTCTGTGGTCAAGGTGTTTCTGTTGGATGTTGGGCAAATGGCGGGCAGTTCTTACAGTACATTTCCTCCTGAATATGTAATTTGAGGTGCACAATCTCTGCCCATGCTGCCTGGAGCTGAGCCCTTAGATCTCCAATGGCCCAGCATGTACGACAGTGTCCTAAGTCCCGTAAAACTGCCCTTCTGAAAAGTGTTCCACAGTACCTGCAGTTAATGATATCCATTCCAGGTAAGTTGCTGGGTTTATAACCTGGTCAGAGTAATTAGAAGGAAGGAAATGAAAGCAAAAGTTTGATTTTGTGTTTTGGTTGTCTTTATATAACTTGTTATAACAAGTTAAATTACTAGTGTCCCTGTAAATGAGGTCACTGTGTGGATACCCCTCTGATCCGTCCCTTCCTGCTTTGCTACAGGGGAAGTCACGACTGTGCTACCCTATAAAAGGAGTGTAGTGTGGGGTAGTTGGGGATGGGGGTGGGTGCCTGGGCCCTTCCCCTGTTGAAAAAGAAGAACCATGGGTGAAAGAAACAAGGAGGTAAGAGCAGAAAGAATCAGCCAGCAACAAATGCAGTAGCCCAAGTATTACCTAATGTGCACAGAACAACATGGCTTCAGAAAGCAGCACAGTACAATCATGGCTCTTACTGCATACACTAACTCTCTCCACGAGGCTCTGGACAAAGGGTAATTAGTTGGTACCATATACATAGACCTAAAAAAAGTGTTTAATCTCACGGACCACCAATTGCTAATCACAAAGCTACACTCTCTTGGCCTCTCTAAGGAAGCTGCATTGTGATTCAGGTGTTACCTCACTGATCAATCGCAGAGAGTGAAGATAAATGGGGTCCTCTTGAGTGATAGGAGTGTCACAGTAGGGGTCCCACATGGTCAATCTTGGCCCCTCTACTATTCAGTCTGTTTATCGATGGCATGCCTAAAATGAGTACTAGGCCAAAGATGCTGCTACATGCGGATGATGTGGTGATATACTATAGCAGTCCCCTACACACCAACCTTACTCAAGAACTCCAACACAGCTTTGAGACCCTAGAATCATCTTGGTTTAAGTGCAATAAACTTGTTCTTAACTACCAAAAAAATGAAATCTGTGCTCTTCACAGGGACAGCACAGTATGAATAGATCAACCCCATTTAACTTACACAATGCACTGGGTGCCCCACTGGAGCAAGTAAAAACCTTTAGATACCCGAGTATCATCTTACATGACACCCTATCATTCAAATAACATGTGGACAACGTTGTACAGATCGGTAATAGGAAGCTGGGAGCACTCTTTAGACAAAGGTTGAATCTCACTGATGAAGCAAGATGCCTGGCAGTATCCAGCTGTGCGCTCTCATTCATCGACTATGGTCTTCCATTGTATGGCTCAGCCAGGATGCTACTCAGTAAAGCATGCCCCTTTGTAACTGGCTCACATAAATACACACACACCTGCAATCTATATGCCCTTACAGACCGGCTCCCCTCCTCTAACAGGCTCCACTATCAAACAATCTTACTGGCTGAGAAGGAACTCCTAGGTCTCACTACACCCTCCATTAGCTCCCTTATGAGGCCAGTCTACAACAATTACACCACACAAAGCATGACCCGGCAGGCCCTAGTGATCCCACTGTGAAGAACAAGCCTGGGTTAGTGCTCCTTTACTAACCGGGCAGCCATGTGGCTAAATTAACTCCCTGCCAGCATAACCAGTCTACCTAAGATCACACAATTCAAACAGGCCCTCAGGGCTAATGTTACCTAAAAATCAACTTGCCATTGCCTTGAGCAGACCTGAACAGGAGAGGTGTTAGCATTTTCCTGATCATACTTTGTAACATGCTATTACCTGATCTTCCCACAAATGAGTTAATTATACAATATGGCATTATGTCACACAGTTACCTTACTTTACTGCTAATGGATTATTTATTTGTAATATACTGTACCATACTTATCCGTATACCTTATGTAACCACAAGTAGCCCTATAATGAGGCTCCACTTGAGCTGACTAATATGAATTTGCACTGAATTTATATCCTGTATCGTCTACTGTATTGTTTCTCTTATGATGTGAAACCTTTGCAAATGAGCAATTTGTACTCAAATGTTGTTGCTGATTATTTTCAATAAATAATAAAATAAAGAAGAAACTTTGAACAGAATCGAGTGAATTGAGTGGTGTCCTCTTTATTTGGGAAATGGCATATCTGGCCTGAACCACTAACACATTAGTGTGTTGTGCACCTGTAGGAAAACACCAACTATTACGCAGAATGCTAGTTGTCACTTTGTGCAAATATTTTGTACATCACAATCTAGAGCATCAAAAATGTCAATTTCTTCCTTTTTAAAGGAGAACACCTCCCCTGCCCCCCCCCCATTAGGCTTTTAAGCCAAAGGCATAATTTTTGAATTTCCTCTGGGTTAGCCGTCAGAAGAAGGAATAAAGCCGCTGTGATTTTTGTTTTAGCGTTTTCGGTCTGAATTTCATTTAATTTGTGTTTTTTGTTTTTAATTTGTTTTCAATTTTGTTGTTTTGCTTTGTTTTAGCCATAAGCTTAGTTCATTTTAGTTGTAAGACTCAGTTCTCAGCCCATTTACTGTGCAGTTCCTGTGCGTTCTTCGACAGCACCTGCGTTTCGGAGATCATGGGAGCTGCTTTCACTTTGGTTGGTCGGTGAAAAGGTCCAGGTTATGTCTGACCGATTTGCTTTTTGCTGAATTTTGGGGGACTTGGGAAGTGGTTTTACATTCTGCTACACCTTTTGTGGACTGGCGGACAGCCTCGGGACATGCTGTCATTGTCCGTAAGCCAGTAGCCGGACGTTTGTATTTTCCCCAACCTACCTCTGTTCTTGGACTCAAGTTGGTCTGTTCTTGGACTTGCTGTATTCTGCCCCTGCCCCAGCTCATCTAGAGATCTGTGAACTGGAAGGACACTGACGTGGTGTGTAAATTGCGGGGAAGAGTTTGTTGGAGAGTTTTACGGGTGAGGTGTCCCCCCCATCATGCTTCCTGACTACCGCCCATTGTTCTGCTCCGGACCGGGCAGGAGTTGCCCATTTGGCCCCCTGGGAACTGCAGGGAATGGGGGCTTCTCCTAAGCCACCTTGAGGGACTGGCTGGTCGCCGGCTCGCCGGGGTGCCTGTAGTCATGGGTTGTGGGCGGACGGGGGTGCGGTTGGTCTGGGAGGGTTTAGGGGTTTATTAGCCTCCCGTTATTACACTCTCTGACCTTTCCTCACTCTGGTCCCTGGAATAGCTAACAAGGATTATTTGGAGCAGGTGGTGTTGTGGATAACTTTTTCTGACTGCTTTTTGAGGAATTTGCCAACTCGCTATCCACTTTCTTTCAACTTGGTGGTTGGTGCTTTTCGTTAACCTGGACTGGCTTTCTTCTGGTTGGAATCTATGCCTGTGAAAGTTGATTTTACTCCCTGGCCCTGTTTCCTCAGTTTCTCAGGTGGTCAGAGTGCTGTGCACATCAGTTTTTTCTTATATTTTGTGTACTTTAACCTTGGCTCCCCCCCTCCATGTGAGAGGTGGATGTTGGGGGGGGGTGGAATTTATCTTCTTGACGGTGAGACTTATGACTTGTTTTAGAACTTTCATTGCACTAACAGTTTGGGATTTTTATCTGGTTTATTATTTTTGGTTACTGTGGACTCTTCCCATACTGTTTAAATAATTCAGTGCTGCATAAAGTCATAGTTTGTTCCAGAGAGGCAGTGAGATGGCCTCCTTACACTGTGACTTAGTCTCCGTTCATATTACATCAGGAGTATGTGGCAGTGAGAGTGCTGCATTAAAAGGACATATAAGGGGTGGTGGTGAGAGCTCCCCCCCATGTCATATGGATATTTACTGGAGTCGTTGTTTAACAATTGAAATCTGGGGTCAAGAAATGACTTTTTGATTTAAAACTGATATTGCTGCTGCCCATTTTGGACTGTAATATTAGATTGTTCTGGGAAGAGGTTTTTAAAATGTTTTAGATTTATTTTTCTTGTATTTTGATTTCAATTAGTGGGGTGGATATTTAGTTTAATTTGTTTAGGGTGGGTTTTAGGTTGGGTGTTATTGTGTGCCTTGTAATTAGTTGTGTTAGTTATTCTTTTAAAAATGTGTGGGGGAAGCCAAACGAAGGTCAGGCAGTATTCCCTCACCAGGCTCAGGAAATTGGGCCCCTTTGACTGCCCCTATCTATCAGTGGAGACTTACAAATGTCAATCCCTCAGGATTGCTAGGAGATGCAGGAAGAGGGGAGAACTGGGCCTGGTGAGGGAATGGAAAAGAGGGAGGGATGAATTGGGGTGGTGGGGACCAGGCGAAGCCCTGGGGCAAAATGGTGCCAGGACAGGGGTAATCCCTGTCTTGTTCTCATACCCAAGGGCTCAGCAATTGATGCTGGACAGGAGTCGAGGTCTTCCCCAGCATCTCATCCAACCCAGGTGGTGTTATGTAATGCCAGGTCCATCAAAAAGAAGACAATTATTATAGCTAATCTTGTTGAAACAGTGGCGCTGGCATGCATCACCGAGACCTGGCTGGATGAAAATGCAGGCCCAGTATTGGCCTCTGCAGTTCCAGCTGGGTTCTCGGTGATTCACCGCCCGAGGCTGGATCGCAGGGGTGGGGGTGCAGCCATCATTTTTAAGGCTGAACTGAGCCTTGTGGATGTTCCAGTGGGGACCACCAGATCTTTTGAGTGCATCATGGGTGAGAGTGTGGGTTGCAGGATACTCCTCATTTACCATCCACCAGGTGATAGGGGTTTATTCCTGCAGGAGATTGTGGACTTCATCATCGACATGGTATTGGAGTCTCTCAGATGGATAATTCTGGGGGACTTCAATGCCTGGGTCAATGATGAACTCTCACAGTTTGTTCAAAATCTCCTCCAGCTTATGACAATGCTGGGCCCCACACAGGTAGTTACCTCCTCTACCCATGTAGGAGGTCACTCATTGGATCTGCTGTTCCTCCTGGGTAATGGAGATTACTGACTTGAGGGTGGAACCAGTCAGTTGGTCTGAAGCATCACACCATAGGGTTCAGTTTTGGGGTCCCCCAAATGAACCTACCCCTATAGAGATGGTCCGGTGCTGCCCTTTAAGGGGAGTTACCCCAGTTGGTCTGTTGGCAGTTCTGGACCTATCGGGACTGCGGGGTGAAAGTACAAGTCCAGGGGACCTCATACTAACCTATAATGAGGCAGTGGGAGATGCCCTGGACCTGATTGCTCCTGTTCATGTTCGACCACTCACTCTTCGCCCAAAGTCCCCTTGGTATGATGGGTCCTTGAAGGAGCTGAGGCGGGTTGGTCGAAGGTTGGAGACAGCATGGCGGAAGTCCGGCCTGGTGCTGAAAGGCTTAGATTGATGGAACATTATAAGGGCTGTCAATCGGAAATCACCCGTAAGAAGGCAGAGTTCCTGTCCAGGGAGATTTCTGCTGTGCAGAACCGACCAGCTGAACTCTTTTGAACTGTTGACAGATTGTGAAATCCAATCTGTCTCCAGTCTGGAAGAGTTTTTTCACAAATTAAGTGTGATGAGCTAGCTCGGTTCTTCACAGATAAGGTTGCCAGCATCAGGTCCGGAATCGGACCAGCTCTTTCCATGAGGGGTTGCAGAGGTCGATGGGAAGTGGTGAGCACCTGGTCTGTCTGGACAGATTTCAGCCAACCAGAATTCATGGACATTGTGAAGATTGTCCAGACTCTGCGCCCAAACTGTTGTAGTTTGGAACTTGGCCCTACACCCCTTTTAGTGGAGTGTGTAGATGTTATCTGCCCAATCCTTGCTGAAATTGAATGGAGATCCTAGGAGAGGGGAGTCTTTCCAGACCCCTAAAGGAAGCAGTCATTCAACTGCTCCTTAAAAAACCCTCTTTGGATCCCGTCGATCCGGCTAACTACTGACCTGTCTCTAATCTTCCCTTTGTAGGAAAGGTTATTGAGAAGGTAGTTGCATTGCAACCGGACGATCATCTTGTAACCCACAATGTCTATGAAGCTCTTCAGTCTGGTTTCAGGAAGAGGCATAGCATGGAGACTGCCCTTGTTCGGGTATTAAATGACCTCCTAGTGGTGAGAGATCAAAAGGCTCATACCATCTTGGTCCTTCTTGATCTCTCAGCAGCCTTTGACACTGTAAACCATGGGGTGCTTTTGGAGACCCTCCGGTTCCTTTGTGGACTGTCGGGTACAGTCCTCGAATGGTTTTGATCGTTCTTCAAAGACAGGTCTCAGAGGGTGGTCACTGGAATTTATTCCTCTGACACCCTTCCCCTGTCCTGTGGGGTGCTGTAGGGCTCCATATTGGCTCCCATGTTGTTCACAGTGTATATGCTGCCATTGGGAGATATCATTAGATGATATTGATACGGCTTGAGTTTTCACTGCTATGCAGATGACACTCAGCTGTATATGTCCTTCATGCCCAGACAGGTTGATGCAGTCTCTCTGCTAAATAGTTGCCTCTCCGAGATCAAAGACTGGATGAGCTCGAGTTGGCTGAGACTGAATCTGGATAAGACTGAGGTGTTGGTTGTGGACCCGGGCCACCCAAGGGTGGGTTTGGGGGCTGGGCACTTGTCGGGCCTATGGCTTGATGGTGTCTAGCTCACTACCTCAAATCGGGTGCGTAACCTGGGTGTTATTTTTGATGATGGCTTGACCCTGAAATCTCAGGTGTCAGCTGTCATTAAATCCTCACTTTATCATCTGAGGAATATCGCCCAGTTGAAACACCTGGTTCCACTGGGCAACTTTCCAACACTGGTCCACGCCTTCATTACTACCCATCTTGACTATTGCAATGCCCTCTACCTAGGATTGTCTGGGGGTTGATATCCACCACTTGCAGCTAGTGCAGAACACTGCAGCCAGGCTGTTGACTGGTAGTTCTAGGACCAGCCATATTACACCAGTGCTGCGCTAGCTGCACTAGCTGTTAGTTCACTGGTGGATCACTGACAAGGTAGGCTTGCTTACCTTTAAAGCCCTACACGAACAGGGATCTGACTACCTGAAAGATCTCCTGACTCCCTACTCCCCCTCTCGTCCTCTCTGATCCACCAATGAGGGATTACTAGAGATTCCCAGGGTTCATTTAAAAACATCTGGAGCTCGTGCTTTTCATTTGCAGCACCAACCCTGTAGAATTCTCTACCTCATCAGTTAAGAGAATGCCTGACCGTCAGCAGCTTTAAATCCATGTTAAAAACGTATTTATTTTCTTTGGCTTTCCCTGACTGATTTTAAATAATTTATAATTTGGTTATTTTAACATCTTTGATCATATTCTGTACAGCGCCTTGACTTTGAAAGGCACTATATAAATAAAGATTTGATTTGATTTATGCAAGATATGATATAAGAGCCACAATGTAAACAGTACTGGAGCAGCGTGTCACCATTTCACATTTTCAGCACAATGCTGCTCAGTGTATATAAAGTGATATAGTGAGCTGCACTGTGCTGAGAATGTGAAATGGTGCTGTGCTGCTCCAGCACTGTCTACATTACAACTGTTACATCAGATCACATATAAAGCCACATAATTATTTACAAATTATTTCTTTAGCCCAAAAGCTTAATGGGGGGGGTTGGTTTTTGGGGGTGCGGTGGTGGCGGGGAAATGTGTTCTTTATTTATCTATTTAAAAGTTTAACCAGGAAGTACATACTGAGCTGAATAACAGCTTGTTTCCAGATGAGTCCCAGGGGAGAGGAGCAGGGGAGATAGCTAACAATATAATAACAAGGTAAATACAAATAAGCAATACAAGCAGAATCATAAATATAAGCAAAATAGTAAACGAAGGCAAAAATTAGAAAATAAAAACACTCAAATATATACAGAAAGAAAATAAGAACGGAACAGCAAGAAGAGGGCAAGACTAGAGAACAGAGAAAAAGAGGAAGGATCAAAGGCAGTTGCAAGTGGGATGACAAAAGTCAGAAAGAAGAGCCTTTTGGGAGGAGATAGAAGAGGCAGAATGAAGAGAAAAGGAAAGGGAGGACCAAAGTTAAGGAAAATGGTAAGAAAAAGCAGATTGACCAAAAACAGATTTTCTAGGAGGGATATTAAGAGAATGGAAAGTATTGTTGCGAAGCGGGTAGGAGGAAGAAGGAGGAGGGGAAAGAAGGGTTTTGAGACAAGAGGGAAGGGAGCCAATCCAAAATTTGGACAAAAAAGAGACACAATGGGAAAGGCACTTAACATCAAGAGAAGGGAAAGAAAGAGCTGAGTAAAGAGAGCAGTGGTGATTATGAAAGGTGCAACCCAGAGCAAAGCGGCAGAAAGAATGAACACATTCTGGCAAGAGCTGATAGGGCTGCAGGAGTGGAATCTGGGTTAAAAATATTGAAAATTATTTTTTTTTTGTAAATATTTATATGCCTAATTTTCAACACAGCCTTGTGATGAGCCTGCCTCATAAAGAAGGGCAGAGAAAATGTTCAACTCCTGGCCTAAAGGTGATGTCACGCAGGGACTGCAAAATCAACTTTTGGGCTGCAAACACACATTTTGGGCAGAAGCTGAAAAATGACAGCTGTCACACTAACGAGTCGTTGTACCAAAATGGCTATGTTGAAATGCTGTGGTAAAAATACTGAATATTATCAAAGTTATGAGGCCACATTTGCAAAATTCAACATAGCCTCATAATTTAAAGCAGCAGCGCAACAATCTGGTGAAAATTTTGACCTATACATTTTTATACTATTTTAGATTGCCACTTACCTCCTGACTTGTATGATACCCTTCTTTCCACAATTTGAGTCTGCGTGAGTACTTTTTTTCATGTCTGAAATATTGAAAGGAGCAATCCTTTTAGTATGTCTTGGGCCAGATTTTCATCAGTATTTGTAGCTGTTTTTGAAGGTAAGAGAGCACTGCCTGCTGCATAATAGATAATTTTAGTCACAACAGAAGTGATATATAAATAACAGATGGGCAGAAACAGCTGAAAATACTGATGAAGACCTGGTCCGCACTGTATTTACCCTTAGGCTGCTGAAAGAATTAGAAAGCATAGGAATTTTGGAGTGATATATTAGTCTGTGGCACAGCAAGGGTTAAAAGGAGTGCTCCTTTTATTATTTCAGACATGAAAAAGGTAGTAAAGCAGACTCAAACTGTGGAAAGAAGGGTATCATACAAGTCAGAAGGTAAGGGGCAATCTAAAATGGCATAAAATAGCATAGGTCAAAATTTTGACCAGATTGCTGCACTGCTGTTTTAATAGATGAACATACTAGAATCATAGAACACAAGATAGTGCAAGGTATAATACCACCCGATATTAAATTTATTCAAAACCAGGGAATGCATTGCTAGTCTTTTTTTTTTTCACATTGAAAAAGTTTAACTTGGTCCACAGGGAGGACATTTGGATACAGCTTTACTTAAGCCCTAAATATCATGACATCAGGGCAGAAAGGGGGTTAGGATGCATTTAGATGGAAGTGAGGATAAGGTGAAGAAATTTTGTTTTGGTACTATAATGTATAAAGATGCTGCAGAAAGAATGCAACACATGCAATGCAACACGTAACAAAACGAATAAAAGATATGAACAATTTGGAATACACAAAAAGATAAAAATCCTTGAACCTCTACTCAATGGAATATAGGCAGTTAAGAGGTGATCTTTGTTCAACATATAAAGCTTTTTATGATCCTCTGCTTTTTGAAACTCTAGGTTTTATAAGAAATACTACTAGCATTATTACTAGGACACATAATTTAAAACTAAAAGGAGATAATTATAAAACTCATAAAAGTGACCATTGGTTCACCCAAACGGTTGTATCCGAGTGGAATGCATTGCCAAAGGAAATAGTAATGAGTAACACCATGGACTCATTCAAAATTAATTTTGATATCTATATGGGTGATAGAAAATCATCCTATTTAGAATAAAATCTTAAACCACCATTCGGTGGTGAGCTCTAAAAGGGCATTTTGCCTCCTGAGTTTGT
This sequence comes from Neoceratodus forsteri, assembly GCA_016271365.2. NCBI lineage: Eukaryota > Metazoa > Chordata > Ceratodontiformes > Ceratodontidae > Neoceratodus > Neoceratodus forsteri. The sequence goes on along the minus strand of CM057459.1, from coordinate 1,421,192,984 downwards.
AATAACGTATGAACCTATATGTCCTGAAGATGCACGCTGTGTACGAAACTGGTAGAGGTGTGTCCAACCTGTGGAGGCAACTACTTCCTTTGAATCTGAGCACTGGAGCACTTTTGGAAAAAGATTAAAGGATTTCATGCACAGTGATTACGTGGTGCCAAGATTTTGTTTGTGAACACATGTCAAACTGAAAAACACCAGCTTGACATAGATGTTGAATTCTTTGGTGCGGTCTTATAGTGCAGCAAGTTAAATTGTGTCCGTATTAATTTTTGAGTGGGGGATTGTGAAAAATGTCAGATGATTGTCAATTCCAACTCATCTTTTTGCTTCTTTGATGACAAAACTACTGCTTTAAGAAAATGGGCTATGTAGACCATTGTGATCCATTCTATTTTCAATAAGCCCAACTTTTTACATCCCGTGGGTCACTGTCCCACATAGGAAAACTGATCTTCTCACTCCTGAGTGCAAACCAAGCCCCCTTTTTGCGTTGACAAATCCCCCCGTCTGCCACTTGCTTAGTCGCAGTGAATTTATGTAGCATTTAGTTCTGCATATTCATACAGTTGCATAAAATGCCAACTGACATCCTTTGTAAGCTTCCCTCTGTCAGTTTCTTCATCTTTCCTCCAGTGTTTACATTTACTGCAGCAGTAAAGAGAAGGGGCCGGATATTCAAAACACTTGAGCCATGCGCAATAGGATTGCACCTGCGCAAGTCCGAAAATGCGCCATTCTGCGATATTCAGCAGGAGGCAGTTGCACCCCCCAAATCACGCTGAGCAACAGCGTAATGATAATGAATGTATGTGCAACTGAAGGGGGAGGAACCATGCATAAATGGCGCAGTGTGATATTCAACAACATGCGCCATGAGCAATAGGGGAGCCAGCAGAAGTTGCGCCATAGTGGAAATGAGCCAAAATAAAAGGGAGCAAGGGAGAGGCGCAAGAACGCTACAGGGAAGACGAATGAAGCTGAACCCTAGCAAGACAAACTGGGCAGCAGGGACACACAGGACAGGCCAGGGAAAGGGCACCTGGAACCCACAGGCTCAGGGGAACATGTGGGGAGCCACAGTGAAGAAGGGGGAAGTACTTGCCACACAGCAGTGAGGCCAGCACAGTCAGGTGTTCCTGGTGCAGGGGAAGTAGCAGCCAGGACAACGGGGGGAATACAGAAACAGCTGCCGGGGGGTGAACACAAGCCAGGGACATGGCCAGTGCCACCATCCAGATGGAGGCAGTAATGAGGGGGGTGAGAAGGCGGGCAGCAGGGGGGGCGTGGCCGTGGAGGGGCCCATCGGCAGTATGCCCCCAACAGGCAGTACCGAGCCTGCACCAGCTTTGAGCTGTATAGTGATACGGAGATCGTGGGCTGGTACCGTCTAAATCAGGCAGTTCTGAGGTGGCTCTGTGAGCTGTGCAGTGATGTGATGCAGGCACCCACATGACAGAGCCATGCTCTGTCAGTGGAGATGAAAGTGACAGCTTGCATGTGCTTGCTCGCCACAGGTACTTTCCAGAGACCAACTGGGGACACCACAGGTATAACCAAGTCGGCCACGTCACGCCACCTCGCCCAATTTCTCAGCACACTGCTGCCACATGCTGCAGAGTACATCCATTTCCCCAGCACAACGGCGGAGCGCACAGCAAACATACAGGAGTTCCACAGGGTAGCACGTATATAAATTGCAAGGGCTATGCCAGCATCAACTGCCAGGTGGTGTGTGATGCCAGGGGGTGCATAATCAATGTCTGTGCCATGCACCCTGGGGGAGCACACGATGCCTTCATCTGGCACCAGTCGGCACTGTGCCACAGATTCGAGAGTGGGGATATCCCCACTGGCCACCTAGTGGGTGAGTATGCAAATCACACGGACAATCATAGGGCCTGGGGGCATGGTCAGAGGTGACATGGGTAGTGGCCTCACATGGCCCGGGCAGGCGATGCTGATCACCAAACTAACCTCCACCCTCTACACACAGGTGACAGTGGATACCCACTCTATCCCTGGCTGCTCACACCCTACCGGCGGCCCGCGACCCCATCGCAGCAATGCTACAATGAGGCACACGCCACCACACGTAATGTCATCGAGCAGGTGTTCGGGATGCTGAAGGCACATTTCTGTTGCCTGGACACCTCCAGCGGTGCCCTACAGTGCAGCCCCTCAAAGGCCTGCAGGCTGTTCCTGGCCTGTTGCATCCTGCACAACATGGCCAACGAATGTGGGATAGCTGTGCAGGTTGAAGAGGGGGACAGCAATGGGGATGATGAGGACGCCGGTGACAATGGTGATGGGCAGCCCCCCCTTGGGCGACGGGACCCCCGACTGCTCCAGCTGGCACAGCTGCACCGGGACACCATCACGGAGGAGCACTTCAGCCAACCCAGGTAAGTCATGGGGCCATGTGCAACCAACAGTGGCTAAGGCACAACCCTCAAACATGCATGGACACACACCAGGGATGCATGCCGTCAAGGGAACTGGCCGAGCATGGAACCATACACACAACCAGGGATGGGTGAGGTCTAACATGCCACACAGACACACACACACACAATGCACCAGACATGCACAAAGGGTAGGAGACACATCGACCCAGAACGCCACCCCTAGCCACACACATCCCCAGACCACCACATCCACTGTCTGTCATTGTGCGTGTGTCAGATGCTGAGCACCATTGTACATTGGTGTACAGCGCAATGCAGACATCATCATGCACATGCAACTGGGGACAGCAGCCGGGAGGGTGTGCAGATAGACTGTGTGTCCGCGTGCAGGGACGGGTACCCACCCGTGCATTGCCCGCTGAATGACACAATGCACACAGGGCAGCACCAGACAGTAGCTGCATTGGGAGACAGATCAGTCATGCGCCACAGTGCCCCAGCTGCCACGGATGCGTGGGCAGCCCTGCCGAGATCTGCCAGCACTGACAGGCTGAACACTGGCCTCATGGGGTGGCACCGATGGTCCCCCAGGGGTTCCACTGCGTGAACACGACCGTGCTTGCACAGGGGTCTGCAGCACACCAAACATGCCTGCACCAGGCATGCTCGGGATGCCCACAGCTGAACCTGGTGTCGACAAGGATGGTGTCGCATGACACCGGGAATGGCGGGGGTGGACAGTGCACTGCATGGTGTCTGCGATGCATGGGCAAATAACTGTGTGCCCATTGTGGCCATGACAGCAGTGAATGCCTGTGTCTGCCTGTAAATGGCAGCGGTCACATCCTCCCTCAACCGGTCCATCCCTGCCAGGATCAGAGCGGTGTCTCTGCTGCAATGCCCATCTGCCTGCTCCAGAGCCGCATGCAGTGCATCCACCGATGTCACAAGCCGCATCTGCTGGTTGACTGATGCTTGCAGTAGGCGGGTGTGCTCATCCAAGAGGTCATCTGCCTCCGCGGTGCACACCAGGACCAGGTCTGGGCATGTCCACAGGCGGTGCACTGACACTGCCCCGACACTGTACCCCCAAGCCCATTGGCTGACTGTTGATGCTGCCCCTCCGGCTGCCACTCCCCAGGGCTCACTGGTGCCCCCACAGTGGCCGCAACAGTCCCACTGTCCTGTACACACACCAGTGCTGCCCCACTGGTGCTCACAGGCACAGTCTGGGACTGTGATGACACACAGGCTTCCACGGTGGCACCACCGACAGTCGCGATGTTACCTGCTGTGTGGCCATCCTGTGGCACACATGTGTCACTGCCCATGGCGTTAGCGACATCATCATCAGTGACGGACCCGGCACCAGCCCGAGTCACAGCATGCTGGCATCCGTGGACGCTGGCACGCTGGGACACGGGCAGAGCCTCCTCCGTACCTGTTCTAACAACATCAGTGTGGACAGCCAGGTGGGCCTGCTGTTGCACTGAGCTGCGTATACCTGTGGAGGTGGATGGGCCCTCCTCCATCTCCATCTGACTAGCCTCAGTGGACAGGCCCACCACTGCTGACCCATGCAGATGCTCAGGATCTGTAAGGGAAAACAAAGTCATGTTACTGCATGTGACCTACCTTGCCTCCCCCAATAGACAGACCATGACCTACCATGCAGTGACGGGCTACCACCTGTCTGGAAACCACCACCCGGAACACCCTCAGTGGCACAACGCTGCATGCTGCCAGCAACCCTCTCCTCCTGTAGGGTCAGGCGTAGCACCTCCGGCTGTCCCCCACCTGTCGCAGCTCATGCTGCCCTGATGGCAGCCACCTTCTCCTGTATCCTCCTCCTGTCTGTGCCCATCTTCTTCTTGCACTCCTGCACGGAGCAATGGTGGCTGCCATGCAGGTTTACAGCACGCGCCATGTCCTCCCATGCAGCAGCACAGGCCTGTGATGTTCCCTGCCGTCCGCTGAGAAGCAGCTCCTGGTCTAGGTAGGCTTCAAACAGGGCATCCGTCTTGGCCTTGGTGAAATTAGGCCTCCTCCTCCTACCACTCTGTTCCTCCTCTCCCTCAACTCGGTCAGTCATGATTTAGCCTGTGAGAATGAAAGTTGTTACCTGTGACTGTGCAGTCCCATGCATGTCCCAAAATCCACAGTCCACACTCCCAAACAGCATGCAACTCACCAATAGACTGCAGTAACCGACTATGGCCAGTGCAGCCCAATGTCACACTTTTATAGTGCAACCCATGCAAATGAGGTTAGTCGCAACTTTAAGTGGATGCAAATTGCAACGCTGTGCCATTGAATGGCTGATTAGCTGATTTGCATATGACGGCTGAATATCATGCTGTTGCACTTTGCGCAATTGTGTTGAACGTGCTGAGCCAAGGGCGCAGTTCTGTGACATGCGCATTACACACCTAACTGCGCATGCCCGGATTGCTGACGCAGGCACCTGCCACACTGCTGATGTGCTGTGCACTGGAGGCAATGCAGGGCACAGCCACCATTGTGCCAGTGGCGCTACAGCGATGTTCACCTATATGGCGCTGTGGCACTGGGGCATCGTAGGTGCACTGGGACAACAGCGTGGTAGACCCACTACTAGAGGTAGCACACAGGCACCCAATCGCGTGACATGCATTGGGTTCAAATTGCGCTGTGCTTGTCCCTGCGTCAGAGACCCTTGACCCTATGCCCAACCTTTGCCTCCTAGGTGCCATGCATCAGGCATCGGTGCACCACTATCGCGCTGTTTGGTGACAGCGCGATAGGGAATGGCAGCACTGTACCGTGCAGCATCTGCACATGGTGGAACCGCGCTGCAGAGTGCCATTTTGAACCTACTGAGCAACAGAGGTGGCGCGGAGGACAGCTGCCCAGTGGAGCTAGATTTTAATGGCAAACCTGGTTGCCATTGTTGAGCCACTTTATCGCCCACTGTTTGGGGAGGCACCCCCTGGACAGGTCCATGAGCCAGGTGTGGCAGGAGGTGGCCGACACCCTGGAGGAGGCCACAGGAATGGGGCAGATGGTGGAGCAGTGCCGCCACAGGTATGGGGACCTGAGGCGGAGGGATCCAGACCTGCTTGCCCGCCTGTGGGCATGTGCCAGGAGGGGCACGGTGCCACAGCCAGGTAGGTGTAACGTCCACGCACTTTTATCTTCCATATGGGTATCACGGTTGCACGTTTCCGGAACATGGGGGAGGGACCATCCGGTGTTGGCTGTAGTGGTGTTATCAGGTGTGTGGGGTGGGTGGTCTGGCTGGGTGGGATTGCACACAGGGGGCAGGGGACTTTGCTACAGGATTGTACTGATGTTCCTTTCTCCATGTTTGCACCTTAGGGCTGGAAGAGAGACGGCTGGCCAGGGAGCAGAGGTGCCAGCAGGAAGACAGGGCCAATAGGAGGGGCGAAGGTTCACAGCGCCAGAGCGACCTTCCTGATGATGGTGAGTGCCTTACCTCCATGATTACTATTGCATGCTGTGTAACAGGGCGGGCAGCGGGGCATGGCCACCATCCATTGACACCACTGCCATGCACACAACTTGTTAAAGTCAGCACTGTCCAGTGGCACTGCATGTCTGGGAGTGCATCAATGGTGGTCCATGCGTGCACCGGGTACATGGCTGTGCCACTGCCTTCTCACCACATAGCCATGTCACTAAACAGCCACGGTGGTGCTGTGCAGGACTTGGCCGGTGGGTGTGTGCAGCGGTCTGCATGGCTGTATGCACCTGGGTGGGCAGGTCTTGTGGACATGATCACTGTGGATGGTCACACACCATCACAGAGGCATGTCCCACGGCCATATGCCATGCACAGTGGGTGGGCTGTATGAGGCTGTGCATTCACACCTATTGACTGTGCTCCCTTGTCCTAGGTGTCCACCAGCTGCAGGCAATCCGGGAGGCACTGCAGGAGATACTGACCGTGGCGAGGGCATCATTGGACATCCTGCGAAGGATTGAGTGGCTGGGGGTCTGGCGGAGACATGGGAGGCGGAGCAGCCGGAGCGGGGAGCGGGGCTCCCACTGAACATCTACATGCCCCTGATTTCCCATACCCCCCTGGACCCACCCTCACACCCCTCCTTTCCTGTCCCATTTGTTCACCCCTGCCTCACCACCCCCCCACCTTGTTTGTGGCCCTCCCCCACACATTTGTACATAGTTGTAAATAGTTTTGTTTGATATTTTTGATTACAATTCTTTTGATATGAATACTGTGGTGGTCTCTGATTTGCAGCAGGCTATAGGTGCTCAGCTGCAGTGATGTGCATGGCGTCAGGGGTGGTGCAGTCATGGGTATGTGTGTGTGTCTGTGGGGAAGTGACTGTGGTGTGGGGGTAGCTATCAGTCAGTGTCTGTGGTGTGTGTGTGTTGTTCCCTGTGCACTGGATGACTGTGTGCAGTGGTCCATGGTTCATGCTCTTTATTCATGGCACACCTGTCAGCCCATCCATGACCTGTGCAGCTGACACCCTTGCATGTCTGACCTGCACGGTCTGCTGGAATGTCAGTAGTGGCTGTCCATGCAGGGCAGCCACTGTACCCGTCACAATGCTGGGTTGCCTCCTGTCACTGGTGTGGTGCATGTCTGCCTCGGGTGACACTGTGGCCTCCGCAGTTGTTGTCCCACCTCCATGCTGTGGCTTGTGTGTGTTGCAGGGGACGTGCACCACTGTCTGTGACTTGTGCTCTGGGCAAATGATGGTGGCGTACAGGTCCACAGTGCCTGTGCAGGGTGGCTGGCACTCCTGTGCCATGGAGGACTGCTGGCCATGTGTACACGGTTTCCATGGGCCCACGCTGGGGGCTTGATTGCCATGCTACTGCATCCCTGTGTTGTTTTGCCCTTGGGTATGGGTGAGTGTTTGTCCATGCACTGTGTTGCATCCAGTGTGGTGCATGATTCCACACACCACTGTGGGTATCTGCACTGGCTGTTGTGGCCAGTGCTGGGTTGGGGTGTTCCTTGGGAGGGTGTGCAAGGTGCTGTACCACTGATGGTGGGGTCCAGGGCATGCCCTGTCATGTGTAGGATACCTGATGTGCCGATGCATGGTCGGTCTCTCAGCTGTACCTCGGGGGGGCTGTGCGTGGTGGCACTGTGTATGCCATCATTGCATCGCTGTGTGCTGCCACCCGCTGATGGGTGCTCATGGTGGGGCTGCCTTGCATGGTTCTGTGGTGCACAGGGTTGCATTGTCACAGTGGGGGTGGTGGCATGCATGGGGTATCCTGCAGTGGTGGACGCTGCTCCTGGGCAGGGTGTCTGGGGGTCACGGTGCAGGGTGTGCTCTGCATTGGGGGATGGTGTGGCATGGGGTGGTCGGCCCTCCTTGTGTGCCAGTCACAGCTTGCAAGGGGGTGTGATGGGGCACCATGGCCCAGCTATGGGTTGGTTGCTTGTCTACATGGGCCAGTGGTTATTCCAGCCCCTCCCCCAGTTGTGCAGTGCATGGGATGTGGGGGGATGATGTCTGTTCTGCTGTATGTTTCTCTGCCCATCTGTGGCATGGGTGGTGGGCCCCTGCATCCCTGGTTGTGCAGTTGCATTGCTGCCCTGCTGCTGGGGGGCATCCCTGGTTGCGCTATGGCGCCTCTGGACTGCTCAGCTGAACATGCCTTGTTGCACAATGGCGCATCAGATATGCTCAGCTTCCCCTCCCTAGTTGCGCTATGGTGTAGGTGGTGTGATATTCAGTCATCGGCTGTAGGCGCAGCTTGGCTGGCTCAGTTTTTGAATATTGCGCCTCTTGCACATGGGCACAATGGACTTGTGCTTGCTCCTGCTATTGCACACTTTTTGGGCGCGGTTTGAATATCTGGGCCCATGTGTTTAGTACTAAAATTAAAAAGAAATTTGCTGGTGGGCTTTCTATTTAGATACCACTATTAAGGGGAAGCTGCATTTTCAAAACAGGAATACCTGGAAGGATCTAATAGATAATATCCACATTTATGTTTACTAGTAGTTGTTACCATCTCCTTTGTGTAGAACAAAACGAAATGGATTCAGAGTGGCGGGACAAGTAATATGGTGCTCAGCAATGAAAAAACTGGAACAGGCAAAAGGACGAGGTGCACCCACTTATGCAGAAAGCACCAGGACTGCAAAAATATTATTCAAAGTCCTTTATTTAACTAAAGTGCATAGTGCACCCACACATAGTGAACATATAAAAGTGATGGCTAAGCCGCTCTGAAAGTTATGCTTCTCCTGGTCCTGCCAGGCATCATCGGAGTGTATCACTGTGATGATGCCTAGCAGGGAGCAGGAGAAATGTTAGTTGCAGAAAGGCTCAGCCGCCACTTTTTTATGCTCGCTATGTGTGGGTGTACTATTCACTGTACTTAAAGGACTTTGAATTATATTTTTGCGGTCCTTATGCTTTCTGCATATGTGGGTGCTCCTCATCCTTTTGCTTGTCCCTGTGGAACAGCAGGCTGAGTTGGGGCATGAGCTCAGTCTTCCCATTCTCAGAGGTATTGACAGGATTGAACAAAGGTCCATAGGTTGATTACAAGTCTAAGGTCACTAGACCCATTAACAACTCACCACTCAACCATAATCTCAATCATTGACTATGGCCTTATTATTTATGGCTCAGCTACCTCCACTGCTCTAAGGCGTATCTCAATCACTCTTAATAAGGCCTGCCAGCTCCTCACGGGGGCTCAAAGACTGACTCACACGTGTGATCTGTACTATGAATCAGGCTGGTTGAACCTATCAAATCGTCTTATTTATCTCACCTGCACAATGGCAAAAATCTATCTTGGGACTGACTCCATTATGTATTCAAAACCTACTCCGACTGAATCCTGGCTCGACCCTCCACCAGATCTGAACGCCAACCTTTCCTGGTTCCGAGATGCCGGACTGCACAGGGACAAAGATCTTTAGCATACAGGCTCCCAACCTGGTTCAATCGCTTAGTCCACCTACTCTATCCTCAACCTCACTTGAAGCTTTCAAAATCCATGCTCTATGCCCACCTCACCACCACTAGCAACTGTGATTGCGCTAGATAAAGACTACTACTCCTCATGTCCATCCTCACATCTGAGGCCTCTTCCTCCCTGACTAATGAACCCTCTGGTACCTCTACTACTTCCTGTCTCCCACCCAAACTCACTCCCCCTTTTTCCTGTCCCTCACTTACTCTCCGCCACCACCTTTCCCTCCTCTCTAGCCTCCTTTTGGCCCTAATGATCACCCTCTCCCTGAAAGTTTCCTTAACCTCGAAATTGTCTACTCGCTTGAACCTGTTATAGCTTGTTTTTCTATGAAACTTAAAAACGTTACTGCCTTAAACTGTTAATAGCAAATTTATGATGTAGCTTTCCTGTCTGGTTTTACCTGTAATATGTATCGTGCTTTGTTAAATGTTCTTTGTGATGTGAAACCTTTGTAAAAGAGCCCTGGCTCAAAGGTATTAATTCCTAGACTAATAAACTAAACTAAACTAATCAGTGGTAGTACCTCCATTTGTCATCTCCCATATATGTATTGAGTGCTCCATAAAAAGAGATCAATGAGTCACTATTCACTACCCAATGAGGTAAGCTGTTCCAGCATGATAGCACTCTCTGATTAAACCATTTAGATCTTTGGACAGTAATAGCTATATCCCCCCATATCTGCAGATTATATGCTCTTGTTCCTTTTCTTATTAATCTCCTACTTATTCCTATACTTTTGCACATCAAGTCATCTTTCATTGCCCTGTATACCAGGCAAAGATCCCCCTTATACGTCTGTAATCCAAGGAATACAAATTCAAATTCTTTAGTCTATCACTGTATGGCCTATCTTTTTGTCCAATTATTTTTCTCGTTGCCTTACGTTGTACACCCTCCATTAGTTTCTGCCCTCTATTACTCTGAGGAGCACAAAATGCAGAGTTGTATTCCAGGTGTGGTCTCACAAGAGAAGTGAACAACAGAACCATCACTTCTTGTGATTTACTTCTAATATTTTTTAATATAGTTGCCAGTATCCTGTTCGTTTTTGCACACATTTCCTTGCTTGAGTTTCAAACTTCAAATCATTTGTAATGATTACTCCCAGATCTTTCTCTTCCCCTGTTTCCTGAATCCTTCTACCATTTAAGATGTACTGGTATTTACGGTTATCTTTCCCTAAGTGCATCACCTTACACTTCTCATTGAAAATCAACTTATTGTTACTCGTCCTTTCTTGTATTCTACATAGATCCTCCTGAAGGTTTTAAGCAGCTTCTGCACTGCTTTTAATAGCACCAGTTTTGCTATCATCTGCATACTTGGCAATCCAAGAATGACATGATGTCTGCATAGATGAAATAAATATTCCAAACAAGGTTGGTGCCAAGATGGAACTCTGGAGCACTCCGCTCGTCACCTCTTCCCAGTCTGAATAGTGCACCACAACCCCAACGTTCTGTTGTCTTCCATCCAACCATGAATCTATCCATTGGACCAGATTTGTGTTTATTCCTAATTCTACAAGTTTATCAGTCAAAAGACTATGGAAGACTTTGTCAAATGCCTTGGCACTATCCTAGTAAATGACATCCAACAATAGCCCCTTGTCCAGTGCAGCGCTAACTGATTCATAACAAACTCTAGTCAGAGCCAATACGGCAGCAAATTGATTTGAGTAAATACCGTTTTGTTGTTAAAGGTTCTAGTTAATGGGCCGGACCGCCGGCACAGCGGTTGGATTTCCGCTTGCAACGCCAGCGACCCAGGTTCGGGAACGAGCCTGGGAGCTGGGCAGGCAGGAGAAGAAGGACTTGAGCGTCCCAAGGACCGCTCGTCCTCTCGAGGGGTACCAGAGCTCAGCCCTCGTCTGGCCCCGGTGGAGACCAGGTACAGCAAGCCCGGCGCTCCAACAGAGGGGGCGACGCGGTTAGACATCGGCGCTCAGACGCTTTGACATCTGGGGACCTGACACATTGAGAACATCAGGAAAAAAACCTTGCAGCCTCCCGCTAGACGGAGCACCAGGCCCAGACCTTCAATGCCCCTACCTGCCCAGAGACAGGGTGCTGACGAAACACAGAGAAGCATCGGGGTGCAAGGGCTCCCACCTCGTACCTGCCTGGGGGTATAGCCACGGCTCCATGGGGGACGGACTGCACCGGCCACCAGGTAGGTGAGTGAGGGCTGATAAGGCCATAGGTGTCTCCCAAAGAGGGGAGAGCTGCGGGGGGGGGGAATAAAAAGAGAAAGTAAAAAAAAAAAGAAGGTTCTAGTTAAAATTTTTCATATTACATGTAAAATGGCATACAGTATCATATATAAAAGACATTAGCAGTCTGATACTAATGTGACACATCCTCAGGATATGAGGAGGCTCAAAAAGTTACAACTTACAACTGGCAATAAAGGTAATGAAAAGTATAACATCAGACCTGGTATTAACTACCCACAAGGTATATTTTCAACAGTTGGTTAGTAGATGAAAGTATTTAAAAAAAACTTTTCATATAAACCACAATAACAGTAAATATAAATTTATATCAAAGTCCATTTTGCACGTTGGGGTGAAGCACTGAGGATGTAAAATATTTAGGTGCTCATCCATATATATTCCTTCTCTTGAGAGATGTTTTCTCTTGCACCATGGATCCAATGAATTCTGCGATACAAAATTCAAATGTCAGGCATATATTCTAAAAAACAATAAAAAGCAGGACAGTATTATATCAGATGCTCACTTAGTCATAATCATACAGTGGTGGCTGTAGAAAAGTGTCTCAGTACTGAGGTATATCTAGACGTTTCTCAGTACTGAGGTATAACTAAGTTTACCGAGGCAGAATGAGGCAGAATCACATTACAGTCAATGCAAATTGCAACTTGAGTGCCTCAGTGTTACCTCAGTGGTATCTCAACCTAGAGAACTACCGCTGTAATACAATTAAAAAAAAAAACACTTCTGTTGCAAAGTATGCCTGCCAACTTTACATACAGGAAATAAAGATTCTGTAAATAAATCATTCACACCTGGGCTATAGCGAGCCCCCAAGGTATAGATCCATTATGGCTGAACATCTGATATAATAATGCCCTACTTTTCATCTAATGTTTTAGAACAGATTCCTGATATTTGGAATTATTGTACTGCAGAGTTCATTTGTTCCACAGTTCTAAAGAAAATGTCTCAACAGAAGTGATATATAACTGAATACCTGTCAATTTTATATCCTCATTGCTTCACTCCAGCATCCACAAAATGGATTTCTATATGGTTTATATTTCCTGATATTGTAGTTTATATGTAAAGCTTTTTTATAATTCCATGCACTAACCAACTGTGAAAATATGCCTTTTGGGTAGTTTAAACCAGGTTTGATATACTTTTAATTACCTTAATTGCCGGTTGTACTTTTATAAGTGCCTCCTCGTATCCTGAGGATGCATCATATTCATTGTTATAAATTTATTTGTAGACATCACTGGTGGTGGATAATATAATAACTGGTTACAATAGTACTACAAATGTAGCATAAGGAAAAAACAGTGATGTCCAAATGGCGTGCCACAAACAGAGACGGATTAAACAGTGCTGTGCAGTAAGCGCAATCCAGGTCACTGTCCGTAGTATTAGGAAGAAGACAAGGGCTGGGAAATCAAAAATGGTGGATGAGTTGCTCCTGTGGCAGATAGGACTGAGACATGGAGCTGATTGGCTACAATGGTGATGGAGATCTGGGTTCTAATCCTGGCATTCAAAATGTTGTTTTTCTCCCGTAATCCAACTCCAACTCAGAATTGATTATTTTAGTTAAGGAGGGGTGTGAGAGGGGGGCAGAGTACTCCACTAAAATAAGTGTTTGGACTGGTAGCAGTTGTCAGTGTGCTTTGTGACTGCTACTAGTGGCATGGTCTTTACCTGCGGCATTTGGTCCTGCCACTGTTCTGCATAGTGCTGTATGGAAGGTGTTGTTATTGACAGCGCTGTTCATACATGTGCTATTCAGACCTAGTGACAGATAATATAAGGGAATTTCTGCATTTAATTACTAACTCTGATAAAACTCTGCTTCTGGAGTGAAACGTTAGTTATTTTTGCCTCAGTCTGGCATAGCACTGCTCCCTGATATTCATTGCTACTGCACTTTTGTTGTTTTTAGTATTCACCCTATGAATTCCCATTTGCTTTTCTAGTAAGCGGGTTAAAGTTTTACTGCTGACTATGGAATAACACTGCTTTTTATTTGGCGTACAAGTGGCAAGTACACAAATGTGCAATACTACAATGAATAGCAGGGAGCAATGCTACAATAGATTAATGCAGGAAACAGCTAATGTTTCTTTCTAAAACATCACTGTAGATGGGCTCACATTGTCTGATTACTTTTTTCATTGACTGTTGGACCGGGGGGCTGGGCACCTAGTGTTAGAATGGAGGGTTGGCAGCACTGGGATTTGGCTGTCATTGTTTGCTTACTTTTTTTCATTTACTGTTTGACTCTAGGTTTAGGCACTTGGTGTCAGAACTGGGGAAGTCTTGTGGCAACAGGGTTGGGGGCAGGGAGTGGTACTGCGGCTTGGCTCCTGGTGACTGCCTAGCTGCCTGAATCAGGAGTCACCAGCCAACCATGCCCACCAAACCAGAACTGCATTGCCATTGCTTGCAAGCTGGAGCAAGATGGTGACTTCACACTGTGAGGCTTGAGGAGGAAGCTCTGCAGCAGGAATAAACTACATGCATACTTGGAATTTTGAACAGGTATACCACTGTTGCCTAGAATTGTAAGAGTATTATCCTTACCAATTCGACTTGTGCGTCATATTACCATCAGAAGTGCCCTGGTGTTCTTTCTCGCCCCCTCCTTAGGTCTGAGTGAAGGAGTCCATGCAGTGAAGGAGCTGACACTACGGGCAGTAGGAGGCAGTTAACTCCACGGGGGGTTGGAGGAGATTCTGTCCTGAAGAGCCGAGGGAGTCACTTCTGAAAATCAAAAAACTCATTTCTTGAAGAAGGTTTTAAAGAATCCCAGAGTGCTGGAGTGGTGGAATGACAGAGAGACACGAAACCTATGGATCGAACTGAAGTGACTTGTTTTGCATGGGTTATACAATTGGCTTGTATACCTTGGCAAAGTGGGGTGGAGTAAAGTAAAAGTGTAGAGAGTGTGGAGTTACTCTGCAGTAGTTCTGCCTTTTTTTTTTTTTTTTTTTTTTTTAAACCTTTTCTTCAGTTTTCATTTCCTTTGTTGTATGTGAGTCATGCTGTACTTTTTTTTTTTTTTTTTTTTTAAGTTGGACAGTAGCTGGTGACCATTGCAAACTTGTGCTGAGGGGAAGGACAGGTTAAATTAGATTGGATAGAAAGTAGTAAAAAGTGTTTTAACTTGGTTAAGTCAATAGTATATATTTTTTATTTTTTGTGAGCTGTAGAGTTGTTGTTTTTTTTTTAGGTTAGAGCTTGTCCTTTCTAGTGATCTTATTAAGTCAAACTTGAGCTTATTTGTTCATTTGCGCATTAGTATATTAGTATTTTTTTTTTTTTTACATTGTTTTCAATTTGATATCATATATCTTGACAATATACATCACATATAGTGAATAGACCACAAGTGTATGATACAACCATTGGGGAGGTTAATCCCCTGTGATACAGGATAGACAAACATTTGCATCCACTATATATTGTTACAACACAGGAGGGTAGCATAATATTGAAATTTAGCATATTAAAGTCCCTATATGCTGTGGGATTATGCCCATGGGTGACATGGCTCGCTATATATATATATATATATATATATATATATATATATATAGTAGGATTGTCCATCATCGTCCAGCCTAATATAGGAAACAAGTCACATTATGGGACTTAGGGTGCCATGTATATCACCTAAATGTAATAAAACATTACAAACAAGAAACGGATTGCAGCAGCTTGTTCCATTAACTACAATAAACTTTAAACAGAGATTTAAAAATCCCCCTCCACAGTACTTTCCCACTTTCTAAAACAATTAATTACTTCTATGTAAGCTTCAAACTGTATTAAACCTCCTCTTTATTAAAGATCAGAGAAAAAAAAAAAAAAAAAGAGAGTATTTTAGTCCAAAACAGCTCTCTATGGGAACAGCTTAATATTTTGTAATGGCTCAAACCTTATGAGTCGACCCAAAAATAAAACTCAGGATAACTTAAAGTCACTTGGCTTCTCTTGAGGGGGAAGCACAGAAGGCCTAATGCTCCAGTCTCTCACTCAAGTGTCTTCCTCTGAATCATCACTTGCAATGACTTCTCTTCATCTCCTGGAGGCAGCGGTCACACAAGTGACCCATTTACCGGTGTCGATAGGGTCTGAGAACAAATACATTTTCCCCTGGTAAGTGATCCTTAATCTCACAGGAAAAATCATGGTGTGCACTACACCAGCATCCCTCAATGTCCTTCTCACCCCCTCGAAATGTTTTCTTGCCATTGCTTGCAAGCTGGAGCAAGATGGTGACTTCACACTGTGAGGCTTGAGGAGGAAGCTCTGCAGCAGGAATAAACTACATGCATACTTGGAATTTTGAACAGGTATACCACTGTTGCCTAGAATTGTAAGAGTATTATCCTTACCAATTCGACTTGTGCGTCATATTACCATCAGAAGTGCCCTGGTGTTCTTTCTCGCCCCCTCCTTAGGTCTGAGTGAAGGAGTCCATGCAGTGAAGGAGCCGACACTACGGGCAGTAGGAGGCAGTTAACTCCACGGGGGGTTGGAGGAGATTCTGTCCTGAAGAGCCAAGGGAGTCACTTCTGAAAATCAAAAAACTCATTTCCTGGAGAAGGTTTTAAAGAATCCCAGAGTGCTGGAGTGGTGGAATGACAGAGAGACACGAAACCTATGGATCGAACTGAAGTGACTTGTTTTGCATGGGTTATACAATTGGCTTGTATACCTTGGCAAAGTGGGGTGGAGTAAAGTAAAAGTGTAGGGAGTGTGGAGTTACTCTGCAGTAGTTCTGCCTTTTTTTTTTTAAACGTTTTCTTCAGTTTTCATTTCCTTTGTTGTATGTGAGTCATGCTGTACTTTTTTTTTTTTTTTTTTAAGTTGGACAGTAGCTGGTGACCATTGCAAACTTGTGCTGAGGGGAAGGACAGGTTAAATTAGATTGGATAGAAAGTAGTAAAAAGTGTTTTAACTTGGTTAAGTCAATAGTATATATTTTTAATTTTTTGTGAGCTGTAGAGTTGTTTTTTTTTTTTTTTTAGGTTAGAGCTTGTCCTTTCTAGTGATCTTATTAAGTCAAACTTGAGCTTATTTGTTCATTTGCACATTAGTATATTAGTATTTTTTTTTTTTTTTTTACACATTGTTTTCAATTTGATATCATATATCTTGACAATATACATCACATATAGTGAATAGACCACAAGTATATGATACAACCATTGGGGAGGTTAATCCCCTGTGATACAGGATAGACAAACATTTGCATCCACTATATATTGTTACAACACAGGAGGGTAGCATAATATTGAAATTTAGCATATTAAAGTCCCCTATATGCTGTGGGATTAAGCCCATGAGTGACATGGCTCGCTATATATATATATATATATATATAGTAGGATTGTCCATCATTGTCCAGCCTAATATAGGAAACAAGTCACATTATGGGACTTAGGGTGCCATGTATATCACCTAAATGTAATAAAACATTACAAACAAGAAACGGATTGCAGCAGCTTGTTCCATTAACTACAATAAACTTTAAACAGAGATTTAAAAATCCCCCTCCACAGTACTTTCCCACTTTCTAAAACAATTAATTACTTCTATGTAAGCTTCAAACTGTATTAAACCTCCTCTTTATTAAAGATCAGAGGGGGAAAAAAAAAAAGAGAGTATTTTAGTCCAAAACAGCTCTCTATGGGAACAGCTTAATATTTTGTAATGGCTCAAACCTTATGAGTCGACCCAAAAATAAAACTCAGGATAACCTAAAGTCACTTGGCTTCTCTTGAGGGGGAAGCACAGAAGGCCTAATGCTCCAGTCTCTCACTCAAGTGTCTTCCTCTGAATCATCACTTGCAATGACTTCTCTTCATCTCCTGGAGGCAGCGGTCACACAAGTGACCCATTTACCGGTGTCGATAGGGTCTGAGAACAAATACATTTTCCCCTGGTAAGTGATCCTTAATCTCGCAGGAAAAATCATGGTGTGCACTACACCAGCATCCCTCAATGTCCTTCTCACCCCCTCGAAATGTTTTCTTCACTGCCGGGTGGAGTAGCTAATGTCAGGGAAGAGATGAATCGGATGGTCATCCTGCATAATAGGGCTCGCTCTCCGTGCGAGTCGAAGGATACGGTCACGGACACCCACACCAGAAGTGACTACCATCACTGTATGGGGTTCTTCCAGATTCTGAGGTCGACCTTTAGTGTTGATCCAATAAACTTTTTGTATGTCCCATGAGACATCATCCCCCTGCAGTACAAGCTTCTCCAAAAGCCATTCTTGGATGTACATCAATGGATGATCCCCCTCAATACTCTCTGGGAGGCCAATTATTCTGATGTTCCCAGAATGAGCTTGATTCTCCAAGGCCTCCAAGTCAGCCCGGAGATGCTGATTCTCCTTCACCATGAGAGTGTTAGTAGTGGTATTGGAGTCAGTTTGTCGTCTAAACTCCTGCATCTCCTTTTTTAGTCCATCTACCGCTTTTTCAACAACTAGGTCCCTTCCGTTGAAATCATCCACCTTTTGGTTAAGGATGGAAACTGATGCAATTAAGTTCTGTAGTTTTAGCCCCAGAAATGCGATATTTTCCGGAGATTCAGCGTCTGCGTCGGCCTGCTGAATAGGTACAACCCGCGAGGCCCCACCGACTCCTTTGCTTCCATCCGCTCTTCCTTGCTGTTTTTTCCTTCTTTGTGTTGCCCATTTTAGGTAAATTAGAACCAACATTTGAGTTAATAAACTCCAAATTGTAGTTTTTATCAAGATGTTCAAGTTTTAGCAGGAACTCTCCAAATCTGCTGCTAGTTCACTCGGGCTCCGTATATTAGTATTTTTAGCCAGCTGGTTAGTGAGCTGATGAGCTAGATTAAGTAATACAATTAATTGTTTCAAATTGTTACAATTAATTGTTTCTTTAACACATTAAGCAATTAACCAATTAAAGCTTCCTTAATGCAGTGACATTTAATTATTGTTACGAACCTGACTGATATTTAAGAAAAGCATGTGTTTTTCTCCTCTGATTAATTCACGTTGATTAACTACCAGATCAGGTTGCTACTTTTATATCGGCACTGAATTCAGTACTGGTAATTCAGTGTTTTATTGGGCTGCTGCTTCAACGGCAGTGAAGTCTGAAACGCTGTAGCTCATGGCTCACGGTTGATCTTAAGAATTAACTGCCAGCCATCCTCTAGTTAATTTTCGGCTAACGTCAGTTCCGCGACCCGGAGATTTCTCCACAGACATAGGGGGCAGCCGAACTACAGCTCAAAGTTGGAGCTCATTTTGATCATGGTGTCTGTGAAGTGAAGTTTGAATTATTTTGTTTAAAGCCATCGAATTTGCCCCCTAGATATTTTAGCAACTAGTCCCAGGCATGTAAGCTTTTTTTTTTTCTTGCGAATGATCTCCTTTTAATTGTCTATTCTTTACAGCGTTTAAGCTTTCTGCTTTTAGGTTAGAATTTTCTGTGGTAAATATAGAATACTGAAGTGCAAACTTATCTGTGTAGTATTTTTTTGCATTTCCCCCAAATAAATAGGAGAGCTATAACCTTTACTTTTATTTTTACCTCGTAACTTATTTTAAATATTTTAAACTGTTGCAGGGAACAAAAATATGATCTGAAGAGTTCATTGGGAACTAGAAAGGAAAATACTGAGCACTGTTCTTTCCTGCTTGAATTGGGTCCCACAGATATAATCATACTATCGAAGACTGGTTTTGTCTCTAAGGGTGTCTATCATTCTTGGGCAATACAAGGTACCTCGAAGTTGCATTCAATGATATTTTCTTAATAGGACTAGCGACCAGCGATCTGAGTGCCATCTGGAAGTTTCTGGATTACCTTGGAACATTTTTTGGACCACTAGTTCTACACTGGACATTTTGTATTTTCCCTAATTCATACATAGCTTACAAGATAACCTTGTTGATGGTCTGTTTTTGGTTTTTGTTTTTGTTTCTGTTTTTTTTTTGATTGCCGACTATTGATTATTATAAGTATTAAGTTCTGAGTCTGAGTCTGAGTTCTGAGTCCTAGTGAGCTCCCCCTGACGTAAACCCTGCACAGCCTTTTATATCGGCTTTTTATTTCTTTAAGCCGATAGGGAAGTGCAAGATTTGAGACAATGTATACACAAAGTGGGAAAATGCTACCAGAAAAAATCTGAGCCCAAGAAAGTAAGAACAAAGAAAAGTAATGGCTGTGTCTTTTAAGGGGCGACAGAAATAATTACATCCACTCCTAAACTAGTACAACAACCCCTGAAAATGGGAGAGGAGGGTATAACTGACTTATTCAGATAAAACCAAACTGAATATGCAACAACAAGGTGAAATTGGAGATATCCCTGATAGGGAATACTGTAAAATAAATTGGAGAAAAGGGGAAGAAATTATGGGAAATTCCATTCAGCCCCACATAAGTTTGGAAATGGGGAGGGATGTTAATAAAGAATTTACCAAACCCCCCAAAAACACTTCATTTGCAGATTTAGGGATAGAGGCTGAGAAAATAACATCGACTGATGAAAAGGCTCATAAGAAAGGGAATTTAAAGGGGGGAAGCTAAAAAAGAGCGAAATAAAGGATACACAAAAAGACCCCCCAAAGCCTTACCAAGAACAAAAGCAAAGAAATATAACTAATTATTTCAGGGTAATACAGCCTAGTATAGAATTACATGTGGACAAATAGGTGCACCCCTTTACGGCGACACCCCGATGGTGAAACGGGGAAAAAGACCATTACGGTGACATTCACGGTAATGGTCCTTTTTCCCTGTTTCGCCTTCCCAGTGTTCTGCCCCCTCCCCGGACCAACTCTGACCTGGAGTTGGAATCTTAAAGTCTGGGGGGTGCGGGGACAGAGCCCCCCACAGAAAACACCCATAGAACAGGCGGTACAATACCTGTGTCAGTATTGTGCCGTCACTGTGGGGGAGGTCAGCATTGTCACTGCCGACATAACTTGGTGCTTCTGGACAAACAGGTAGCCAGCCAGGCTATGATTATTGACAGTATTAATAACTCAGGATCAGAGACCAGCTTGTTGTTGCAAAGTCCAAGTAAAGAAAATAAGACCAAACTAGAGTTATTCAGCCCATTAGAATTTCCATCTATACAAAGTGAAGAATTCGAACATAAGCCAGGAACACCGTATGAGTCGGTATTAGCGGGTTCTCCAAATACTGTGTTTCAAAGACTAGACACAGAAATAGAACAAATAGAGCTTGAAGCTGAATTTCTAGAGCAGTGCCCAAACTCATTATCTAAATATACAATAAAAGCATTAGCACATCCTGTGATGTCTAATATAGTACTGCTGGAAGCATTAAATTATATTAGAAAAAAATGGATAACTTTGCTAAGACAATTTATGTTCAAATGAATAACCTACAGTCACAAATCACTAGCCTCATTTAGAAAGCAGAGACAGTATGGTGCAGTGATTTAAGGCTCTGAGCTGCAAATCTGGAGACCTGGGTTTGAATCCCACAGCACCCACTTGCATACTGTGTAACCCTGAGCAAGTCACTTAACTTCCTCATGCTGCCAGGATGCACCTGTAAACAGCTTTCAGCTTAGTGCATCTCACCTGGTCAAATAATTGAAAAAAAAAAAGAGGCAAAAAGGAGATTATCTTTTTCCACTATTATTATCCCTGATGCTCCGGAAGGAAACAAGAAGGGGAAAAGGTAAACAAAAGACAAGAAGGGATAAAAAAACTCAGAAGAAGTAACCTAATAAGGAAAACAAGATCAGGTGGTTTATAATAAGGAAAGAACTTCTCAAGGTACACCACTTATTCTTTCAGAAAATAAAATACAAGACTTAGGCTCACTTATACTAACTCAGTTAAAAAAGAAGTCTGAGAAAACAGCTGGAAGACAAAGGGGGCAGGAAGTTATAAAAATGTCAGAGGAGGAAAAAAAAAGAAGTAAATTGTGAAGAACCTCCCCCTAGGGATGGGACTTTTGATAGTGATATAGTAAATCTGACAGGGCAGGAAATGGTTCTAAGATTAGAAGGTATATTTCACAAATCGTATGAAACAAAAGATACACTAAAGGAAGTGGTTAAACATTTATCTGCAGCAGAACTGGAAATACTGAATACAAAAGAAAATGTTTTAATGGTTGGTAGGGATGTCAGTGAAGATATGAAACCAGTTTATGTTCTGGTAAAAAACATGGATTTTGCTAAATGTATATGGTTCAAGCACCAAAAATTATCAGAGCTGGGTCCGGAAATGAAAGGTTTCCTTGGAAAACAATATACTATAGGACCATCATAAATAGAGAACTTGGTCCTTTTATTAGTTACTCAGAGAGTATGGAGATTTTACTAAAATTCCACTGGAAATTAATGTCAGAATCTAACTTGCCTTCAGGGCAAGATTTTAAATTAGCAGTGTTTGGTTTAGATAGATTACAAACAGAAAATGAACCTGGCCTCATGGATTTAGTGGCAATATTATTCTCAAGTGTATTAGAGGTAAAAGTTACACAAAAGTGTTTTTTGGAGATAGAAAAACCTACCCTCTTCTGAAGAAGGTAATAGGATTGATATCAGGTGTGCAACTAAAGAGTACTATCAAATCTTATTAGATGCTGCTGGCAAAGTTGACCAAATGGGAATACTAGATGCAACTTCACATTGCCTGTCAAGAAACAATGATTCCTGTTTGGAAAATACCACAGCTTTTCTCAGAAGGAAGGTAGTCCTAATCTTTTGATATGGAACATAGCGGGATTAAACAACAAGGCATCTGACCCAGAGTGGATAGCTTTTATAAATACATTTGATGTATTAATGCTCCAAGAAACTTGGTCTTTGGAAAGTATTGATATAAATGGCTACTATGCTGTGTTCTCTCCAGCAATTAAAATGTATAAATTAGGCTGCCCTTAAGGTGGCTTAGCCACTTACATAAACATTGGCAGAAATATTCAAATTATTAATAAAATAAGCATCAAGGATAACTGGATTATAGTATTATTAAAATGGAAACACTCGATTTTGGCTCTTATCAATGTGTATATTTCCCCAAGTAAGAAGAACTTGAACAAAAGCATCTGGAAAGACCTCTCTGCAGAGATAGATGATGCTTTCAAAAATATCCAGATGCTATTTTGATCATAGCTGGAGATTTCAATGCTAGAGTAGCAAATATGAATAGCATGGATAAGCTGTACAAACAGTTAGATCTGGGCAATATTAGAAAGAGAAAGAGTCAAGACTCTCAGATAAATGCCCGATGTAGACAACTATTAAAACTGTTGAAAGAAAATGCTTTGATATTCTAAATGGAAGGTTAAATGGAGATCTAGAGGGAACCTCAACATATTTTTCATCTAGAGGGCAGAGTATAATAGATTATGTGATGTTTAACTTGATTAATGTAAATAAATGTAAACATTTAACAATCCAAATGTGGCCTGAGAGTGAGCATGCCTCACTACAGTTACAGATGGATCTGGGCTTGGTGAAAGAGGAGCTGGTAGAAGAAGACTCACCTCTGGCCACATTAACAGTTACAGGGAAACAAAAGTTAAATAGGCACATGATTGATACACCTCAAATAGTAGAATGCATAAACACCTGGGAAACGGTATTTAATGAACAGGAGAACATTCACCATATATTGGCTATGGATTTCATTAACCACTTGGATTCACTAAATGATAAAATAAAAAACATGATATATACTGATCATTTAAATTTTGCTAATATAAAAAGTAAGACCTAGTTTGACACCGAGTGTGCCTATGCCAAAAGTGCACTCCAGAATGTAATTAGACGGTCAAAAAGGAATCCATCTAGAGAAAACTTTACTAAATTAATTAAAGTTAGAAAAAACTATGACAAATTTCTTCAAAATAAAAAAAAAGAACATATTTTTAATAATTGGGAGTTAATGTTGCACACCATTCAAAGTAATGATACAAAAAAGTTTCGGTCTTTAGTAGCCATGGGTGTGAATTCTTTCCAACCATCTCTTATGGTTCACGTCCCTAAGGAGGCATAGGTCAAATATTTTTCGTCAATATTTTATAAAACAGAACAATGCTTATTAGAGGATTGTACATTGAAAATAATAAATCATCCAATGTATGTACCATTACAGATAAAGGAAGAAGTAGCAAAAGCAATTGATGCACAAAAAAACAACAAAGCACCTGGCCCTGATTATATACCATCAGAGGTGTATAAACATTATAAAGGTTTCTGGGCTCCATTATTGACACTTTTTTTTACTATTTGCCTAGGACATAAAAAATGTCCTTCCTCCTGGCAAAGAAATATCATTGTCCCAATACACAAAAAGGGGTCGGTCTATTCTCCATCCAATTTTAGACCAATAAGCCTTTTAGATATTAGTGCAAAAATATTTGCAAAAATCTTATTGAATAAATTAACTTTGTGGATTGAAGAAATGGATTTGATTTTGAACCTCCAAGCTGGTTTCAGAAAGGGGCAATCTACAGTGGGCAATTTATACTGCTTTACGCATATACTAGAGAAACATGTGAAAATAAGGAAAATGAAGCTACATGCCTTATTTGTAGACTTTAAGGCTGCTTTTGACTCCATAAATAGGAACATACTCTGGAAGATTCTAATTGCAAAGGGGATTGATAAGTCCCTTTTGATTCCAATATGTTTGTTATGCACTAACACAACAACAAGTGTAAGATATGATAATTCAGGACACTTAATCCCATTTAAATCAAATAGAGGAGTCAAACAAGGCTGCTTCTTAGCCCCGACTCTTTTTAATATTTACATAAATACCCTGTTGGAATTTGGAGAACATGAGGGATTTGATTCTCCCAAGATAAATAAAATTTCTATCGGTGCGTTGGTTTACGCAGATGATATTGTACTAGTGGCTTTAACCTCATTGGGTTTACAGAATAAATTTAGCAAATTCCATAAGAAATGTCAAGATTTGGAGTTAGACATTAATCTGAAAAAAAAAATCATCATATTTTCTAGAAATAGAATTAATAGAAGTGCAGGGAGGATCTACCTGGGCATGAGCCCTGTCTACTTGGGAGTGAAACTTTCTCAAACCACAAATTGGACTTTGCACCTGGATGATCATCAGGCAAAAGCAAAAATAGTAGTCAAAGCGTTGTAAGGTTTAATCTTCAATACGGTGGTAACACGATACTCCCGGCTATGAAAGCAGGTGAGGCAAAAATTTTACAAATATTACTGCATGGGGCTGAGGTGTGGGGGTCATATAAAGCCAATCAAATGGGAAAGGTAATGATGTATTATTATAAGGGTTTATTAAACATACCAACCTCAACAGCCAATGTAATGATAAGGACAGAATCGGGAAGGGTGAATCTACAATCTCTTAAACTCTCAAGAATGGTAAACTATTGGCTGAGAATTATCCGTTTTAAATATAACAACCTCCCAATGGTATGTTGGAAAGAAAAAATAATTTGGGAGAAACAGGGTATAAAGTCCACATGGTTAAAAATATTGAAAGATACTCAGCTGGGAGTTAAAATGTGTCATCTCTGGGATGGCTATAATAAAAAAGTAATAATTTTGGAAAGATTTGGCAAATTAGTTAAAAAGAAGTTAATGAATAAAGCAAAGGAGGAGGACATGTTACAAATTAAAAATTGCAACATGGCTCAAAGACAATAAAATTGATCACAATATTGAACAATATTTAGTAAATAGGGAAACCCCAGAATAAAGAAAACTTATAACCTGGGCCAGAATGGGACTGAGCATGTCAAAATGTACATATTTTAATAAAATTCAGGGCAAATTGGAAACATTCTGTCCCTGTAATAAAGGGTTTATTGAAACCATCTCTCCCATAATCATCTGCCCTCTATATTCCAAACCAAGAAAAGATTTCCTTTGGACGTTTTTGGAAAAGAATGCTGAGGTTAACTATGATCCTGTTGCATCCAAGTACAGAAGCTGAACTAGAAAGCATTGCAAAATTTCTTGCAGCTGTGGTCAAACAAAAAAAGCAGATGCTTAGAACCAGCATTTAGCATGGAGTAATGATGTATTATTTTAGAAAATACATTGTGCAGTTCAGAGGAATTTAATTCTGGAAAGTCTTTAACTCCCTCTTCATCCCTCAAACAGCAAACCCTCCACCTCTTCTCCTCATCCAAGGGACACTCCTCACTGACTCCCAGAAGGTAGCCACCGAGTTTAACTCCTATTTCACTACTTGCACCCAAACCCTCCTTGATTCCTTACCCCCAGCAACCTTGCCCACCCCCCACACATCAACAACCTCCTCCACCCCCCTGTCATCTATCCCCCTGCCAACAGGTAGGACCCCCTTTTCCTTCAGACCCATCTCTCCTATCGAAACCTTAGATGCCCTATGCTCCCTGAACCCTTCCAAAGGCAAATCCCCCGATGGTCTTGATAACAAACTCCTCTTCCTTTCTGCCCCAGCCATTGCGACACCCCTTGCCGCCCTATTAAATCTATCTTTTACCACCGAGTCACTCCCCTCTGTTTGGAAGCATGCCACTGTCCTACCTCTTCCAAAAGGTGGTGATCCCTCCTTCACTACAAACTACTGTCCCATCTCCCTCCTCCCGCCTTCGCCAAACTCCAAGAACACCTAGTTCTATCCCAGCTCCCACTTTCTCTCAGAAACTGCTTCTCACCCCATTTCAGTCTGGCTTCAGAAAACACCATTCTACCACCTCCTCCTATTCGTCTCGCGGACGCCATCCTCTCCGGGATGGATAAAGGGCTAATCACAGTCACTATCTTCATAGACCTAGCTAAAGCTTTTGAAACGGTCTCCCACCCTCTCCTACTATCCTGCCTATCAAGGGCCGGTTTAGCCGATTCTGCCACAAACTGGTTCAGCGCCTACCTACTAAATAGAACCCAATCCACTAGACTAGCTGACCACATCTCCCCCCCTCTCCCTATCACCACCGGCGTTTCCCAAGGCTCAGTTCTTGGTCCCATTCTATTCTCCATCCTCCTAAATGATCTGCCAAATTTATGCTCCTCCTCCGCTATACACATGTATGCAGACGACACAGTCCTTTTTACCTCTAGCCAGACCCACGAAGAACTCACTTCCAAACTACAAATGGATTTCAACAAAATCCAACACTGGTTCAATACCAATCAACTCTCCCTAAATCCCAAGAACACTGTCTCTATGACTTTCGGCACAAGGCAGTGTCTATCCAAACTCACCCATCCATTGATCTTCCATACCCTAAACAATACTATCCTCAAAGAAGTGCCCTCCTTTAGGAATCTAGGGGTTTGGCTCGATTGCCACCTCTCCTTTACCACACACGTAGATGCCATCACTTCCAAACTGCACCTTGGGGTCCTCTACAGGAACCACTCCTCCCTCTCGCTACCCATCAGACGTGATCTAGTCCTGAAAATGATTCTACCCACCTTCAACTACTGTGACGTAGTCTATAACTCCGCCTCAAAGACTACTCTAGCCAGACTGGACCCCCTCTTTAATGCATTCTGCCGCTTTGCCCTCGATGTCCCCCCTCGCTCATATCACTGCGAGCTCTACCATTCACTGGCCCTGCCAGCCCTGAGCAACTGGCGCCTACTCCACACTGTAAAATTCGCTTCTAACTTCTGGCTCGGCTCCCTCCCACCCTACCTAGCATCCTCCCTATCTTCCCCACCTACCCGCACTCACACCCTCAGATCCACTGACACAAGGCTGTTATCCATCCCCCACCGAAAGACCACCGCCGGCCAATCGGCCTTCTCCTACCTCTTCCTTAAACTCTGGAACGGCCTACCTGCTCAGATCCACCACTCATCATCCAAATACTCCCTATCCTCTGCCCTCACTAACTTCTCTCAACAAATTGCAACTGCCTCTGAACTTCCCCCCACCTCGTTACCTCTCTCTCCCAGCTGCCTCTCAGAGCCTGACCAGCGGCCTGGCAATAGCCAAATTGGCTGGCTTATATGCTGCTCTACGCACTTACACTCACGCTTACTCCCCCCTCTCACTCCTAAAACCTCCCTCTTCCCCCATCTCTCCCTCCCCACCTCACCCTCAGCACCAACACCATTCGCCTCCCTCTCACCTCAGCTATACCTACCCCCACGCTCCTAAGCATACTAGTCCCCCCCAACTCCAACAGACTCCTGTGCATCCCACTGCAGCTCATGGCTGGCACAGGCACTCAAGTTCTGACCTGTCACACTAGTGTGCTAATGGCACTTACGTAACTAATGTATTTCCCCTTAGAGTATCCATTGTACTGTATGTTCACCCCTCCCATGTAGTGTTTGCTCTGCTTTGCTCCTACCATGACTGTACACTTGATGTGTATACCCATGACGTGTTTACCCTGTCCCTGTTGTGCAAGTTATATATTGCTCTTACCTTGCCTTTTACCTATGTCATATTTACCCTGTCAATCCTGTTCATTGTTCTGTATTCCTCTCCTTATGTAACAAGCTCATTTGTAATACCTCCAATCGATGTATATTGTCTGTATTGCATTACTGATAAAATCATCTACTGCATGTATACCTGCCTCCTCTGTAACCCTCCCCCCAGGTCGCACTGTGAGATGAGCATCTTTTTGCTCAGCGTGCCTTTCCTGGTGAAACATTTTCAATAAATAAATAAATTATTGCCACTATATTTTTATCTGGTCAATCTTAAATTTTGAATAGTGTTGATAAAATGAATTATACTGTTTGTATTTATTGTTGTGTGTATAGTAATCTTGCTGATAATTGAATGCATGTTTTAACTTGTAACTTATTGCATGTGGACTTGTAATAACCTTTTGACTACTCAAATGGTTCAACAATAAATTAAACTTGAAGAGCTTGCAAGCTGTAGCACAGAAGCCCCCAACCCAGCATTATAGCTAACCTTAAATGAGCTGTACTATGCTGTGCTTTTTTCATAAAACACTAGAGCACAGTCTGACAGTCTGATCAGTGATGAGAGAGTGCAACACCAGCTAGCCACCCTGCCCAGCCAGTAGCTGCAGCACAGAGTCAGACTCTCACAGTAAAAGTCCTGCCAGCAGCAAAAACAGCCAAGAATGAAACTGCCTGCAGAACCAGAGTGACAGGGTTCTGACTGCTTGTGCCTTTTCATTAAGGTAAGTGGATGGGTTTATTTGAAAATTTCTCAGTACTGTGGGGAGAGACTCAAAAGAGAGAATGCATGGCCCTTGATCTCCTGGACTGCCACTGCAGGTGGTCAATCCATCGAGATCCATTTTGGAAGGTGGGTACCTGCTGTAAAGGGTTGGGATGGCCATTTCTTCTTGTTCGGGTGATGGGGAAGGCTTTACTTCTCCTGCCCTGGGGGAATAGCTTTGCTTTTCCTGGTGGGGGTTGCTTCTCCTGGCTTGGGGGTGAGGATGGCCCTTTTTTGCAGCTTGGGGAAGGCATCTCCAGTTTCTCCTGGCTTGGGGGTGGCCCTGCTTTTCCTGGCTGGGGGTGGCCCTATCTTCTGGTCATGGGGCCCAGCTTCTCCTGATAGAGAAAGCAGGAGGCAGGGCTATTCCCTCCCTCCTTGAGCCAGGAGAAGCACAGCCATCCATCCCAAGCCAAGAGAAGCAGGGTCATCCGTACTCCCACCCCAAGACAGGAGAAGCAGGGCCATCCCCGTTAAAAAAAAAAAAAAATAAAATGGAATTTGCATTTTTATTTTTAGAAACATAACATTCATCATTAGTTCAAATACTCCAAGAAGCAAGCATAAATATGCACATATGCTTTCTTTTCCAGTTTCAGTAGGTGCCCTGACTTCCAACTGTAGTGCCTAGCCAGTGCCCTGGCAACCAACAGAAGCTGGAGCTGCCGCTGTTGCTAGCCTTACATGCTGTGAAACTTGATCAAATAGAAATAAAAATGTAAATGTGGAGGTGGACATTGGACAGAAAAATTAAACGAAAGAGGTGAGGAATTTGCAAAAAACTCTACAAAACACAATGCCTTTATGGTACTGAAGAAGAAAATAAAATGTCAACGTTTATGTATATAAAAGCTCACAAGAAGGCTGAAGATTAATGACCAGCATAATCAAAGGTTAAGACTTAAATGTATTGCAAGGTAATCTGAGAACAGGGGGAGTTGAAACCATTAAAATACCAGAAAAGGTACATAACTTCATTAACGATCTAATTATTATAAATATCTTAGTTTTAAAGACATACTGTATTTTGCAGGAAATCAACACATATACTACAGAATCAGGTAAATATACTAGAGTGCAGGAAAAGAAGTGCCACTGAAAAGAAACAATCTTTTCATTGTTAGTTGTTCCATAGCTATTTATTTTATATGCCTTTGAAATGATGAATGTGTTTCAATAAAAATTATAGCCATTACTGCCTTAAGCTCTTTTAAAAGGCACAATTATTTAAGGGGCTCTAGAAACAGTGCTATATACCGCAGGCAGGGTAGAAGAATACACTGTAAAGTCACAAAATGTGTGCCATGGTATTCTATTTTTCCAGCTACAGACAGCAAGATGGTTGTATGCCAAGTTGGATTCAAAAGAAAATGTGTTTCTTGTACTCACTGAAGCACTACAAGGTTGGGGAGGAGAGGTGATTCTCCAGAGCATTCGTTTCTTAATCCCTAGGCTGCCGAAAGAACTAGAATGAATCTATTTGATTGAGCTCTGGATAGATGTTCAGTCTGCAGCACTGTAAGGGTTAAATTGAAGGGCTGCAAAGAGGTGGAAGGATCATTTGAAAATTCCAAAGGAAGTGTTCCATGGTCTGAATCCTGTAGCTCATTTTTAGAGCTGATGCAGTAGGGCTGCAGGCTCCGCCTACCTGCAGCCCTAAAAAGGGGGTCTAGTCTGGCAGTGGATGCTTATACATCTGATCTAGCATAACCTGAGAATAACTTACTACAGACATTGGTTTAACCCTGTTTAGAACACCTCGGCACAATATAGTCATTGTCCCAGCTAGCTGCCAAGGCCAAACCCCAAATGAATTGCTTATTTAGTAAACTGAATCCTACGTAGTATGCTGATAGGAAAAAAATATCCAAAGTGTTGATGTTTGTGCCTTATTCCTAACCAGTCGCATACTCTAAAGCTTCAGTTCTGGTGCATAGTATCATTAATATGTAAATCCTTGTGCAATGTGGACTGACAAAGATTTGCCAAATCCAGTATTGCCTTTTTATTTATTTAGTTAGTTTTTGTTGATCAGAAAAAGAGGACTAGGCAATTCTGCCTATTTTTAGCCTTGCCCTGAGGAAGGGGGGGATACAGATGGAAGCCAACGGACACTGAACAGATGAAACTGTTGGTGGTACCACCACATCCCCCAAACCAATCCCCCGTTAGGCTTTTAGGCCAAAGATATAATTTCTAATTACCTCTGTGGCTTTATATGTGACTTGATGTAATGACCGTAAGGTAAACAGGATTATCTATGAGAACTATTAGAGATTGAGAATGACAAACTGCTAGCACATGTGTAGTCCTGTTCAGGGTACCTCAGCACAGCTTCAGCATTGTCTTCTTCCACTGTCAAAACCAAACCCCAAGTCATTTGCTTATTTAGAAAACTCAGAGGGAGCATGTTGAAAGGTCAGTGTGCAGGCAGATGAGTATATGGGATCCTAAAAAGGATGCCAAGAGAGAGAGAAAAAACAAACTGTTTGTTTCTAGGGATGTGGATATGTTGTTCTATCCACACATTCTGGCAGTGTCCTTTCCCTTTAAGTGATGCTGGAAAGTCTTCAAGTTGGCTCCTCCCACCCACCCGGGTGGTATATCCCTTGGCTCCGCCCCATGATGCCAGATCTTTCTTTCCGCTGGAAGAAGCAGGTTCCCTCCTTACCACTCCTGCATTCAGTAGACCCTAGCACTAAAATCTTCAGATTTACTTCCAAAACTTTCAAACTCTAATGGGTTTACTCTTCATCTCGATCATCGATTGCGACCGCTATGGATGAAAAGTCCTTGCTCATATTTCACCGGTGCCCATGCGGGCAGACGGTGTCACGTGCCAACCCCTATGCCACGTGCATTTACTCTCTAGGCTACGATCACAATACCCAGGCCTGCGACATTTGCCGGTTGTTTCATGCAATGGTCCTTGAGGACCACCTCGCCTACCTGAAGTTGGGCCACCTGGAAAAATGACATCTGCTGGTCAAGTCTAAGGATGCCCATAGGGTGGTCTCCATGGCTGCGGGGTCTGCCGAGCACTTGGAGCAACTCATGGCTTTCAAAGAGGAGGTGGCTCAGGCTGCCACGAAGTCTTCTTCGACTTTGGCCTTTGTTCCACTCAAACTAGCTCCACTTATTCAGGCTCCTTCAAGGAGCTTTTGCCAGTCCCTCCTGACTAAGGGGCAGGGCCCTTCCGGATCGCACATCTCCCACTCACACAAAAAGGAGTCGAAGAAGGAAAAAGAGAGGACTCACTGTCGATGTTCCTGGAACTGGGAGCTTCTTGGTCTCAGGAATCCCAGAGTTTGACCATGGTCAAGACCGTGATCTTGGCTGATGTTTCATGGAGACCCCATCAGGCCAGTTGGTTGAGACGCTGGCCAACAATGTGACCTAGATTTTTCTTGATCCTGTTGACTGGTTGTCATCCAAAGAGGCCAACAACGCTCTGTTCAGGACTCTGGTCCTGATGGTGACCACAGAAGGGGCGGATCAGCCCACTGAACCGGACCCTCCGGTCACCGACCTAGACCAGAAGGAGCCATGGATTTCCCCAGCTCCCTCCGAGATCCCCCTTCGGCACCCCCAGAGGCTGAGGTCGAGGTCTAGGTCTTCCTCCTCCTCTGGTTATAGCAGGTCCCACCAGCGCTGGTGGTCCCACTCTCGGCACCATGGGAAATGGTGTTGCCGCTATTCATTGTCTTTGTCCTCCTTGGGTCAGGAGAGGCTTTGGTGCAAGTTGTGTCAATGCTACGAAGACCTCATATAGCAACAGTTGGTGTTGGCTGGTCCGAAGCCTTCCCCGGCTCCCACACCAGCCATCACTTGGCTGTTGCCCGACAGACCGACACCCCCGGCGGGGTCAGTCGACACCTTTCCTCCCCTAGCCAAGCTGGTTCAGACTGTCCTGGATCGGCTGAAGCCGGTCTCTCTACTGACTGTTGGAGCAACCACCCAAGCAGCCACTGACCGGAGCCTGGAGCAACCGCCCAAGCAGCCACTGACTGGGGCTCCGACTAAGAAGTCTCAGTCAGCTAAGCTGCTTCCCCATTAGCTGTCAGTCACTCTCATGCCTGACCATCCGTGGTGGGTCAAGGGTAACTCGGATGGTCACCCGCTTTATACCGACTCTTCCGAGTCTGAGGATTCCTCTCTGCACTTCTGTCCGATCAATGTGGAGTCAGTAGTGGATCTCTCGAAGGAGGAAGGACCCTCTTACTTGATGGGCATCCTCTGTCTCATCTCTGAGTCCACGGAGATGAAACTAGAGCCCGTCTAGAAGTGGGCTCACTACCCCCTCACAGAGATTCTGGACAAAGGGGATCCTCCGCTAGAGGCTTTCCCAGTGGCTGAGGCCATTGTTGGCTCTGCCCTGGAGCTTTGGAAGCGCCCTGTCTCCTACCTTGTGCCCTCGACCCGGATAGTCCACAAATATATGGTGCCAACCGGTAGCCTCTCGGGGTTCACCGAGCACACCTCAGCCGAGGGGTTGGTAGCTGACTCCATGTTTCTGTGCTTGGAAAATATAGGGGACATCAACAGATCACCAGATAAGGAGTCCAAGAAATTGCAAGCCCTTTTGGTCCTCTGCTCCTGTGGTGAAACCAGCCCTGCATCAGTCTGGTCAGCAGGCTAAGTCCTAGCAACCTAGGCCCAAGTCCATGGCCTTGGTGGTCCGAAATCCTGGAGGGAAGGGATCCAGTGGCTCCTCAGCCGGATCCTCCTCCTCCAAGCCTGCTCAGTGACAGGATAGAGTGCCACCCTCATGCCCATCACACCTCCCCTGGATTCTCCTGTGGGGGGCCGGCTCCACTACTTCCTTTCCACCTGGTCCGCTGTCACCATGGACAGGTGGGTTCTGGAAGTGGTTGGTCAGGGTCTGCCTCTGGAATTCGAGCAGTACCCTCCAAGCCAAACCCGCACCCGACGGGAGGACTTAGAATCCGCAGACACTCGGTCAGATCTTCAAGATGACATAGTCCAGCTCCTCCACAAGGAGGTCAGGGTCAGGGTAGCGGATCCTCTGGAACACCCAGGGTTTGTCTCCAGGTACTTCCTGATGTGAAAACAGATGGGGGGGGCTGGTGCCTCATTCTAGATCTGCACGACCTGAGCAAATTCCTCAGGTCCCACACCTTCAGGATGGTAACTCTGTCCCAGATCATACCATCTCTTGAGCAAAACATGTGGTTTTGCTCTCTGGATCTTCATGATGCATTCTTTCATGTCCAAATCCATCTGTCCCACTGAAGGTTCCTCCACGTTCAAGCCAAGGGAACCCTCTACGAGTTCCAGGCCATGCCATTCGGTCTCTCCTTGGCCCCCAGAGTCTTCACCAAATGCATAGCAGTGATGGCAGCTTATCTGAGGCACCGAGGAGTCCAGGTGTACCCCTACCTGGACAACTGGCTGATTGCAAGTCCTTCCAGACAGGAGGTGGAGCAGTCCAGGGACCTGGCCCTCCAGACCTGCACTTGATCTTGGCCTCCTCGTCAATGAAGCCAAGTTGGAACTTACGCCCTCACAGGTGATCAGCTTTATTGGGGCAGAGCTCGACTCTTGCTGAGCCAGAGCCTGGCTCCTGGCAGACAAAGTGGAGGTTCTCGCCTCCTTTGCCTGATCATTTCAGGTTGGGCACTTGCACCCTGCCCTGGACTTCCTGTGCCTTCTGAGTTACATGGCGGCCTGCACCAGCATGGTCCAATGGGCCCATTGGCATATGCGATCCCTGCAATGGGAGTTGGCCAGCCAGTGCTCTCAGCGCAAGGGTCACTTTGAGCAGCTGGTCACTGTGACCCAGAAGATGTGGGACACCCTCCAGTGATGGCTAGTCCCAGAGCATCTGCAGTAAGGGATCCCATTTGTCTGCCCCGAGCCAATGGTCATCCTGATGACCAAACCTCCCTCATGGGCTAGGGTGCCCATCTGGGGGAACACAGAGTCCACAGGCTCTGGACCCCCAAAGAGTCCCGATGCCACTTCAGCTTGCTGGAGCACCAAGCAGTTCGGTGGCTATTGATTGTATTCGCTTAGTTTGTCCGGGGTCAAGTGGTCCAAGTCCAGACAGACAAAACCACAACCATATATTGCCTCAACAAGCAGGGCAGAATGGACTCCCTGCCTATGTGCAAGGAAGCTCCCTGCAACTGGACCCTCATGTGCAGCCTGGAGGTGGATCTCCTAGCCATCCATGTGGCAGGAGCCTCCAGTCAGCTGGTGGACGCCCTCAGCCGGGTCAGTGAGGCATCTTATGAGTGATCACTCCATCTGGAGGTAGTTCACAGACTGTTCTCCCAGTGGGTCACCCCTCAGCTGGACCTGTTTTCACCTCCAGGGAGAATGCAAAGCTGAGGCTGCATTGTGCCTGCCCCCCTCAGCAGGGCTCGCTGCAGGGGAATGCCTTCTCAAGGCTGTGGATCCCAGGCCTCTTCTATGCCTTCACTCCACTTCATTTGATCCACAAGGTGCTACTCAAGGTCAGGAAGGACAGGGCACAGCTGATCCTGGTGGCTCTAGATTGGCCACACCAGTTGTGATACCCTGATCTCCTCAGCATCAGCACCAGGCTCCCAAGGCATCTTCCAGTATGCCCGGACCTGCTTTCCATCAATCAGAGGAAGGTACTCCACCCAGACCTTCAATCCCTGCACCTGACAGCCTGATTCCTGAGTGGCTAGAGTTCCAGGCTTTGGGTTTCTCCAAAGATGTCCTCACTGTGGTGGAGGCATCTAGAACGGAATCAACCAGGAAATGCTATGCCTTCAAATGGAAGAGATTCTCCATTTGGTGTCAGAGCAAGGGTCTGGACCCTTTGACCTATTCAGTGGCTACCATTTTGGACTACCTGTGGTCTCTCTCCAAAGGGGAACTTCGATCGACAACCCTTAAGGAGCATTTGGCAGCCATCTCTGCTGACTGGGTGTGGGCTGGTCAGCAGTCAGTGGTACAGGGAAAGGTAGTCTGGTGCTTTTCCAAAGATCTCGATCACATTTCCCCTCTGGTGCATGAACCACCACCACCATGGGACTTGTTGCTGGTTTTGGCAAAGCTCATGGGCAAGCCATTCGAACCAATGCACAGGTGTGAAATGTCTCACCTGTTGTGGAAGACCACTTTCTTGGTGGCTTTCATGTCAGCCAGAAGGATCAGTGAGCTCCAGGTGCTTGTGGTGAAGTTTCCTTACCTGGTCTTCCACAGGAACAAGGTTGTCCTGTGCCCCAACCCAAAGTTCCTCCTGAAGGTTGTGTCTGAGTTTCACCTGAACCAGGTGATGACTCTTCCGGTGTTCTTCCTGAATCACACCCTCGGAGGCTGAACACAGGCTCCATACTCTGGACCTGAGGCGAGCACTTGCTTACTATAAAGAGCACACAGCTGGAGTTCAGGGAGAGGTTCGCTAGCTGTTTGTCACCTATGCTGAAGCCGCACCTGGCAGACCTGCAGCAAAGCAGATGATTGCCAGGTGGATTACATCCTGCATTGATCTCTGCTATAGGTTGGTGGGTAGGGAGCCTCCCAGAGGGCTAAAGGCTCATTCCACCCAACATACTGCTGCATTGGTGGCTGCTTCTAGAGATGTCCCTATCCAGGAAATCTGCAGGGTCACTACCTGGAAGTCAGCACACACTTTCATTTCCCATTACCACATTGACTTAGAGTCACGCCAGGATGCTGGTTTTGGGGCCTCAGTTCTCCAATCCTTATTTTCCAAGCAGGAGTGTGCGCCTTGCCTCCATCCCTCCTCCTGGAGAACTGCTAGGAGTTTGCCAGAACATGTGGATAGAACAACAAATGCACATCCCTAGAAACACAAGTTACTCACCTGTAACAGTAGTTCTAGGAATAGTATATGTTGTTCATCCACACGTTCCCACCCGACCTCCCCTGGCTCAGGCACACAACACTGCTTCCAGCGGGCAAGATCTGGCATCATGGGCCGGAGTCAAGAAATATACCACCCAGGTGGTTGGGAGGAGCCAGCTTGAAGACTTTTCAGCATCACTTGAAGGGAAAGGACACTGCCAGAACGTGTGGATGAACAACATATACCACTCCTAGAACTACTGTTACAGGTGAGTAACCTGTGTTTTGTCTGCCTCTCCAAAACACCTACATGAATACTTTTAGCCTTAACTCCACGCAAGGTATTATGTGTATGCAAAATCCTTCTGCAACAGCTAAACTAATCTGGCAAATTATTCCCTGTAAAAACTACAAACATTCCCCTGTAAAGTGCATCTTCTCAAAGTTCCCACCAGACAGAGAAACAGATGACTCCTAATTACCATTACAGTAGTACACAAGGCATATCAGATGTTCCTAGTAGGAATATTAAAGTCACAAATGAAGAGAGGCTGTTTGAGAGGCTGTTCCTGTTTGTATTTTCCTGCAGTTTGGTTGGTTAAGTGCTCTATGCAGGGACTGGGAACTGCAAAAAAGCAGATGGAGAGATAGGGAGGAGATTGATGATTTTAGTGCTGTGATAGGTTGAGAATGGCCAAGCCTCCAAAAGTCTCTCTCTCTGAGCAATATCAGTAAGTTTGATATGCCTTTAGCTAAAAAGGAAGCCAGAGGGTGGTCTTCCCGTGAGATGGATAGAGAAAGCAGTGGGACCTCAGTTCATATTGGCGTGGTAAATGTACGAGTAGGTACCTGATCTATGAGGGGGGTCACCTTGTCTTTGTTGGTCAGGCTTAATCACAACTCCGCTAACTTCTGAAACAAAGAACCTCTTAAAATGATGGAATGAAGAATTAAAGTGAGTAAGAAAAAAGGAAAAAATGTAAAAGGATTTTCATGTTCCTTTGAGCAGCATTTGGGGTAAGTGTGCACTAGATATAGTTTCTACCAGGGAGAAGGTTAACTGGTTGTGGTTACTGCTGCCATTGAGGGTTTTTTTTTACTTTGTTTATCGTCCTCGGAACACAGACTAGAACCTCGTTCCGCTACCCTTAAGGCATGCTACCCACCCTACTGAGGCTCCATTGCAGCTACTCCTGGTCCCCCTGCGGCCCATGATACACCCCTGTGCTACCCCCACAGCTTACCCCCCCCGGGGCTGAGTATGACTTCTTCTCCTTTAACATTACTTCCTTGCAGTTTGTCAGGCCACCTGAGGTGGAAGTGAAGAGGAGGGGATCCCCAGAATCACCACAAACTGAGCCCAGTGTGGACCGTTGGCACTGCGTCGTTTGCCCGGTGCTGTGTGTACTTTGTCCCTTGTTCTCACTAAACTCTTCCCACCAGGAGCGTGTAATGCAATTGGCTGCTGGTGAGGCCTCACAACCAATTCACAGGTGCAAACCAATGGTCCCAATCACCAATGTTGTTCCCCTGCACTGCACCTTGAGGTCACCCAGAGGTAGAGCAGCGAAATGCAATTCCCCCACACCAGAGGAGGATGGGAAGCTCAATCATTCCCCCGCTGCCGGCCTTCTGATGGCCCAGGATCATTACAGATCCTGGGTCATCAGCGTCACACATGGTAGCGCTACTTCTGCAGTGGTGGGCCGACTGTGCTTGACTTTTACACTTGAGATGACCCCACCCCAACTACTGAGAACAAGGTCAAGGATGACTTCAAACCTAGTGCCCTGTTGCACATGCTGCTGTAGGATGCAATCCTTGAAGGTTAACAGGAAATCTGTGCCAGCTATGCCGTTAGCCCTCTCAAGATGCCAGTCTATGCCTGGGACATTGAAGTTCTTCTCCTCCCTGTGCTTCACTCCCTCCCAGCTGCACAACTGGGTAAACTCAGGACCCTCACTGGACGTCGGATGTTATTTCTACCTTTGCTCCCTCCTCCCTTACCCCTCATCCTCCTCTTGCTTGCTTGGAAACTCAGACACTCATTCACTATCCCTGCCTCACACTAAGTCATCAGCAGGTCAAGTTGCATATGCCTTTAGATTCTCAAAACTTTGGTCTGACCTCCCCCTTGTCATTGGCTCTGCCTCCTCTCCTTCATCCCTAAAATCCCTCCTCTGTGACTTCACAGCCCCCTCTTGTAACTCATAACCCCTACAACTTGGGTTCTCTAGTGACACCCCTTTCGCTGTTCACATTATGTTTTTTCCTTCATCACTAAGCAGTTATTGTTATTTCTGTGCACCATGTATCTTTCCCTATTTTCATAGTGTTTCATATATGCACCTGTTTGATTTGTTTATTTATGATATTTTCATTACACCTAATTATTTATTTGTAGTATAAGTTGACATTGATAAATTACTGGAGAGAGCAAACTATCAGCAGCGCACACAGTCTTGCAGCAGGTGCATTCCGAGGTTCATTGAGACCAGGACAGCAGTTGGAATGAAGTGCTTCTATTTGTGCTGTCCTTGATAAACTGTTGCTCGATGTATTGTTTACTCCCTTCTCCCCTTTCTCCCAGGACGTATCTGGAAATTAGCTGATATTAGCTCAGTATGTCCTCTTTAGTAAAACATTCTTTTTTTTCTTATTTCTTTTTACCTCCTCGGCTGGGGGGTGGTACCTATAGCCCCCATTCCAACACTGATCTCCTGCCCCACCCCGGCTGCTATTCCAAGTCAGAGCTCAGGACCCCCTCACTCTACCATCTCCAGGCTGCTTCACGGCGGGTACTAACCCCGCATGCAGTGGAAGACCTGGGGGCCAGGCTCAGGAGGAGCTAACTTGAGTGTGTCTGTTGTGGCACCAATGGGCCAGCCTTCATACGTGAACCAGAGGATTGTGTTTTGGCCCCTATGATTCCCCCGGCGCAGGCGTGCAAGGACGTCGAGGACACTGCCGCACACACTTCCACATACAGCACATCTGACGTCGGCCCATACATTGGGCCCCAGACGTGCACCAGTCCCCAGCCACTGCCAGGAGCTAGTACCTTGGTGGCTGGCCTCGCCCATCCTCCCTGGAGGAGGAGAGCAGTCCATAGGACGCTCGATCCTCCGCTCCCTGGCTGACTCTCCGACACCCAGGGTCACTCCCGATCCTGGGTTGTTGGCATGGTAAGAGGTGAGGTGCCAGCACCTCAGCCCTCTATACCACTGGGCCGGCCCAACTCTTTAGTAAAACATTTGAAATAAAAAGAATTGAAAAATAAGATAAAGTAATGTTTTGAAGAAAATGAGAATTGTATTTATTTGTTTAGAAATTGGTAACCGGGAGAGGCATACTAAGCCACGACTCATTTCCAGGTATGACCCGGGGGTGGGGTGGGGCTACACAGTGGGGGAGGAAGTACAACAACACAATACTATCAATTATAGCTCAATGGAACATCATATGATGCTCCCGACCAATCACAGTGCTTCTTTCAGTTGCACATAAGATGCTCTTATTTCCATAACAGTGACTCACACCACACTGTGCCCTACTAATGGGCTTCTCAGTAGTACCACACAGACAGGCGCCATTCTTATTGCTACATGATATATTACGTTTATAAGGATGCTACAATGGCCTTTTATGGATATAAGAGTGTTGCCTTTTGCATCCGTAATGCACCAGAACTGCTCACCTTTGCAGTTCTCGTGCCCTAAGAATGCATGAGACCACACTCTTATACCCATAAGAGGCCATCCTAGTGTCCCTATAAACTTATACAACAGCAGTCCCACTAGTATATGAGAGTATGCGGTTAAAATTATTAAGTGGTAGTGAGCAGAAGAGGTAGTCATGAAAAAACACTAAGGTCCCCAAAATAACCAGCAGATTGTAGTTAAAATAGAACTAAACCAAAGAATGACCTTACCTTGTACTGTATTTTGAGCAGCAACCCTCTAGATTTAGCAAACACAGAATCAGGAGGAAGTTCTAGCTCTGTGTTAATGGGATACTGTAAACATACTTGGGTGCTTTTAATCAGGCTGTGTTTTGTTTAGATTGCTGTATGTCCGTAACCATGGAGGTTTGGAATCTGTAGGCTGGATTTCAGCCTGTTTGCTGTCCACTCCCAAATTAATGACTGACTTTCACAACTTGGGGAAACCAGATACTTTGACAAAGAGATCTGTCATTCACCAGCTTTCAGGAACGTACACTGGCTCTAGGCTCTTTTGGAGTCCACTACAAAACTGCTTGTACTGTCATCAAAATCCTTTATGGTCTGACTCCATGAACTATTACTACACACAGAGATAACATAAGAGGCAAGTAGTTTGCAAAAAGAGCTGTGTATTTTTTTTCCATCTTACTTTTTCCCTTCATCCCGCACCTGTTTTTTTCCCCCTTCGTCCCACACCTTTTTTCCTCCCCAGTTGCCCATCCCCATCACCCACCATCTCAAGGATTTACCTCAGGAAGATCCACATGGATATACCCCCTTGGCAGGGTCCAAGGCAGGAGGTCTGTCCTCTCACCTCCGTAGCACAGTCCAGAGATCCCCAGGGCCCTGTAGGTGGTGCAGGGGCTGCAACGACTGGGAAATGATCCTGCGGCTTGCCATGGGTGGTTCTCCATTTTCTGACCCTGCCAGGGCTCGAAATAACCGGCTGTCCTCCTGTCCCAGACAGCCATTTTCCACACGGGACAGCCGTTTCAATCAGTTTGCCTGTCCCTTGGACAGGCAGTTCAGATTCTGTATCTTGCTGGCGCTAGGACACAGTGGGAAGACGTCCTCGGTTGCTCCGCCCGCATTTCCATTGCCGCTGCGGCTGTGTGCTGGGTTGGTCAGGTGACTGTAGCTAGTGGATGTCATCTGACCTGACCTTCAGTAGTCTGAAGTGGCGGCAGCGGGAGGCGGAACAGGCGTGCAGTGCAGCAGCAACAGCCCGGTGAACTAGCGCTACGGCGCATGCGCTTCTCGTCACTGAGCATGCGCGGTTGCTGTGCCCAAACTCGCTCGCTGCATTTGCTAGCTAGCGCTTGAATGGTGAGGACTGTGAGGTCGTGAGGAGAGCTGGAGGAGCAATTTCTTTTTGGAAAGTCAACGCAACCCAACCGGACAACCACATAAAACAGTCCTTTTCAGGGCTGTCTCATTCTGGGGCTGATTTTGGGAAAAAAAGATATCTTTGTGAATCTTGTGAATCTTGAAACTCCTGTAAGCACATCACATATTAACACCAAGGGTCTGCTGTGTGAGAGTTGGAGGGAGGGAGATAAACGTTGTGGAGGACAGAGGAGGAGATTCTTTACAATTTGTGTGGTAGTTGGAAGGAGGAGGAGGATAAGCGTGGAGGAGGAGATTCCTTAGTTTGAAGCCACTGCTAATCTCAAGGTGGAATTAAAAAGGCTTCTGGACTGGTTTAACTCGGGAAAAAAAAAGAGACTTCACTTCTGCCTTGAGAGGGTCTGTGCAGCTGAGCTCTGTACTGTGTTGCACAGTCTACATGTGATTGCTTTTGTTTAATCACTCAGTCATCAAATAAGACCACTGTATTTCTGTGCACTGCAATCTGCAAAAAAGTATAAGGGAGGAGGAAAATATTGGGGAGAAACAACCAGAAAAACAAAAGCAAACAATTTAAAAAATACTAAGAGTAAAACTAGGGAGGCTACTCCAGGGGTATTGTGGTGAGAAGGAGTCAGTACTACTCTGTACACCTGAATAAATTCTCTGTCCTTCCTGTCCAACCCACTCTCTCTCTCTCAAAGCCAAAAGACAGCTTGTGATCTGCAAGTGGTGGGGCCTGAGGGTCCGTCTGAATAAAAAAAATATATCTTGACTGTGCGGAGGGTGAAGGCTTAAGCTTATTGTTCACTCAGCCTGTGTAAGCCCTCTAGAGCTGTTAGCTACAGCTTGAACCTTGAAGATAGATACTGACGGACTGTCAGCCTGCTGTTGTGCTCTGCCAGTGGACTAACTGAATAAAAGAAAAATTAAGGCACTGTCAAAGGGAGAGGAGGGGGGACTGAATTGAATCACTCAGACAAAGTAAACAAGGAGTAAAAAAAAAAACTTGTTTCTGGGGTTTTGTTTTGTGGATAAAAAGAAATACTAAAAACAAGTATAAGGAGGTTTGCAGTGCTTCTGCTTGAGAGATAAGGCTCTCTGTGGATGTGGAGAAGTGGAGAGGAGGAGGACTAATAAAAAATACAGTGTGACAACAACAAGGCACTGTGAAAGGGAGAGGAGGGGGGTTGAATTGAGTCACCGTGACCCCACTGGACCCAGATTAAAAATATTAAACCAAACCCAAGAAGTAACAAAAATATAATAGCAGGCTGCTTGTGCATGGAAAAAAGGATTGCAGGTGTAGGGGTTAAAAAAAATACTGAGTGAGTGTGAGTGACATCAAGGCACTGTCAAAGGGAGAGGAGGGGATTAAATTATAAAACAGGTTGACAGCAGGATAGCACTCCGGTTTTAGTTGTGAAATCTGAGCGGGAGGAAAATATAAATATAAAACTCCTTTGTCTGGGGTTTTACAGGGAAGGGAAAGAAAACTCAACAGACGGTTCACGTCTTCTGATATCAATCTGATCATCACTTCACTGTAGTGTCCACTGTCTTCCAGTGCCTACTGTACTTTAAATTCGTACTACTAAGTATTCTTAGCTAACTACAAACCAAAAGAGGAAAAATGTCTTTGTTAAAGTTTGGCTTTAAAAAAATTACAGGAAAGCCTTCAGCTTCAAGCCAAGAGGGAGGAGAAAGCTCGGGTTCCTCTATGTGTACTACTACTGCTCCTCCATTAGTGATAGACTCAGTAGCACCAACTACTCACCCCACCATTGTGGTCACAGATGTGACAACTACTTTCACTGGTAGTGCCACTGCCAGTGATGATATGCCAGCAACTCTGACTACTCCTGTCATAACTGAAAGTGGGACAAAAAGAAAAAGGGGGTTCCAGGAGACCTGGAAGAAAAATAGGGAGTGGCTACTATATGAGCCTGATGTGGGCATGACCTGCTCTTTTCAAAAAATACTTAGGGAGACAAACACTTTCATGAGTGGCTGTAAGAGCATGAGACTTGAAAATGTACGTGCTCATGAACTCTCCAAACCTCATAAATTAGCCAATGACAAAATATTGTGTCTAACACTGAACCTTCCAACTTAGCAATAGAACGAGGAATAATACAAATGGAAAAACGAAGCGACACAAGTAGAACATTTGTTTAGAACAACTCTTTATTTGATTAATTCAGAACGCCCATTCACAGATTTCCTGGCATCTTAGAATTACAACATGTAAATGGTACAAATGTAGTCAGTTATAGAAGTGACAAACAGGCAACAACGTTTACACATTTTATTTCAGAATCAATAAGGATAAAAGATGCAAAACTGGTTAACAGTAACACTTTTATCTCTGTCTTATGTGACTCGAGCACTGATGCCTCAGTAATAGAAGAGGAGGCAGTCTATATTAGGACAATGGAAAATTTCCGTCCGGTTAACAAATTTGTTTCCCTTCAGCCAGTCTCTATTCCAAATGGTGAAAGCATTTATAACTCAATAGGTGATGCCTTAGAATTCACCTTGGACTGTAAAGACTGGAAAGAAAAAATTGTTGCTTTTGGATCTGATGGGGCACCCATCATGTTGGAAATAAAGTGAATGGGGTGTTTGGCAGGATTTTGAAGAGCGTACCTCATTTGTTAGGATTCAATGCAGTGCCCACAAGTTGGAGCTTGCTATAAAGCAATCAGCAACATCTATTCCATACATGAAAACAACAGATGAAGTCTTAATGGGTATCTATAAATATACCATAAGTCT
Source organism: Neoceratodus forsteri (assembly GCA_016271365.2). Taxonomy (NCBI): domain Eukaryota; kingdom Metazoa; phylum Chordata; order Ceratodontiformes; family Ceratodontidae; genus Neoceratodus; species Neoceratodus forsteri. The sequence goes on along the minus strand of CM057459.1, from coordinate 1,421,148,528 downwards.
CCCAAAAACTGGGCGGTCTCAAAGAGTTAGCCAGTAATATGAGCTACACCATTCACAAACCAGTTAATGTGTCAGGGACCAGTGGGTTGCACACAGAGAAAGGGCTCTGTCTGTTATTCTGTCCAGCTACAAGGCCTTAGTTGTACATTTACAGCACATTGCTTCCACACCAGGGCAAACAAAAGATCAGGCCAGTGGGTTGTTCAAAACAATAAGTACTGTGATTTGTCCTCTTTTCTCAGTTTCTGGCTGAATACCTTTCTGTCATGATGGCCTTCAGTCTAACTCTACAGGAGAGACAGCTCAACAGTAGAAACAATAGTCAGCAAGGTTGAAAGCACGGTGCTCTGGCTAGAGAACTACCCTGCATGGGATAAACTTGACAAAGTCTGTAATGAATTGCTGTTGCTCCTGACTCTGACACAGCTGACAGTGACACTAGCACAAGTCGACTGACAGGCTCAGCCACTACTCAGGTTCAGTTCAGTGGATCTGATATCTTCCTTAACTTAGAAAGGGATATTCTATAGATAGAACCAAACAGGCAGTGTTGCGTGATGTTTACAAGCTTTCTTTCATCAACAATTGAAAGTATTAACTCACGATTTTGAATTTTAAAACAGACAAAGTCCTACGGTCATTCGAGTATATTTAACCCATTACAGTTACAGATAGTGACCACCAGCTGGCCTTTTATGGCAATGAGGAAGTCAAACCCTCACAGAGCACTACAGTGACCTACTGAAGAAACACGATCATAATGTAAACTTGATTGAGCGCAATGGTTAGAGCTTAAACCACTTATGAAAAAATCACTGAATGAGCTGTCTCGAAATTTCACTATTTGGATTTCTGGCAAAAATTCTCCATAATGATGCACATGAACAGCGATTCCCTGATATTCTGGTCTTAGTCAAAATAGCTCTACTGATCCAACCCAAACTGCAGTAGTTGAGAGAGGATTCAGCTTGATGGGCAGAGTGAAGTCTGACTGGCGGTCCTGTCTGTCTCCTATGACTACATCTGAACTAATGCGTGTCAAGCTGTCAGATGCTAGCGTTGCTACATTTGACCTGCAGGATGCCATAACACTATGGTTCAAATCTGGAAAACAAAAGAGAAGACCTCATGTGAGACCATATGGCTGCAGACTAGATTCAAGTTCTGATTCAGAAATAGACTAGACTCAATCAGTGTTTTACCTTGAAAAATAACCCCCCAAAAAGCAACAGTTTTCTCTATTTCCACTTTACAGTCCATTTTATGTTTTAAGTTTAAAATTCACCTCACAAAAATGTGGACAGGTAAAACTTTGTCCGGACAGGCAACATTTACATTCCACCTGTCCCTCGGACAGGCATCTCAAAAAAATTATTTCTAGCCCTGGACCCTGCCCTCCTCTACAATGTCAGGCCTAGCCCTGAGGCAGCCTTGAATGATCCAGCGTCCACCTTCAAGAGGGACAGGGTCCCTGGCCCACTGTAGGTGTGGCTAGAGTGGCAGGACCAGCCACCATTCCTCTGTGAATGGGAGCACTGTTACGTGGCAGCATCTACCCAGCCTTAGAGGTTGCTTGACCGTCTTCTGGGGCTCACCTCCAAACCTGGGTCACCAATGTAAAAGTGCGTAATGCTACCCGCTGGGCCATTGGATGGTTCTGTGTTATTATTTAAATAAAATTTGGTGACCAGAATAGCTGCACTGAGCCAGTGCTCGCTTCCAGGTGTGCCCTGGGGGAGGGGATACAAAAGGGAGTGAAACAGCAGTAACAACAAACATTTGCCAATGTCAAATGTTCACTTGCTTGCATTTGCTATGCAACTGTTGGGCACAGATAGTGCAGCAGTTAAAAGTAACAAATTAACATGAGTTATGACAGTGACACTGTCGTAATTGAAAAATGAAGAGGTTCGCACACAATGTTGTGGTTTCCTTAAGACTGTGACCCTGAATTGTATCTTTATTATCATAGCATATGTGCATGACGGGCATTATTTATCAAATGCAACATAAAATGGGATTTTTTGGAACAACCGTGAAACAGGTTTGGGATGGGGATTTGAAAAGGACACCTGCCATTTTCACGAGATGGGTGAACAAGTGGCTGTATTGAAAATGTGGGTTCAAAATGTAATAACATTGCAATATTGTGAGTAAACATGGAAATAATTCAACATTTGTGCATAACTTTATTGTTTTATAAGATTTTGACCCAACATTTTCAACATTTTTTTTTTGTATGACGCCACCTTATGAACATAACAGGTGCTACTTTTAAGATCCTGGCCAAAACATAGTTTTGCAGCACAAGAGTAAAAAGACATTTTGGGCAGGATTTGAAAAATGACACTGGTCATGTTCATAGGGCGGGGTAAAAAAAGGGATTATGTTGAAAATTTGGGGTCAAAATCTGGAAAAACAGCAAAATTAAAACATTGATAACTTTGCAGTCTTTCCACATTTAGATCCCAAATATTCAACAAATTATTTTTACGACCCCACCTTATGATCAAGCCAGGTGGAATTTTGTAAAGCCATGTTTGAAAGGTGATTTTGTGGAGCACGTTTCAGAGGGAATTTGAAAAATCACCCCCACCTTGTTCATGAGGTAAGGTAAAAAAGCCATGTTTAAAATTTCAGGCAAAAATGTTAAAAAATGACAAAGTTATCTGTGATAGTTAAAATGCATGAAAAAGCCATTAATTGACTTACCTTGTTTTCAGTCAGTTCACAGTTGGGCACCATAGGAAGAGGAGCGTCACCAGTCATGAGAGGATTTTATTGCTGCACCTTAGCGAGGTAAGTGAGGGGTTGAGGTGGGGAGTGATGAGAGGCAGGTCAGGGTGGAGTTGATGGGTGGGATAGCAGACATCAATGGATGTTTTATGCTTTTTTCAGTTATTAAACAAAAAAAAAAAAAAAAAAAAACAACATCAAGGGACAAGTTCCTTGGTTACAGGCTCCAACAATGAGAGACTGGCACCCCCAGTGTTGGTTGTTTGGTGGCACTAGGGGCTGGGTACCATGGTGTTGTATACTGTTGGAGGGGCTGTTAGCTGGCACCAGGGGTTGGACATCCTGGTGTCAGAGAGTGTTCGTGTGTGTATGTGTAGTGGGGGGTGGCACTCTGGTGTCAGAATTCTACATTTATTTATTTATTTTATTTATTAAATTTCGGTGACCAGGTAAGCCCACTGGTCCCCGGAGGTCCCTTTTTCAGGGGCGACCCGGGGTTACATAGCATTGGTAAATATCACAGTATGAATGACAATTATACAGTATGATACAAGTTATACAGTAATATACAGACAGCTGGTTACATGTGCTGAGAACAGCATGCATTCATGGTGGGTACAGGGGTTAGCAGAATATGTGACTAGACACGAAGGATGTGAGAGGAGGGTGTGAGGTGGGTCAGGGGAGGGGGTGATACTGGTAGCGGTATGAAGCACCAGCCACTGTTTTTTTTTTAAACTACTGGGTCAGGCGGGAGAAGGAATACTAGTGGCGGGATTGAACACCCATCAGTGGTTTTAAAAATGTACAGTAGCAGTGGGTTTTCTTGTGCAGGTTGCAGTTCCTACCAGGGAATGACTGGGTTTGTTGGATACTGACATGGCGACCAGAGACAGGAAAAAGCTGTTGCTGTTGTGCAACATCTTTACCATTCCCTAAGCTCCTGTACTATTAGCATAGGTTCCCCCAACGCTCCTGTACTATCAGTGCAGGTTTTTGCAGTGCTTCTGTACTATCAGCATAGGTTCCCACTGGGCTCTTGTACTATTATTTCAGGTTCCTGCAGGGCTCTTGTATTATTAGCATGGGTTCCACCGTGGCTCCTAATCTATTAGCACAGGTTCCCCAGGAGCTCCATTACTATTAGCACAGGTTCCCTTGGGGCGCCATTACTATTAGCACAGGTTCCCCAGAGCTCCTGCACTATTAGCACAGGTTACCCCAGGAGCTCCACTACTATTAGCACAGGTTCCCCTGGGGCTCCATTATTAGTAGCACAGGTTCCCCAGAGTTTCTGCACTATTAGCACAGGTTAGCCTGGAGGCTCCTTTACAGTTAGCACAGGTTACCCCAGGGCTCCTGTACAATTAGCACAGGTTACCCCATGGCTCCTTCATTATTAGCACAGGCTACCCCGGGGCTCTTGTACTATTAACACAGGTTACTCCAGAGCTCCAGTACTATTAGCATGGATTCTCCTGGGCTCCTGCACTATTAGCACAGGTTACCCCATGGCTCCTGTACAATTAGCACAGGTTACCCCATGTCTCCTTCACTATTAGCACAGGTTCCCCTGGGGCTCCATTACTATTAGCACAGGTTCCCCAGAGTTCCTGCACTATTAGCACAGGTTACCCCAGGGCTCCTGGATAGTTAGCACAGGTTACCCCATGGCTCCTGCATTATTAGCACAGGTTACCCCGGGGCTCCTGTACTATTAATACAGGTTACCCCGGAGCTCCAGTACTATTAGCACGGGTTCCTCTGGGCTCCTGCACTATTAGCGCAGGTTACCCCAGGGCTTCTGTACTATTAGCACAGGTTACCCCGGGGCTTCTGCACTATTAGCTCAGGTTACCCCTGAGGTTCCTTTACAAATAGCATGGGTTACCCCGGGGCTCGAGTACTATTAGCACAGGTCACCCAATGGCTCCTGTACAATTAGCACAGGTTACCCCAGGGCTCCTGTGTTAGTACCATAGGTTACCCCAGGGCTCCTGCACTATTAGCACAGGTTACCCCGGGGCTCCAGTACTATTAGCACAGGTTACCCCACGGCTCCAGTACTATTAGCACAGGTTACCCCATGGCTCTTGCACTATTAGCACAGGTTATCCCATGGCTCCTGTACAATTAGCACAGGTTACCCCGGGGTTCCTGCACTATTAGCACAGGTTACCCCATGGCTCCTGTACTATCAGTGCAGGTTCCTGCAGTGCCCCTGTACTATCAGCACAGGTTCGCACAGGGCTGCTGTACTCTTAGGACAGGTTCCCACTGGGCTCTTGTATTATTATTTCAGGTTCCTGCAGGGCTCTTGTACTATTTGCATGTGTTCCACTGTGGCTCCTATACTGTTAGCACAGGTTCCCTGGGGCTCTGTTACTATTAGCACGGGTTCCACTGAGGCTCCTTTACAATTAGCACAGGTTACGCCATGGCTCCTGTACAATTAGCACAGGTTACCCCATGACTCCTGTACTATTAGCACAGGTTACCCTGGTGCTCCAGTACTATTAGCACGGGTTTACCTGGGCTTCTGCACTATTAGCACAGGCTACCCCATGGCTCCTTCACTATTAGCACAAGTTACCCCATGGCTTCTGCACTATTAGCACAGGTTATCCCATGACTCCTGTACTATTAGCACAGGTTACCATGGTGCTCCAGTACTATTAGCATGGGTTTACCTGGGCTTCTGCACTATTAGCACAGGTTACCCCATGGCTCCTTCACTATTAGCACAAGTTACCCCATGGCTTCTGCACTATTAGCACAGGTTATCCCATGACTCCTGTACTATTAGCACAGGTTACCATGGTGCTCCACTACTATTAGCACAGGTTACCCCATGGCTCCTTCACTATTAGCACAAGTTACCCCATGGCTTCTGCACTATTAGCACAGGTTATCCTGGGGCTCCTGTACTAGTAGCACAGGTTACCACGAGGCTTCTTTACAGTTAACACAGGTTACCCCAGGGCTCCAGTACTATTAGCACAGGTTACACCATGGCTCCAGTACTATTAGCACAGGTTACACCATGGCTCTTGCACTATTAGCACAGATTAGCCCATGGCTCCTGCACTGTTAGTACAGATTAGCCCATGGCTCCTGCACTGTTAGCACAGATTAGCCCATGGCTCCTGCACTGTTAGCACAGGTTAGCCCATGGCTCCTGCGCTATTAGCACAGGTTAACCAGGGGCTCCTGCACTATTAGCACAGGTTAACCCATGGCTCCTGTACTATCAGCGCAGGTTCCTGCAGTGATTCTGTACTATCAGCACAGGTTCGCACAGAGCTCTTGTATTATTATTTCAGGTTCCTGCAGGGCTCTTGTACTATTAGCATGTGTTCCACTGTGGCTCCTATACTATTAGCACAGGTTCCCTGGGGCTCCATTACTATTACCATGGGTTCCACTGAGGCTCCTGTACTATTAGCACAGGTTTCCCAGGGCTCCTGCACTACTAGCACAGGTTACCCCATGACTCCTGCACTATTGCAGCACTCGCTACAGCCCTACTGCCCTGCAGTGTTTGCTCTCCGATTTCCCTGGAGATATCAGAAGTGTTGTCCTGTATTAAGGGCAGTTTCTGTCACTCGGGGTCCTCAGGCAGCCACTATCTAGGTAGCCGTTTTAAACTGCTGCTCCACTGAGATTTCTCGGCCGTAATTTTTACCCCTTGCTTAAGCATCAGTCCCCAGGCCGCTACATGGCTGCTTCCCACCTCCCTCACCACACCCACCCTTAGGCGGCATTTGTCTAGTGCTCATTTTGCCCCGCCTATTGTTATGCCCAGTGTGTGAGGATTTTTTAACTATCTCCTCACTTTCTCACTTGCAACCTATACTACTTCGCTGCTAGAGGGCTCTCAGAAACCTGCTCAATCATAGTTGAATTTCACTTCTTGGTCTGCAATTTGGTGTGCAGTCTATGCTTTTTTCCTACCAAAATTCTTCTATTTGCAGTATTTTTCCTCATCTAACAGCTGTTACGCTGCCACATACCCTATCCTAAAATGGCTTACACTTCAGCTAACTACAGGGCCCCAAATCCCTGTGCAATCTCTCTGTTAGTCTCTATTATTGCTCCTCTCATAGGGATGCCTTTGTTAACATGCCCACCTTCCTGGGACGGCAACTCCTCACACCCTAATGTTATTTCTTCCAACATGCTTACACTATCCCACCTGCCCCTTGCCACCTTTCCTCTCTTTGTCTCAAGCAGGATCACATACCACGTTGCTTATATGCTCCATAACTCCCCTCCTCCAAACACCTCCCTGCCCACCCCATTCTTTCATCGTAAACTGTGGTACCTGCTCCTTCTACCACTAATGTTAGCAGGAGATATTGAACTGAGTCCAGGACCTGCAGATAACATCTCCCACAATAATACAGCTTGGAAGGGCTTAAAGGGGCTGCGTATTGTTCAGTTGAATATCAGGAGTCTTCCCCACAACTTAACTGAACTAGAGGCTTGGGCTACTCAATATAACCCTGACATCTTGTGTCTGTCCGAAACCTGGCTAAAACCCTCCACCCCTGATCACCTGTGCATGTTACTTAACTACAAAATACTCCAGCAAGATAGGCCCACATCTAAACGTGGTGGTGGTGTTGCAATCCTCTTTAAACCTCACCTATCTCTACACCATAATGTCTCTCTCACCCGCTCTCACTGTGAAGCTATTCATGCTACCCTACAACTAGGCTCTAAGAAACTGCACATACTGTGTGCCTATAACCCTCCTGTTGGTAGCATCGCTGGTCTCAATGAACTACTATCCCAGGTGGACACAGCCATTGGATGTAATGAGGTCCTCATTATGGGAGCTCTAAATCTTAACTGGATTAGCAAAACTAGTCAGTCCTTCCACACCATGGTACATGGCCATAACCTCCACCAGCTAATCACTGACCCTACAAGGGTCATGGTCCCCCCTCATTCTAGTACACTAATTGATTGGGCCCTTACTAACCATCTTGACAGTATAGTTTCTGCTGGTACCCTGGCAGACGCTATAAGTGATCACTCCCTGATCTTCTGCATCTGGCATTCCGCTAGACAACCATCTCCTCCTCCAAAACTCATCACTTTCCATAATCTGGCCAGTCTTAATCAGGCACATTTTTTGCATGATCTTTCAATGATTGACTGGTCTCCCATCTTTGCCTCCTCAACTGCACAATCAGCCCTTGACTACTTCCTTGCAAGGTTTGGATGCCTCCAGGACGTCCATGCTCCCCGAGTCACACACTGTACATGGAGTACACAAACAAAGTGGCTCACCAAAGATCTTCTTACTCATCTCAGGGCAAGGGATAAAACTTGGTGGCGTTTCAAGGCCTCAGGGCTACAAGCAGATTATCATGACTATAGAGTCCAGAGGAATTCCTGCAAAATGAAAATTCACCTAGCTAAAAGCTCTTTCTGTAAGGACCTATTAATGAAATCTGCTGGTGACTTCAAGAAATTCTGGTCCATTATAAAAACTCTCCTTGGAGCCAATAAAACGTCCACTACTAATGACATGTTGCTAAATAATATACGTCGTAATAATCTGGTGACCATAGCCAATGCACTAAACTGCCATTTCTCGGACCTATCTAGCTACTGGGCCTCTTTCCCCCCGCGGTCCCCCCACTTCTAGCTCCGTGAACACAGAACCGGCACTCTCTCACCCACCGTTCCGGTTTCGGACCATTACCAGAACTGAAGTTCTAAAGCTGTAACTCTCCATCTCTGATGGCACTCGTTCTGGTGCTGATGGATTGGAACCCAGGCTACTGAAAGTCGCTGCCCCTCTCATTGCCTCCCCTTTAACGAAAGTTTTTTAACTTGTCAATATGTCACGGCACGGTTCCCAACATCTGGAAGATAGCCAGAATTACTCCCATCCTCAAGAAAGGTGATCCTAAAGACATGTCTAACTATCGACCTATTGCCATTCGTTCTGTGCTCAGTAAAATCCTGGAAAAATTAGTGGCAACCCAAACTATAGCATACCTACAGAAGCATAACCTCCTCTCAGGCTCCCAGCATGGCTTCTGCAAAGGCCACAGTACTACCACTGCCATCCTAAAACTTACAAACGACATCTATGCTGCTATGGAATCTGGTCTTTTGACAGGAGCTATCTTCATTGACTTAACTAAGGTGTTTGACCTGGTAAACCATACCCTTCTCCTTACTAAACTCCGCTCTTTTGGTTTCTCCACCGAAATAGTTGCCTGGTTCAATAGCTACCTATCCAACCGGATGCAGGCTGTAGCTTTTCACTCAGCTATGTCCAATCTTTCTCCAGTACTTATGGGAGTTCCCCAAGGCTCCATACTTGGCCCGCTACTCTTCTCTATTTTTATAAATCACCTCCCATCGTTCGCACCAGCCTGCTCTTCCTTGCTGTATGCAGATGACCTTGTCATTTACCACAGTGGTAGTAATATCGTGGATATTAACCACTCCCTAACCATTGATTTCTTAAGTATTCAGTCCTGCCTAATAGAAAACAACCTTGTTCTTAATGCGAGCAAAACACACTCCATGCTTTTCGGCTCTCCAGCTAGACTCAAAGCAAATCGCAACTCCCTTCAAATATCAAGTGCCGATGGTTCCCCGGAAGTTAGCACTAGCTCCTTCAAATACCTGGGTATCCTCCTAGATGAATCCCTGGATTTTGACCTCCATATCACAGCCACCTGCAAATCAGTTAACGCTAAAATCAGAGGTGCCTACCATACTAGCTATGCCCTCATGCCATCTGCCAGGCTTGCCGTGGCTCAAGGCCTTCTGCTCCCAGCCCTGGCTTATGGCTCAGTCACCTACCTAGGGGCATCAAAGACCTCCCTCCATAAATGGGACACCACCTATAATAACATCTGCCACTATGCCTCTGAAGCACCACGTTTCAAACATCACTGTCAGCTTTATGCTGACCTAAAATGGCCCAGCCCTGCTGCCCACCGGCTACAGTCCTATGGCTCCTTAATTGATGGTATAACTAGATCAGGCCTCCCCAAATCCCTTGCCTCCTTGCTACATACCCAAACCCTCTCCTATGGTCTCTGATCTAATGACCATGCCCCTCTCTTCATCCCGAGATGCAAAACTACCATGGGTGCACGTGCTTTCTCTTACTCAGCCCCTAAGTACTGGAATTCTATCCCTCAAACTATTCGCCTAGCTCCTACCCATGCTGGTTTCAAGAAACTCCACCGTGAATATCTGTTGGCTTCAAATCCTTGCACATGCTTCCATCCACCTTAGCCCATTCGCTCCTTTCATTTTTCACCCTTGTTCTTTCCTGCACTCTCTTTCTTCCCTCTCACCCCCTTTCACCCTGTCTCCCACCACCCCCTCCTACTCCCCCCTCCTCTTTTGCCTCTCTATGTTTGAGCCTCACGATGGCACTTACTGTTTTTTCTGTACTTTCCTGTTTGTACCAGTACTGACTTGTTGGCACTTGTTTATATTTTTGACTTTTTCCGAACTACTGTTTATATTGTTTGATATTATCTTACTCTATATATCATCCAGTTGCCAATTTGTTGTATTTCAGACCATCCCATTGTGTACCTTTTCCTTGTGCTGCATCACATTGTACTGCTCATGTATTTTTTTTCACTTGTATGCTCCCGGGTCATGCCTGAAAATAGGCATCTCTATGCCTAGGGCACCCACCCAGTTACCAAAAGCAAATAAGAAAATAAATTAGCACAGGTTACCCCATGGCTCCTGTACAATTAGCACTAGTTCCCCTAGGCCTCCTGTACTATTAGCACAAGTTACCCCATGACTCCTGCACTATTAGCACAGGTTACCCCATTACTCCTGCAGTATTAGAACAGGTTGCCCCATGGCTTCTGCACTACTAACACAGGTTACCCCATGACTCCTGCATTATTAGCACAGGTTACCCCATGACTCTTATACTATTAGCACAGGTTACCCCATGACTCCTGCACTATTACCACAGGTTACCCCATGGCTCCTGTACAATTAGCAGAGGTTACCCCGGGGTTCCTGCACTATTACCACAGGTTACCCCATGGCTCCTGTACAATTAGCAGAGGTTACCCCGGGGTTCCTGCACTATTAGCACAGGTTACTCCATGGTTCCTGTACTATGAGCGCAGGTTAGCTCATGGCTCCTGCACTATTAGCACAGGTTACCCCACGGCCCCTGTACTATCAGCGCAGGTTCCTGCAGTGCTCCTGTACTATCAGCACAGGTTCGCACAGGGCTGCTGTACTCTTAGCACAGGTTCCCACTGGGCTCTTGTATTATTATTTCAGGTTCCTGCAGGGCTCTTGTACTATTTGCATGTGTTCCACTGTGGCTCCTATACTATTAGCACAGGTTCCCTGGGGCTCTGTTACTATTAGCACGGGTTTCACTGAGGCTCCTTTACAATTAGCACAGGTTACGCCATGGCTCCTGTACAATTAGCACAGGTTACCCCATGACTCCTGTACTATTAACACAGGTTACCCTGGGGCTCCAGTACTATTAGCACAGGTTTACCTGGGCTTCTGCACTATTAGCACAGATTACCCCATGGCTCCTGCACTGTTAGCACAAGTTACCCCATGGCTTCTGCACTATTAGCACAGGTTACCCCGGGGCTCCTGTACTAGTAGCACAGGTTACTCCAGGGCTCCTGCACTATTAGCACAGGTTATCTTTGAGGCTCCTTTACAGTTAGCACAGGTTGCACCCGGGCTCCAGTACTATTAGCACAGGTTATACCATGGCTCCAGTACTATTAGCACAGGTTACCCCATGGCTCCTGCACTATTAGCACAGGTTAGCCCATGGCTCCTGTACTATCAGTGCAGGTTCGCACAGGGCTCTTGTATTATTATTATTACAGGTTTCTGTGGGGCTCTTGTACTATTAGCACGGGTGCCACTGAGGCTCCTGTACTATTAGCACAGGTTTCCAGGGCTCCTGCACTACTAGCACAGGTTACTCCATGGCTCCTGTACTATTAGCACAGGTTACCCCATGGCTCCTGCACTACTAGCACAGGTTACCCACGACTCCTGCACTATTAGCACAGGTTACCCTATGACTCCTGCACTATTAGCACAGGTTACCCCATGACTCCTGCACTATTAGCACAGGTTACCCCATGGCTCCTGTACTATTAGCACAGGTTACCCCATGGCTCCTGTACTATTAGCACAGGTTACCCCATGGCTGCTGCATTATTAGCACAGGTTACCCCGTGGCTCCTGTACAGTTAGCAGAGGATACCCCGGGGTTCCTGCACTATTAGCACAGGTTACCCCATGACTCCTGCACTATTAGCACAGGTTACCCCATGACTCCTGCACTATTAGCACAGGTTACCCCATGGCTCCTGTACAATAAGTACTAGCTCCCCTGGGCCTCCTGTACTATCAGCAGAGGTTACTGCAGGGCTCCTGCACTATTAGGACAGGTTACCCCATGGCTCCTGTACAATTAGCACAGGTTACCTCGGGGTTCCTACGGTATTAGCACAGGTTACCCCATGGCTTCTGCACTATTAGCACAGGTTACCCCATGGCTCCTGTACTATTAGCACAGGTTACCCCATGGCTCCTGTACTATTAGCACAGGTTACCCCATGGCTCCTGTACTATTAGCACAGGTTACTCCATGACTCGTGCACTATTAGCACAGGTTACCCCATGACTCTTGCACTATTAGCACAGGTTACCCCATGACTCCTGCACTATTAGCACAGGTTACCCCATGGCTCCTGCACTATTAGCACAGGTTACCCCATGGCTCCTGTACTATTAGCACAGGTTACCCCATGACTCGTGCACTATTAGCACAGGTTACCCCATGACTCTTGCACTATTAGCACATGTTACCCCATGGCTCCTGTACTATTAGCACAGGTTACCCCATGACTCGTGCACTATTAGCACAGGTTACCCCATGACTCCTGCACTATTAGCACAGGTTACCCCATGGCTCCTGTACTAACAGCGCAGGTTCCTGCAGTGCTCCTGTACTATCAGCACAGGTTCGCACAGGGCAGCTGTACTATCAGCACAGGTTCCCATGGGGCTCTTGTATTATTATTTCAGGTTCCCGGAGGGCTTTTGTAGTATTAGCACGTGTTCCACTGTGCCCCCTATACTATTAGCGCAGGTTTCCCGGGGCTCCATTACTGTTAGCACGAGTTCCACTGAGGCTCATATACTATTTGCACAGGTTTCCCAGGGCTTCTGCACTATTAGCTCTAGTTCCCCTGGGCCTCCTGTACTATTAGCACAGGTTTCGCTGAGACTTCTGTACTATTAGCACAGGTTACCCCAAGGCTCCTATACAATTAGCACAGGTTACCACATGGCTCCTGTACTATTAGCACTAGTTCCACTGGGCCTCCTGCACAGATTACCCCAAAGCTCCTATATATAATATTAGTACAGGTTCCCCCGAAGCTCCTATATATACTATTAGCATAGGTTCTCCTGGGCCTCTTTTACTATTAGCACAGGTTCCCCAGGGCTCCTGTACTATTAGCACAGGTTCCCCTGAAGCTCCTATATATACTATTAGCATAGGTATCCCTGGGCCTCTTTTACTATTAGCACAGGTTCCCCAGGGCTCCTGTACTATCAGCACAGGTTTCCACAGGGCTGCTATACTATCCACACAGGTTCTCATTGGGCTCTTGTACAATTATTTGAGGTTCCTGCAGGGCTCTTGTACTATTAGCTTGGGTTCCACCATGGCGTCTAAAGTATTAGCACAGATTCCTCTGGGGCTCTGTTACTGTAAGCACGGGTTTCCCTGGGCTCCTGTACTATTACCACAGGTTACCCATGGCTCCTGTACAGTTAGCACTTGCTAAGTTCCCTGGGCCTCCTGTACTATTAGCACAGGTCCCTCTGGGCCTCCTGTGCTATAAGCACGGGTTCCACTGAGACTTCTGGCTCTCTAGGGCTCCTGCACTATTAGCACAGGATGGTTACCCTGGGGCTCCTGTACACTTAGCACAGGTTACCCCATGACCATTAACATTAGTTCCCCTGAAGCTCTTATACTGTTAGCACAGGTTCCCTTGGGACTCCTGTACTATTAGCACAGGTTCCCCAGGGCCCCCTGTACTAGTAGCACAGGTTTCCCTGGGCCTCTTGTACTATTATCACCTGTTCCCCGGGCCTTCTGTACTGTTAGCAAAGGTTCCCCCTGGGCTTCTGAAATGTTAGCACAGGTTCCCCTTAGCCCCCTGTACTATTAGCATGGGGTCCCCCAAGGCTCCTACACTATGAGCACTGGATTCCCTGGGCCTCCTGTACCATTAGCACCGGTTCCTTTGGACTTCCTATAGCATTAGCACAGGCTCCCTGTGGCCCCTGTACTGTTAGCACAGGTTCCCTGGGGCTCCCTGCACTGTTATCATGGGTTCACTGGGGCCTCCTGTACTATTAGTAGAGGCTCCTTGTACTATTAGCACAAGTTCCCCTGGGCTTCCTATACTATTAGCACAGGTTCCCTTGGGCTTCCTATACCATTAGCACAGGTTCCCTTGGACTTGCTGTACTATTAGCACAGGTTCCTCTGGGCTTGCTGTACTATTAGTACAGGTTCCCCTGGGCTTCCTATACTATTAGCACAGGTTCCCCTGGGCTTCCTATACTATTAGCACAGATTCCCTTGGGCTTCCTATACTATTAGCACAGGTTCCCTTGGGCTTCCTATAATATTAGCACAGGTTCCCTTGGGCTTCCTATACTATTAGCACAGGTTCCCTTGGGCTTGCTGTACTATTAGCACATGTTCCCTTGGGCTTGCTGTACTATTAGCACAGGTTCCCCTGGGCTTGCTGTACTATTAGCACAGGTTCCCTTGGGCTTCCTATACTATTAGCACAGGTTCCCTTGGGCTTACTGTACTATTAGTACAGGTTCCCATGGGCTTCCTATACTATTAGCACAGGTTCCCTGGCTACTGTTTGTTAGCACAGGTTCCCTTGGGCTTACTGTACTATTAGTAGAGGCTCCTATGGGCTCCCTGTACTATTAGCACAGGTTCCCTTGGGCTTCCCATACTATTAGCACAGGTTCCCTTGGGATTCCGATACTATTAGCACAGGTTTCCTTGGGCTTGCTATACTATTAGCACAGATTCCCTTGGGCTTCCTATACTATTAGCACAGGTTCCCTTGGGCTTCCTATACTATTAGCACAGGTTCCCTTGGGCATCTTATACTATTAGCACAGGTTCTCCTGGGTTCCTGTACTATTAGCACAGGTTCCCTTGGGCTTCCTATACTATTAGCACAGGTTCCCTTGGGATTCCGATACTATTAGCACAGGTTCCCTTGGGCTTGCTGTACTATTAGCACAGGTTCCCTGGGTTCCTGTGCTATTAGTAGAGGCCCCCATGGGCTCCCTGTACTATTAGCACAGGTTCCCTGGGCTTCCTATACTATTAGCACAGGTTCCCTGGGCTTCCTAGTACTATTAGCACAGGTTTCTTGGCTTCCTATACTATTAGCACAGGTTTCCTTGGGATTCCGATACTATTAGCACAGGTTCCCCTGGGCTTGCTGTACTATTAGCACAGGTTCCCCTGGGTTCCTGTACTATTAGTAGAGGTTCCCTGGGCTTCCTGTAGTATAAGCACAGGTTCCCTTGGGCTTCCTATACTATTAGCACAGGTTTCCTTGGGCTTGCTATACTATTAGCACAGGTTCCCTTGGGCTTCCTATACTATTAGCACAGGTTCCCTTGGGCTTCCTATACCATTAGCACAGGTTCCCTTGGGTTTCCTATACTATTAGCACAGGTTCCCTTGGGCTTGCTATACTATTAGCACAGGTTCCCTTGGGCTTCCTATACCATTAGCACAGGTTCCCTTGGGCTTCCTATACTATTAGCACAGGTTCACTTGGGCTTGCTGTACTATTAGCACAAGTTCCCCTGGGCTTCCTATACTATTAGCACAGGTTCCCTTGGGCTTCCTATACTATTAGCACAGGTTCCCCTGGGTTCCTGTACTATTAGCACAGGTTCCCTTGGGCTTCCTATACTATTAGCACAGGTTCCCTTGGGCTTCCTATACTATTAGCACAGGTTCCCCTGGGCTTCCTGTACTATTAGCACAGGTTCCTGGGCTTCCTATACTATTAGCACAGATTCCCTTGGGCTTCCTATACTATTAGCACAGGTTCCCTTGGGCATCCTATACTATTAGCACAGGTTCTCCTGGGTTCCTGTACTATTAGCACAGGTTCCCTTGGGCTTCCCATACTATTAGCACAGGTTCCCTTGGGATTCCGATACTATTAGCACAGGTTTCCTTGGGCTTGCTATACTATTAGCACAGATTCCCTTGGGCTTCCTATACTATTAGCACAGGTTCCCTTGGGCTTCCTATACTATTAGCACAGGTTCCCTTGGGCTTCCTATACTATTAGCACAGGTTCCCTTGGGCTTCCTATACTATTAGCACAGGTTCCCTTGGGCTTCCTATACTATTAGCACAGGTTCCCTTGGGCTTCCTATACCATTAGCACAGGTTCCCTTGGGCTTCCTATACTATTAGCACAGGTTCCCTTGGGCTTCCTATACTATTAGCACAGGTTCCCTTGGGCTTCCTATACTATTAGCACAGGTTCCTTGGGCTTCTATACTATTAGCTCAGGTTTCCTTGGGCTTCCTATACTATTAGCACAGGTTCCCTGGGCTTCCTATACTATTAGCACAGGTTCCCTGCCTTGTACTATTAGCACAGGTTCCCTTGGGCTTACCGTACTATTAGTAGAGGCTCCCATGGGCTCCCTGTACTATTAGCACAGGTTCCCTTGGGCTTCCTATACTATTAGCACAGGTTCCCTTGGGCTTCCTATACTATTAGCACAAGGTTCCTTGGGCTTCCTATACTATTAGCACAGGTTCCCTTGGGCTTCCTATACTATTAGCACAGGTTCCCTTGGGCTTCCTATACTATTAGCACAGGTTCCTTGGGCTTCCTATACTATTAGCACAGGTTCCCTTGGGCTTCCTATACTATTAGCACAGGTTCCCTTGGGCTTCCTATACTATTAGCACAGGTTCCCTTGGGCTTGCTATACTATTAGCACAGGTTCTCCTGGGTTCCTGTGCTATTAGTAGAGGCCCCCATGGGCTCCCTGTACTATTAGCACACGTTCCCTTGGGCTTCCCATACTATTAGCACGGTTCCCTTGGGCATCCTATACTATTAGCACAGGTTTCCTTGGGCTTGCTATACTATTGGCACAGGTTCCTTGGGATTCCGATACTATTAGCACAGGTTCCCTTCGGCTTGCTATACTATTACCACAGGTTCCCCTGGGTTCCTGTACTATTAGTAGAGGCTCCCCTGGGCTCCCTGTAGTATAAGCACAGGTTCCCTTGGGCTTGCTATACTATTAGCACAGGTTTCCTTGGGCTTGCTATACTACTAGCACAGGTTCCCTTGGGCTTCCTATACTATTAGCACAGGTTCCCTTGGGCTTCCTATACTATTAGCACAGGTTCCCTTGGGTTTCCTATACTATTAGCACAGGTTCCCTTGGGCTTGCTATACTATTAGCACAGGTTCCCTTGGGCTTCCTATACCATTAGCACAGGTTCCCTTGGGCTTCCTATACTATTAGCACAGGTTCCTTGGGCTTCCTATACTATTAGCACAGGTTCCCTTGGGCTTCCTATACTATTAGCACAGGTTCCCTTGGGCTTCCTATACTATTAGCACAGGTTCCTGGGTTCCTGTACACTTTAGTAGAGGCTCCTGGGCTCCTTGTACTATTAGCACAGGTTCCCTGGACCTCCTGTACTGTTAGCACAGGTTCCTGGGCCTCCTGTACTAGTAGTTCCCTGGGCCCCTGTACTATTAGCACAGGTTCCCTTGGGCTTCCCATACTATTAGCACAGGTTCCCTTGGATTCCTATACTATTAGCACAGGTTTCCTTGGGCTTCCTATACTATTAGCACAGGTTCCCTTGGGCTTCCTATAGTATTAGCACAGGTTCCCCGTGGTTCCTATACTATTAGTACAGATTCCCCTGGGCCTCCTGCACTATTAGCACAGGTCCCCCTGGGTCTCTTGTACTATTAGCACAGGTTCCCCTGGGCCTCCTATACTATTAGCAATGGTTACCACAGGGCTCCTATACTATTAGCACAGGTTCCTTTGGGCCTCTTGTACTGTTAGCACAGGATCCTCTGGGGCCTCCTGTACAGTTACAGGTTCCCCTGGGCCTCCTGTACTATTAGCACAGGTTCCCCTGGGCCTCCTGTACTATTAGCACAGATTCCCCTGAGCCTCCTATACTATTAGCACAGATTCCCTTGGGCCTCTTGTACTATTAGCACAGGTTCCCCTGGGCCTCCTGTACTATTAGTACAGATTCCCCTGGGCCTCCTATACTATTAGCATAGGTTCCCCTGGGCCTCCTGTACTATTAGCACAGGTTCCCCTGGGCCTCCTATACTATTAGCACAGGTTCCCTGGGGCCTCTATACTATTAGCACAGGTTCCTTGGGCTTCCTGTACTATTAGCACAGGTTCCCTTGGGCTTCCTATACTATTAGCACAGGTTCCCTTGGGCTTCCTATACTATTAGCACAGGTTCCCTGGGCTCCTGTGT
Source organism: Neoceratodus forsteri (assembly GCA_016271365.2). NCBI lineage: Eukaryota > Metazoa > Chordata > Ceratodontiformes > Ceratodontidae > Neoceratodus > Neoceratodus forsteri. Next base: position 1,421,130,159 of record CM057459.1, on the reverse strand, counting down.
ACTAATGCTGGTTCCCTGGGCCTCCTGTACTGTTAGTACAGATTCCCCTGGGCCTCCTATACTATTAGCACAGATTCCCTTGGGCCTCTTGTACTATTAGCACAGGTTCCCCTGGGCCTCCTGTACTATTAGTACAGATTCCCCTGGGTCTCCTATACTATTAGCACAGGTTCCCCTGGGCCTCCTGTACTATTAGCACAGATTCCCCTGAGCCTCCTATACTATTAGCACAGGTTCCCTTGGGGCTCTTGTACTATTAGCACAGGTTCCCCTGGGCCTCCTGTACTATTAGCTCAGATTCCCCTGGGCCTCCTATACTATTAGCACAGGTTCCCCTGGGCCTCCTGTACTAGTAGCACAGATTCCCCTGGGCCTCCTATACTATTAGCACAGGTTTCCTTGGGCCTCTTGTACTGTTAGCACAGGATCCTCTGGGGCCTCCTGTCCAGTTAAAGGTTCCCCTGGGCCTCCAGTCCTGTGCTATTAACACAGGCTCCTCTCGAGCTCCTATAGTATTAGCACAGCTTCCCCTGGAGCTCCACTACTGTTAGCACAGGTCTTGCTGGGGTTCCTCTACGATTAACGCAGGTTCCCAAAGGTTTCCTATAGTATTAGTATAGGTTCCCTCAGATCTGCAGTAGTATTAGCACAGGTTCCACGGGGGCTGCAATACTGCTAGCACAGGTTCCCCTGAGGCTCCTATACTGCCAGTACAGGTTACCCTTGGGCTCCTGTACTAATAGCACAGGTTCCTCTGGGTATCCAGTACTGTTAACACAGGTTCCCCAGGGTTCCTGTACTGCTAGCAGAGGTTCCCTTCAGTCTCCTGTACTATAGCACAGGTTTAACTGGGGCTCCTGTACTATTATGGGAGGACTTTAAGCCTGAGGTTCAATGGGCGGAGCAACAACGTCACTCACCCATCGCCCTTAAAAGGTCCCAACATCCTGGGCCTCCTCAGGATTCTTTTTCGTTGTGGCCGGAGGTGCCACTTGTCCACCTTCCCTGCTCTGTTCTCTTTCTTTGGGCTTTTAACCATATGTTTGTGGTCGCCTCTGGCTGCTGGCTCACTCCCTCTTGCCCCGGTGCTTCCGGGTTGTATGGCCTTGGTGGGCCTCACTTTTCCTGCTCCCTACCCTCGTTCCTCGCAGTGCTACTGTCTTCTTACCTGATTCTGTCTCCCCTATGCATCGCTTGCCTTCTTGTTCTGTTCTGCCCTTCTCTCTCCCTCACTTCTCATTCCTTTCCTGTTGTGGCAGGTGTAGCTCCCGGTCTTGCTCGCTGTGGAACTCCTTCTTCTGCTCTGCCTGCCAGCGCTCTGCTGCTTATTGCAATTGGACCTGCTTTCCACTGCGTTTGTGCAGCTGCCATCCTACTTATGCTGCCTGCTTGGGCTTGCTGCCTTGTCCGGGAGTTTGATTGTCCTTTGTTGCAATTCTGGCCTCATTGGGGTGTCCCATTTCTTTGCTAGCTTGTTTCAGCGGTTGCCTTCCTGGATGCATTAATTCTCCACTGCCTTCCTGATACTTTTCCGCTTCCGAAGCTTCCTTGCCTCTTCAGAACGAGATATACAAGAACACACTAATTAAAAAGAAAGACAAAAAAACCCCCAAACAAACGGGAACCTCGTTCTGTCTTTGGACGCTTCTGAGGTAACTGGCTTTGTTGTTGCACATCCTCTAGGCTCTGTGATTTGTCTCTCTGTCAGTTTGCCTGTGCCGATGCTCGTGATTTCCTCATGTTTTCCTGGACTGCATTCCTTTGCCTGTTATTCTTTGGAAGGTGCTCGTTCTGCCCCAGTGGCATTTCTTCTCTGCTGGGTCCCCACACCCTCTCTGCACTCATACCTCTGGCAGGAACTGCATTAAAGGAAAACCTACAGTTATTACTACGGTGCTTGTTGTGCTGTTTCCGAACGCAGCACCCTGTCCAGTAGTGTTTTCTTCTGCCTGTTGGTTATGCTACAGCCCTCGTTGCCCATCATATGAGACTCCCTGAGTAAATGACTAATGAATGGATTTTCCTCAGCTCAGCTGCCTCTTTTGGGGCTCTACTGCCCTGCTGCCTCATTTCCTATTTTTGCTTCCTATTGCCTCGTAGTCATACATTTGGGTTTGCCCCTCTTGTCTACAATACTTCGTAAGACCTGCTTATCTATTCCTATTGCTCTATCAGTATACTTCTCATCCCCTCCCACCTTGCTCATCCCAACTGTCAAGGATTCACTCCAGTCAAGCCTGCACCTATCCTGACTTTGCCTGACCTCCCTACCGTCCTTTGTCCTTTTATCAGCACCTATTCCCTTTCCTTCCTCCTTTCCTCTTCCTCAGCACCGTGCTCTTTGTTCCATTTCCTTAACTCTCTGTGTCCTTCTCCTCATCTCCTCTGCTTCAACCTGTGCATTCCTTTCAAGCATACCTATCCTCGACTCCTCTGTCTTTACTCCAGTATTGTACATCATTCAGTCCATACCTCACCTCTATCTGTATCAGCCTTCTTGGCTTTCCTTCCTTTATCGTACCTCATCCAGTTCGTACCATCTTCCATTTTGTACCTCACTTTCACTGTTCCAGCCTTCACGGCTCTCCCTCCATTCTCTTATATCTCCAGGTTCATGACTCTGGTCTTCAGTCACTCATCCACAATCCATTTACATCGCTTCCTCAAGCATTCCTATCATTGACGCCTATGCTGGCTCATTGAGCCTGCTGCACGCCCGCAGCTATCATCATCATTTTTTTTTAAACTCTTTTTATTACAGATTTTAACTTATTTGACATCACAGTTCATATTTACAGGAAATCAATTACAAGTGCAAAATAATACATTCAATAGATGTAGTAAACCGCTAAGAGGTAGGAAGAAATAACAATCAAGTGTGTAATTAAGTAGCGGTATAGGTATAACAGGAGGAGAAATTTCTGACTGAAGAAAATTGAATAACATACTTAATTCTTTCTGGGAGATGTCAGCCTTGCACAGATAATCAAAACCTCTAAGCACTTTTAATTTATATTTTCAGGGGCTAACAGGGGGAAGAGGCTCGGAAGCCCACCCCCCCATTACAATGTTGGATAGGAGGGATCCCCACTCAACTAGGCATCAAAAGGTCTCCAGAAGGGGAGTTAAAAAGAGAAAAGAAAAGAAAAAAATGAAATAAGGACTGGTTCGACCCCATCCACCAAGCTCCATTGTATACCTCAGTTCTTTGCCGGGAGCTATGGTATCTGGTCTGGTCAAAATTGAACTATGTAAAGGAACCATGTGTTCCAACAATTCATTAATTCAGGAACCTTATTTTGAATTCTGGCTGTCATATGTTCTAATTTATAGATATCATATATTGTATCTTCCCAGGCTGTGATGAAGGGAGGCTCAGGGCGGAGCCTTATTCTAGTTATGCATTTTTTAGCAGCCCCCAGCAAAATATTAAGGAGGTATGTTTGTTATGGATCTCTGAAACAATGGGGATAATACTGTAGGAGCCCTATTGCTGGGGAGAATGTGCCTAAGAGAGGAAAGAGGTGTGTAACCCTGTTTCCTATTGTAGTCCAGTTTGATGTCAGGACCGTGCAGGTCCATAGAATATGGGAATGTGTAGCTACTTCACATCCACATTTCCTCCAACAGGAAGAATCTCCTCCCGTCAGGTACTTAGCTGTGATCTGAGGTGTACAAAATATCTAGACACCACCTTCCAGAAATACTCTCTCCAAGTTTAAGAGCTGGAAGTTTTGTGTTGCCTCCACCAAATCCTGCACCAGTCCTCCTGGGACAAATCAATCTGGAGCTCTGCTTCCCAGTGGAATTGTACCAGGTCCATGACTCGGGATGGTGTCCCTTGTAGGGCTTTGTAAAGACGAGAGACCAAGTGGCTCCGGTCTCTGCCTTTCTCTAACTGGATCAGGAGGAGGCAGAGGGGGTGCTATCATCATCATTGTCAGTGTTCATCATTCTCAAACCGCATCTGGATATGTACCTCTCCCTGGAGCCACCCTCCTAAAGCGATCATCATATTCAGTCGTCATTGCTGCCTCATGTTCCTTCTTCAATCTGTACCTTCTTTTGGGGTTTTCCCCTATCCCATCATCATCTTCCCTACTCATATCCTTCTCTTAACCTACTTATAACCCTCATCTATGAACCATTTTCTTTACTAACATATGTCCTCAAATCAAAAGCCGTCAGCCGGGAGGGAAGGTGACCTAGGCCTTGGATCCCCAGAGGTTTCCTCCTCAAAGGGTTTTTTTTCCTCTCCTCCATGCCAATGGTCATAATATTAGTTAGAGTTAGTGCTTTCTTCTCATTAGTTAGTTAGGTTCCGCTGTTGGATGGAGGCGGATGGTGGCCCGGCTTTCCCCTCTCTCCTTAGGAAGTTAGCCCTTCTTCATAGAATTCATTCATCATCCTCGCCTCTTTGAAGCTTCATATCTTTGGATATTCCTTTTGGGCTTCTTCCTAACCTACCTTTAGCCGATGCATTCATTCCCAGCACCTGTTAGGGGGGAACCCTCCTCTAGGGTTCCTTGCATCATACCCCTACGGGGTGGTATATCCCGTGGATAGAGAGGTGGAAGGCCACAACGCATATCCAGTTACACAAGTATCATCACATATCTTATCCAGTTGCGTAAGCACATTGAAGCACAGGTTAACCCAGGGCTCCTGCACTAGCACAGGTTCCTCTCAGCCACCTATGCTATTAGCACAGGTTCCCCTTTGGCTTCTATACTATTAACACAGGTTCCACTGAGGCTCCTGTAGTATTAGCACTGGTTCCCCTTTGGCTTCTATACTATTAGCACAGGTTCCCCTGGGCCTCCTGTACTTTTAACACAGATTCTTCCAGGGTCTTATACTATTAGCTCAGGTTCCTCTTGGGCTCCTGTACTATTAGCACAGATTTCCCTGGGGCTTCTGTACTGTTAACACAGGTTACTGTGGGGCTCCTATACTATTAGCACAAATTCTCCTGGGGCTCCTTTACCGTTACCACAGATTCCCCTGGGCCTCCTATACTAATACAAAAAATTACTTACCATAGTAATGTTGGTTCTTTCAGGGGGATCCCTCATTATGCTTGACATATGGAAAGGGGACATTGTTTAACCAGGAAAGGCACACTAAGCTGAAGCTTGTTTCCAGGTGCAGCCTGGGAGCACAAGGAAGTTAAGTGACTTGCTCAGAGTCATATAGTATGCAAGCGGGGGCTGTGGGATTCAAACCCAGGTCTCCAAGTTTGCAGCTCAGAGCCCTAAACCACTGCACTATACTGCCTCTTAAAACAGAGGACATGCAGTGAGCCTTGCAGATAAAGCTGTCCTAGAGCACGTGGAATGAAACGAGTAGAGCCATCTGGCTTGGGCACAAGGACTACGAGTGAGGCCCAGGGGCTGTGGGATCTCTGGATTACCCCTAAATCCAGCATCTCCACCACTTCCCTCCTAATGTCCTTTTAGACAGCCTCTGACACCCAATATGCTGTCCGCCATATGGGTGTCTATGTCCCTGTCTCCACATCATGCGTCGCTAAGGGGGTTAGTCCAGGCTTGGCGCTAAACAGGTGGGCAAAGTCTGCTAAAACCTCTCTTACTTCCTAGATCTTGTCCAGGGCCAGCTGGGGAGACAATTTTACTGCCTCCGCAGAGGACTCATGCTTGCTTTCTTCCAGAAAGTCCAGAAGGAGGTCTCCTTCATCCATCCTCTCTCCAGGACTACACACTGCAAACACCATGTCAGCCCTATTAGCATATGGCTTCATCATGTTGACATGGTACATCCTTTCTGTGTGTCTTCTGTCAGGTAACTCTATAATATACTGTAGTTCACGTTATTTACCTTCCTAACTACTTTGTACTGTCCTGCCCACTCAGCCTGCAGCTTGTCTTTCCGGACTGGAATAAGGACCATGACTTCCTGACCCGCCATGTACAAGTGAGCTCTGGCTCTGTGGTCATACCACACTTTTTGTTTCTGTTGGGCAGCTGCCAGGTTGCTCTGGGCAATCTTATAAGCTCCTTTAGCCTTTCCCTAAACCTAAGGACGTAATCCACTATGGGAGTTCCCTGGGTGTTGTGCTTGCCTTCCCAGTCCTCGCGGATTAAGTCTAGGGGCCCATGTACCCGGCGTCCATATAAGAGTTTGAAGGGTGAAAATCCCGTCGACTCTTGGGGCACCTCCCTGTATGCAAACAGGTGGGGAAGGTATTTCTCCCAGTCCCTCCCATGCTGTTCAGCAAACACCCAAAGCACTGACTTCAGGGTACCATTGACTCTTTCCACAAGCCCATCGGCTTGTGGGTGATATGGTGTTGTGCATCTCTGCACCACCACACACTTCTCCCAGAAACATTTCATCAGGTCCGACAAAAAGGAACCCTATTGATTGGTGATAACCTCCTGCGGAAACCCAACATGGGAGAAAATCCCAAGTAAGGCATCTGCCACTTTGTCTGTCCTCAGTGAGGATAGGGCGACTGCCTCTGGGTACCGGGTGGCATAGTCCACCACAGTCAGGATGAATCTCTTCCCTGAGGAGCTGGGCATATTTAAAGGCCACACAATATCCATTCCCACCCTCTGGAATGGCTCCTCCACTACGGGCAATGGAATTAGGGTGGCTTGGGTTTTCTTACCCACCTTCCCTATGTCTTGGCACCAGTGACAAGACCTGCAGTACTCCTTCACCTGCTGGGTGAAGTTGGGCCAATAGAAATTCTGGGTCAATCGCTGCATGATCAGACAAGGGAATATCATGTGCAATCTTGAGCAGCTGCTCACGATACCCCTGGGGAATGACAAGCTGCCTGCCTAACACCCCTCCATCTGCACAGCCTGAGTATACATCAGTCCATTTTTCCAATACACCTTATGTCTGCCGTCATCTCCCTGTGCGCCGTCAGAGTCTGCCCAAGCTCTCAGCTTCTCTAGACTAGGGTCGCATCTCTGAGCAGCTGCAAACTCCTCACACATTCCAAAGGCATGGGACAGGTCCCCTTCAGTCTCTAAACTAGGGTCCCTAGCACTAGCATCAGGGCACTCAGGATCATTATCATTCCTAACCCACTGACAATGGGTCACCCCTCCCTCCTCAGAGTAACCCTCTGTAGCTGTGTGGTTAACTGCTACTGGGGAAATTTCTACCCTCTTTTCATTAGTCTCCATATCAGGAGACACAGGCTGGGGAACCAGCCTCCCAGTGGTTTCTACAATGGCTTCTGTGGGGTTCAGGAACTACAATTTTCCCTTGCCGCTTGGCTATGGGTAACTGCACACACCATCCTGTTTGAGATTGTTGCCAAGGATGACATCCACTGCTAAGGTTTTGGCTACAGCCACCTGTTGCACAGTTCCCCCTGTTTCACCCCAGTCTAGAAGAACACTAGCAAAGGGCAATGTTTTCTCCCCACCAGTAAAGTCTTGTACAGTGACGTATTTATTGGGTATAAGCTGACCAGGCTGTACCAGATCCCCTTTTACCAATGTCAGGGATGTCCCTGTGTACCTTAACCCTTGCGTCTGTACACCAGTCACCATGACTGGGTGCATGTGTTCTCTCATGCTCACAGACATGCTTCCAGGGACACACAAACAACCCACTTCTTTCCTAGCCCCCGGTTGTGTATTGCTCGCCCTTTTGGGACACTGCCTGGCAATATGCCCAGTTTCTTTACACAACCAACATTAATTTCTTTTCTCAGAGAAATCTTTTCTCTGAAACCTTGGGCTAACTAGTTTTGGTGGAGGCAGTGAGGGTTTTAGCTGCCCTGAAGGTTCGCTTTTCCCCTTCTGTGCTGCCAGACCTGCCCCATTCACTCTCAGAGCAGGTCTGCTCTTGGCATAGCGGTCCGAGAGTTCAGCAGCCTCTTGCACTGTTTTGGGATCTTGGTCCTCCAAACAGGTTTTCAGCTCTGCTGGGCATGCCCAGAAAGCTGTTCTAACAGAATCACATTTTCAATTTTATCTACAGAGTGCTTCAATTCCTTCCCACCAACGTTTTAAAAACTGACGTTGTTTCGTGGCTAGCTCCTCGTAGCTCATGTCAGGGCTTCTCCTGAGCTTACGGAATTTAGCTCTGTATGATTTAGCAGTTAATTCAAATTTTTTTAACAGTGCAGCTTTAAGTTTGCTGAAATCATTACTGTCCTCATTGTCCATTTGACCCAATGCATCCCGAGCTTTCCTGGTAAGTAGTGGAGATAGCTTGAAGCCCCAGGACTCCCTAGGAATTTTAGCCTGAATACAAACTTTTTCAAAAGAATGTAAAAAGGCATCCATATCCTCCCCCTCTTTAAATTCAGCTATCAATTTGGAATTCAATTTGTAACCCAGTACTGTAGTGCCAGTTAAACCCAAGCCACTTATCTGCTCTGGTACTGGTGGTTGGAGTCATAGCTTCTCCAGTTCATGTTGCCTCTGGCACTCTCACTCCTCTCAGTCTGCCTCTCACTATTCACGCTCCCTCTTCTCCTCTGCGGCTCGCTTCTCTCGCTCCACTTCCCACTGTTCACGCTCCCTCTTCTCCTCTGTGGCTCACTTCTCTCACTCCATTTCTCTCTGGAACTCCAGCTTCATTCTGTGCAACTCAATCTGCAGCCTGAGTACTTCTGGCTCCAGAATGTTGGTGACCTCCCCCTGCTGCTGTGGCCCTTCACTGGCACTGGCCCTGCTGCCCTCATCATCAGATCTGGACACTGCACTGGCTGCTAGCCCTTCCACACTCAAGGTTTGGGTCCCTTACAGTCACTGTCTGTGACTTGATGATTTGGGTATCTGCTACCATCAGGGCATCCATGAGGTTCTGCTTGGTGGATTTCACCTCATACAGGACTCCTCTGTCCCTGTACAAGTGCTTTAAGTAGTCTACAGTGTGCCCACTGTAGTTGGAAGCCATCTTCTTCCCTAACTCCAGCTACTCTAACTTGCACTTTAAAAAAAAAAAATAAAACAGTTAGGAACTTGACTGTAAGCCAAGTGATATAGTTATGTTTCCTTTTTTTTAAAATAAATCACTGCCTTGTTTTGCAAGTGAGCTGACAGTATTAAGCTGACACACTGAACAATAAAATCTTGTAATCTATCACAACCCCACTCAGCAGGTCAGGCCCTCTGCTCCCACAGTGCCAACCTCTGAGCGCAGTATTGTGAACAGGATAACAGAACAGGGTAACCCTCCTGTCTGTTTTGTGGGTCCGAATCACCTTTGGTCTCAAGTTCTGGAGGGATTCAAACTGTGAACCTTATGGTAGCGTACCCAAATGTACAGGCTCAGATAATTCTGCTCTTCAGGGAATGCCAGATATCTTTCACCTACGGGCACCTAACCAGGTATACAAAATTACTCCTTAAAACTCTATGAAAGACCTTAGATAAATTCTTACCTTTTCCCAGTTTCGTATACCATTAAGCTTATGAACAGCGTTGTCAAAATCTTAACCATCCATATATCACAGGCAAAAAGGAAGGACTTGGAAGACACAGGCAGTCTCTTTAAAAGAAGAGGTTTTACTTAAAATGAATAAACTATGTAAAAGGTAAACATAGAACAATATATCACAGGTATACAATCACTTAAAAGAACAAGGTCAAAATACAAACATAAACTCCTACCGCAGTACACTTAGACTTGTCTATCTAATGTATACCTCCTTACAGTGCTTTAGTTAGCAGTTTCGTCCAAACAGGAAGGTCTCTAAGTGGAATTACAGAATACAGTTAAACGGTCTCTAAACCTGCCCCTTCCATGATGTCACCTAGCTCCTCCCTGTAAAATATAAAAATTAATACACACAGGATGTCCCATCACTCAGGGGGTATATTAAATAAGGTGACATCAGCAAAAAACTTGTTTCCCCATAGGAACCTTTGATCTTGAGCCTTTCCTTTGATCTAGTGTGTTTTCCTGCTTTTTTCACAGACATCACTGAACTTTTACAACTCTGCAGTTTTTTCACCTAGCTGCAGCATAGTATTTCAGCACCAGTTGAAATTAACTGCCCTTCCTGAGGATGTCATAAAATGGATAGTTTAGTTCCTGGCTTCAAACAACACAGATCCCTAAACAAGGCTATAAAATGTGAGTTCTTGGAAGTTAATCGCATTACAGAGATCTGCTGTTTAACCTATCCTGTCCTTTGAACTGAAACCTGGGGGGGTATCCCAGTAGCACAGGATGTCTCTTGAGAGACACTCAATAACACATTTTTATATTACAAAATCATAGAGCAATCAGAACCAGCTATCCAAGTGTCACAATGGCTATAGGAAGTCTGTCTTCCTGGTGACATACTGTACTTCAAATCTGCAGAGGTTCCATGAGCTTGACTATACAGATGTTCAGATCCCAGGGAGGGATAGGCTCCCTCACAGGAGGGTACAAAGCAGAAGACCCTTAAAAATTATCTTGAAAATAGGGTGACAGGCTACTGTTTTCTGCTTACCTGCTGATGCATATGCAGAAATGTCTGCCAGGTGAACCTGTAGGGTAGCAGGCTTGTAGGTGCTCAGATAATCCAGGAGAGTGGACAGATCTGCCTGGAGAGGGTCGAGCTGCCTAAGGACACACTACAGGGAGAACCTCTTCCTCTTGGAAGCTTACGTTTTCCTAGTGGCAGGCTTCCTGGATATCTTAAGAACCTGGAGGACTTGGTCTGAAAAGTGAAAATCAGAGTACTCTAGCTCCTCAAGGCCCAAGCTTTGAGGCGCACAGGCTTGAGGTTCAGGTAAGTCACTCTGCCCTGAGACGTGGTCAGAAGATTGTGTCTTAGGGGGAGTTAAATGGGTTGTCTGCTGGACAGGGCCAGGAGTAGGGAGTGCCAAGGCTGTCTGGCCCAATCTGGGGCTATTAGAACGATGGAAGCAGGCTGACTCCTCAGCTTCAGGAGAACTCAAAACAGCAGGGGGAATGGAGGGAAGGCATACAGGAACTTCCCTGACCAGTCCAGGTGCAGAGCACCCAAGGGGACAATACCCAGTGCCGGAGGTCTGCAGCAAAAAAGGAGAAGCTACAAATTGTCCTTGGATGCAAACAGATCTATTTCTTTCTTTTTTTTTAACTTTCTATTTATTAATTTGCAAATAAACATACAGTTTCAGTTACCATATGCCAGACATCACTTCATATGTAAAGGAGCCAATCAATGGTACAGAAAAACATTAGTCTCAACATATACTGTAGATTTTGGATAGGGGGATATCCAGTAAGTACAGTAAATCTATTATAACAGCAAACATATACAAAGAGCTGCACTCTACAAGTGAAGGCGGCCAGTCCACATCATAATGGTATACCCAAAATATGAAAACCAACAACCTGTGCTGATTTGATCCCATTTCCAAACATTTTCAAAGTCCAAAAAGGCTAATGCCCCCCACAAAAGCTCTGATAGTGTAGTGTGTATATATATATATATATATATATATATATATATATATATATAGAAAGCAATATAATAAAATTAAGAATCAGACACTACATAGAGACAACAGAAATACCAGTTGCCAATTGGCTAGTATATACTAGGTACAAACCCAGATATAGATTACAATGAATTAAAAATGTGGTGGTTATCTCTATTCAGGTGATTAGCTTTCAGCAGTACAGAAAAAATCCAAGACTTGAAATTCAAGATAAGCCCCCTGTAGCAAAGTTCAGTCTCAAACTTAAGGGCTGCCAATTCTGTAGCTTACCAGTTTCAAGTGTCTGTTTCATCTTCCGATCCAGATTCAGTTGCCCCAGCCTCACATTCCTTTTGGATCTTTTCAACTCATTTACTGGCCTCCACTGAGTCGGTAAACTGAAATATGTGCCCACCATAATAGATCCTTAGGTAAGCTGGCAATAAGAAGGAATGCGTCACTCCTAAACTTTTCAGTTTTGCCCAAACCCCATCAAAATTTTTGCATTGGGCTCGGGTAGCATAAGCAAGGTCCGGAAAAAGTTTGTATTGTATGTCCATCATAATTATGGTGATCCATAGTGCAACGTCCTTCATGATCAACTCCAGAGATTTATTTAACTCTAAAAATTGATTAGCGTTTTGCTCACAAAAGTGCTAAAACATTGTGAAAATGCATAGCACTTGCCTCACTGTGTTTAACAAAGATAACACGTCTAGAAAACCTATATAAATACTTTCTGTACAGTTAGTATTGTCCCAAGAAAAAAACTGCTAATCAATTATTTAAAACCCTGAACTCCTTGGTCATAGCTCCATCAATGACTAGAAGAACTGTGTGTGTGAGGTCTCTCTGTGCATCCGCAGAACGAGTGGCGATCCTGTATGCTTTCAAAAAACGGGCATCCATTTTTATATCCAAATGAAGCACAACAGGTAACCAGTCTTTCAGAAAGGTTTAATAGCTCCAGCTCCTCAACCCCATCAGGCAGTCCAACCAACCACGCATTAGGGGCCTGATTAGCATTTTCCAGCTACTCCAGGTGATACTGAAGCTGAATGTTACGAACATACAAAATTGCCAGCAGATACAGGTCATTCGGTCTATCTAGCCTGCTTGAGTGTGCAGCAATTCAGTCCATTAGACTGCAGCTGCCCCCCTCCCTCATATGCCCTCCCCTCATTCTCTTGTATTAGCTTTGTTGTGGCAGATAAAAGCTTGTGTCGCCAGATTCTCTGCTGAAGTTGCCGTTTTCACTGCATTTTCTATTTTCACATCCTGTTCACCAAATTGTTGGAGCAGTGTCTCCACCTTTGTATCAGTGGCCTTCATCGATGCCTGCAAGGCCTTCCAGAGAGGCACCGCATTACTGTCAGTCGGCATGGGAACAGCGACCTGGTAGTCTACTGGTGGCTGGGATTTTGAACCGCTTGGAGCGCTTCTATGCATTTTTCCCATATTGCTATTTGGTACCAATCAACACAGTAGAAGCTCCAGATTCCACTGGTGGCAAAATCCTGGATCCAAATCACCAGAAAACATCTACAAAATATATTTATTTTATATTTCTTACAGAGCTAGAGGAAGACATGTCTACTCAGTAGTGTGCTCAACAGTGCCCGCTCCGAACAGATGTATTTCTGGTGTGCCCCATCTCCTGAAGATTGTGGCCAGCACCTGCCTGTTCACAGCCCACTCTTGATGGCCCTGACAAATCCTGCTGAGATAATCTGCTAGAGCATTGTCCTTCCCTGGGAGGTGGACTGCTGACAGATGGACATCTAGTGAGTAAGCCAGACTTCAGAGTTTCATGGCTTCCATGCACAGCTTTGAAGACCTCGTGCCTCCCTGTTTGTTTGTGTAATACGTGGTTGTGGTGGTGTTGTCTGTGCTGACCTGGACAGACTGACCCTTGACCTGCGATGCAAACAACTGAAGAGCTAGGAAAACTGCCCTTAGCTCTGGTAGGTTTATATCTTCTCTGGACTCTCAGGGGGCTCATATGCCGTTTACTGTTTGGTCCCCCAGGTGGGCACCCCAGCCCAACAGGGAGGCATCTGTTGTCAAGACAGCTGTGGGAGCCTGTACCTGGAATGGTACTCCCTCCCTGAGGTTGTCTGTTTCTTTCCATCAGTCTAGGGCGTGTAATAGTGTTTTTGTCACAGGCACCCATTTGGACAATGACTAGTGGGACCGTAACTGGTACTGAATTTACCTGATTTGAAACCTTGACCCAGGGACCACTGCTATGATGGAGGCCATGATTCCCAGAAGCTGGAGTAAGTGTCTGGCTGGCCTGGGCTGACCTAGGATAAAATAATTTGCCAGACTTACCAGATTTCCGACCCTCTACTGAGGCAAGAATGTTTTGCCCTGCCTGGCATCTAGTTCTGCTCCTATGAACTCCAGTAGTTGTACTTTTTCCATCTGAGAGACATTAGCACATTTATGAGGAACCCCAGTCCCTCTATAGTGCTCCGAGTCAGGTGAAAAGCATCCTTGGCCTGCTGGTGTGACTTTCCCACAACTAACCAGTCATCTTGGTAGGGGGAACATCATTACCCCCTGTTTCCTGAGGTGTTCTGCTACCATGGGTAGGCACTTTTTGAATACTCTGGGAGCTGAAGACAGACCAAAGGGAAGGGCTGTAAACTGGTGGTGGCCAGAAGACAGCCTGAAATGTAGGTACTTTCTGTGACTGGGCCTGATGCAAATGTGAAAATATGCATCCTTCAAGTCCAGAGATGTCAGCCAGTCTCCCTGCTGTAGAGATGGGATAGCTGTGGACAGGGTGACCATCTTGAATTTGGGTTTGCTCAGGTGTTTGTTTAAGATTCTGAGCTCCAGAATGGGTCACCACTACCCATTTTTCTTGTGGGTGAGGAAGTGCCACGAAGAGGGGCTCCTTCCCCACTGGAATGGAGGTACATTTTCCACTGCATTTGCCTGCAGTAGTTTTGTGACCTCCAACTCCAATATAATCCTTTCTGCTGGAGAGTGAAGGTGGAAGTGTCTGTTGACAGACAGTGTTGGAAACGTTTTGAACTGTAGGCTGAGGCCTTGATCCACTACCTCCAGGATGCACTTGTCTGTGGTGATGTTCTTCCAGTCCTGGAAGAAATGAGCCAGCCTTCCTTCCACTGGCAATGGGTTGGCGACCTGGACACACATATCAGGAGTTTTGCTTGGGCTAAGCCCTAGAGGTCAAAGCCTGGTCAGGTCTTCTGGAACCCCTTTTTCCTCTGCCCAGAAGAAACTTTTCATCTGAGAGTAATTATAGAGCATGAGCATATGGTAGAAGGCTCATGGACAGCAACCTCTAACCCTACCTCCTCTTCCATGGGACCTGTAAGATGTAGAGGCCCTCTCTTTCTCAGTGTTACTCTTGTAAGTGGACTTGTACTCTTTCACTTTTTTCATGTAAGCCTCTGTTTTATCACCAAAGAGAGAATTATTCTTGCAGGGAAAATGCATGGCTCTTGACTGACTGCCCTGTGCCAAGTTAGTTGTTCTGAGCCAAGCAAACCTTTTAAGGGAAGACAACATGAGCCAGAACCCTTGAAGCAGTGCCACTGGCATCTACTGTCATATGAAACTGGTACATAGTGGAATCTAGGGCAGATCTGGCACTGTTTGCCAGATCTAGAACCTGTTCTCTATGAATACTGTCACACAGAGTTAGCACTACATTCCATAGTGCCTTCTGGTGCTGTGCTGAGTGTGCCACACACAGTCTGCCTCAGGAGGAGAGAGGCAGTAGTGTACACTTTTTCCCCATACTATCCAACTTTCTGGAGTCGTTCTCTGGAGGTTGGGAAGAGAGGGGGACATTGGCTTTGTTGCAAGCCGCAGCCTGAACCACCCCCTAATGGTCAGGGTGAGTGTAGAGGTACTCAGCACCATGTTTGTTGAGGTGGTACTTCTTTTCAGTCTTTACATAAATTCCTGGCACTGTAGAAGGGGTTTGGAGAAGTTTGCAGGTTGCTTTTTTGAGGGACTTATGTACTGGTCAAAGCAGCCGCTTGGTGGGGGTTGTCCCCAGACTCGTGTATGGAGAGGGAGAGGGTATTCACCATTTGCTTCACAAGAGCAAAGTGTTTGGAGTAATCTTCTGGACTTCAAGGAGGGGAAGCAAACTCCTGATCAGGGGAACCATCTGGTTCAGTCGGTTCTCTTTCCTCCTCTTATTCGTAATAAAAATCATCACCCTGGTTGGTAGGAACCAGAGGTGGGGACTGGAGGTTGAGGGGAATGGGAAACCCCATAAGAATTCCCATGGCCTGGAAAGCCTGGAACAATTGCCAAGCCTTTGCCATGTTTTCCTGAGAGGGCATATTTACTGTGTCTGCTGTTGTCTGCTTTTGCTCTTCTGCAGGAGGGACAATAACATGCTTTTCTTTTTGCTTTTTCTTAGCAGGGACCGAGTCAGGTGCTTGCTCTGGGAGTCTTTTCTGTTTCTCAGTGGTTTTATCAGAATGGTCCTTAGAAGGTTTGGCAGGCTTAGTATGTAAAGGACCCTCTTCAGAACTTTTTGGTGACCCAGAGGTGCACTGAGAAGCCATAATTTCTTTGAGCTTCTTGGTCCACTTTTTAACAGTCAGAGCAAATTTGCTACAGAGGTCACAGCTCTTGAAAATATAGTTGGTACCAAGACACTTCAAACACAACCTGTGGCTGTCTGCCTTAAGCAGGAAGTTAAAACATCTAGCACAATTTTTAAAACCAGTTGGTCCTGTCCTCTTTTTAAGTCTGTCTGACATGCCAGTTGTCGGCACAAATTGAAAAGAACACCAAATTCCCATTGGAAAAGAAGAAGCTGCAGTTTGGTTCCTGCTGTGAAAAAGAAACTTTATTTTATTTTTGTAGAAAAGATTCAGTTAAAGACTAAGTTAAAACAAATATTGCCTCAGTTCCTCAGACCTGGAACTGAGATGAAAAAACAAGTAGACAATACCAAAAGTCAGATAAAACAACAATTTTCCCTCAGACTTAAGAAAAAAAGTGATGATTTATTATAAAATAAAACAAAAATACCTGAAAAGTTCTGTGGTTCCCAAAAACCACTACAGAACCAGAAAACACATGGTAACACTAACTAAAAACCTGATAAAAACTAAAATAGATGAGGGCACAGGAGAATAAAATAATAAAAACAGAGTTTAAATACTATTTCTTCGACGACAGTATACTTCGAGCGAGTTGCTGAAGAGAGCTCTTTAGGGTGACTTGCTAGTGCAGGCAGATAAAAGGATCTGACGTTAAGCTGTAGAACACAGTGCCACCCAGAGGGCAGAGATTTAAACTGCATTCTAATATCATTCCGTGCACTCTAGAGAAGCTTCATCTGCAAGGCTCACTGCAAATGTCAAGCATAAAGAGGGATTCTGGGAGGTTTGAAGCACAGGTTTCCCTGGGCCTCCTGTACTGTTAGCACAGATTTCCTTGGGGGTCTTGTACTGTTGGCACAAGTTTCCCTTGGGCTCCTGAACAATTGGCACAGATTTCCCTGAATTTCCTCTACCATTAACACAGGTTACTGTGAGGCTCCTCTACTATTAGCGCAGGTTATCCTGGGGTACTCTGTACTGTCAGTACAGATTCCCCTGGATCTCCTGTACTGTTAGCACATATTCCCCCCGAGGTCTTGTATTGTTGGCACAGGCTCCCCTTAGGCTCCAGTACTATTAGCACAGGTAACCCTGGGCCTCCTATACTATTTGCACAGGTTACCCCAGGGCTCCTGTACTGTTAGCACATGTTACCCCATGGCCCCTGTGCTAATAGCAAAGGTTACCCCGGGGCTCCTCTACTATTAGCACAGGTTAACACCCCCATGACTCCTGTACTATTAGCACAGATTCTCCTAAGGCTCCTATACTATTAGCATAGGTTACCCCAGGCCTCCAGTATTATTAGCACAGGTTCCTCTGGGCTTCCTATACTACTAGCACAGGTTACCCCAAAGCACCTGTACTATTAGCACAGGTGCTCCTGAGGCTCCTATACTGTTATCACACGTTACCCCATGGCTCCTGCACTATTAGCACCGGTTACCCCAGGGCTCCTGTACTATTAGCACAGGTTATCCCAGGGCTCCTATACTATTAGCACCGGTTACCCCAAAGCACCAGTACTATTAGCACAGGTGCTCCTGAGGCTCCTATACTGTTATCACACATTACCCCATGGCTCCTGCACTATTAGCACAGGTTACCCCATGACTCTTGCACTATTAGCACAGGTTACCCCATGGCTCCTGCACTATTAGCACCGGTTACCCCAGGGCTCCTGTACTATTAGCAAAGATTACTACCCCAGGGCTCCTATACTATTAGCACAGGTTCCTCTGGACCTCCTATACTATTAGCACAGGTTACCCCAGGGCTCCTGTACTTTTAGCACAGATTACCACCCCAGGGCTCCTATACTATTAGCACAGGTTCCCCGGGGCCTCCTGTACAGTTACAGGTTCCCCGGGGCCTCCTATACTATTAGCACAGGTTCCCCTGGACCTCTTGCACAGTTAGCACAGGATCCTCTGGGGCCTCCTGTACAGTTACAGGTTCCCCTGAGTCTCCTATACTGTTAGCACAGGTTACCATCCCAGGGCTCCTGTACTATTAGCAGAGGTTCCCCGGGGCCTCCTGTACTATTTGCACAGGTTCCCCTGAGGCTCCTATTCTATTAGCACAGGTTATCCCATGGTTCCTGTACTACTAGTACAGGTTACCCTGTGCCTCCTATACTATTAGCACAGGTTCCCCTGGGGCTCCTGTACTATTAGCAAAGGTTACCCCATAGCTCCTGTACTAGTAGTACAGGTTACCCTGGGCCTCCTATACTCAGGGCTCCAGATAAGATTTTTTGGGATGAGTACTGTACTTCTCATTTTGAAAGTAAGGTGAGTAAAATCAAATTTAGATGCGCACAAATGTCTGTACAGAGTGAAGTGAGGAGTACATTTTTCAAAACAATATATATTTTTTCTAGATAAGAACTGATCAAGTGCCAGCAATGCTCCAGATAATGTTGGCAGTAATTTACTCACCAATTTCAAAATATAGTGAGTAAAACAGAACTGGGATGCATACAAGAGCAGTAAATCTGGAAAAACTGCTCCTTTTAAATCACCAGTTATGTAATGATGCACTATTATTTGGAGTGTGGAGTATTTACAGATATTGGGTGAGTATTGATACTCCTCAAAATAAATTTCTGAAGAGTAGTTCCTAAAATGAGGTGAGTAAAATAGGTCGGTACTCCCCTTATCTGGAGCTCTGCCTATACTATTGCACAGGTTGCCCTGGCCCTCTTGTACTGTTAGCACAGGATCCTCTGGAGCCTCCTGTACAGTTACAGATTCCCCTGAACCTCCTATACTATTAGCACAGGTTCCCCTCGAGCTCCTATAGTATTAGCACTGGTTCCCCGGGGCCTCCTATACTATTAGCACTAGTTCCCCTGGGCCTCCTGTACTATTAGCACAGGTTCCCCTGGGCCTCCTATACTATTAGCACAGGTTCCCCTGGACCTCCTGTACTATTAGCACAAGTTCCTCTGGGCCTCCTATACTATTAGTACTGGTTACCCCATGGCTCCTGTACTAGAAGAAGAAGAATCAGCATTTATATAGCCCTTTTCATACACAGTATCCCAAAGCGCTTTACAAGCAATGCTAGACTGGTAGTGAAGTGACTGAATGTGTGGTGGCAGCCATATACATCATCATCACCCACACACATAGAAACATAGGATTTGACGGCAGATAAGGAATGCTTGGCCCACCCAGTCTGCCCATTTCCTTACCTAGTGGATAAGCTGCAGATCCTAGTTAACCAGCAGCCTACTTCTTCCTACCCCCACCCCCTAGAATTGCCTTATGACTGTCCCATGCATGCTTGAATTCCACCACTGTTTTTGACTCTACAACCTCCTCCAGAAAGCCATTCCATGCATCCACAACCCTCGCTGAAAAAATACTTCCTTAAATTACCTCTGAGCTGCCCCACCTCTATCTTCAAATTATGCCCCCTTGTTCTTGCACACCTCTTTTTTTGAAAGATGCTACCCTCTTGGACGTTGTTGATTCCCTTGAGGTACTTGAAAGTTTCTATCATGTCCCTCCTCTCCCTCCTTTCCTCGAGGCTATACATATTAAGCTCCTTAAGTCTCTCTTCATATGTCTTCGGTGCAGACTCTGCACCATTTTAGTTGCCCTCCTCTGGACAGCTTCCATCCTGTCTATGTCGCAGGAGAATGGGTCTCCAGAACTGCACACAGTACTCCAGATGGGGTCTCACCAGCTGTCTGTACAGAGGGATAATAACTTCCTGTTTTCTACTGGTGATGCCTCTCCCTATGCATCCCAGTATCCCCCAGCCCTACTTGCTGCCCTCTCACATTGCTTGCCACCCTTAAGGTCATCTGATATGACTACCCCCAGGTCCCTTTTACATTTTTGTTGTTGTTAGTATCTCACCCCCCATTGTGTACTCTTCCCTTGGGTTTTTATTTCCCAGGTGCATTACTTTGCACTTCTTAGCATTGAATCTAAGCTGCCATACATTTGACCATTCCTCCAACCTTGCCAAGTCCCTTCTCATCCTTTCCACCCCACCTTGTGCATCAACTCTGTTGCAGATCTTGTGTCATCTGCAAGAGACATACTTTCCTTCAGTCCCTCTGCAATGTCGCTTATAAAGACATTGAAGAGGACCAGTCCTAATACTGAACCCTGGTACCCCCAATTAGTAACCCCCTTCTTCAGAGTGGACTCCATTTACTATTACTCTCTGTGTCCCATTCTCCAGCCAATTCTTTACCCAGGCTGTCATCTTGGGACCCACTCCCAGGCTGGCTAACTTGTATATTAATCTTTATGTGGGACTGTGTCAAATGCCTTGCTAAAGTCTAGGTAGACCATGTCCACAGCCCCTCTCTGATCTACTACTTTGGTCACCCAGTCAAAGAAATCTATCAGATTTGTCTGGCATGACCTTCCCGCTTGAATCCATGCTGCCTTGGGTCCTGTGCCCTCTGGCCTCTAGATACTGACAATTATTTCCTTCAAAGTGATTCCATCATTTCTCTACCACTGAGGTTAAACTAACAGATCTGTAGTTTCCTGCTTCTGCCTTGCTCCCACTTTTGTGAAGGGGAATCACATCTGCCCTCCTCCAGTCCTCGGGTACCACCCCATCCTCCCATGATTTGTTAATGAGGGTAGTCAGTGGTGTCACTAGTTCTACCCTTAGTTCTTTTAGAATTCTGGGATGAATCCCATCAGGCCCCATTGCTTTGTCCACCTTCAGTTTTAAGAGTTCTTTCAGAACCCTTTCTTCTATAAATGGGCTGGTATCAACTTGTGTATCCAGAGTGTTTCTGCTGTTTGTTTTAGGTACCTCCCTCTTCCTTTGTAAATACTGAGCAAAAATATTTGTTTAGTATCTCTGCCTTTCACAGTCACCCTCTGCCCACCCTCCCTCCCTTTATTAAGCCTCACTATCCCTCCCTTGGTCTACCTTCCTCCCTGATGTACCTATAAAAGGTTCTATTCCCTTCTTAACTGAGTTGGCTATCTTTTCCTCGGTTTGGACTTTGCTGTTCTGACTGCCTTTCCAGCTTCCTTTTGCTTTAACTGATACAGTTCTCTGTCCTGCTCCTTCTGTGATTCCTTGTACTTCCTGAATGCTTTCTTTTTCTCTTGAACCTTCACTGCCACTTCCTTTGAGAACCATAGTGGTTTCTTACATCGTTTTGTTTTGTTTATTTGCTTCACACAAAGGCTTGTTACCTCTGTGATGGCAGTTTTTATTATTCCCAATTGTTCTTCCACCCCTCCTTCCTGCCCATTTGTTAGTGCATTCCTTAGGCACTCACCCATATTGGCAAAGTCAGCCCTCCTAAAGTCTAGTACTTTTGCCTTTGTATGGCTTGACTCTATTGCTGTATTTATTGTGAATCATACTGTTTGCTGGTCGCTAGTTCCCAGATGGCTACCCACTTCTACATCTGTGATCCTTTCTTCATCTCCATTTGAGAGAACCAGGTCTAAGATTGCTCCCTCTCGAGTGGGCTCCAATACTAGTTGTCTAAGGCATGCCCCCTGTAGGGCATCTAGAATAACCCCACTCTTCGAAGTGGCTGCTGCAACTGCACTCCAATTAACATCTGGCATAGTCAGATCACCCATCAGCAATATCTCCCCTTTTTCTGCCATTCTAAGTATACTTTCTATCATTTCCTTGTCCATTTCTTCCCCCTGAGAAGGGGGTCTGTATACAACCCCGTGTGGATTGTGGTGCTATTGCCGGGTCTCCAAATTTACCCACAGTGCTTCTTTTCCTCCCTGTTTTCCCTTTGTTCTGTTGCTTTGATTCCTTCCCTTTTGTAAAGAGCTACTCCTCCTCCTCCTCTTTTACCCTCCCTGTCCCTCCTGTAGATAGTGTATCCTTGTATGTTTATGTCCCAGTCATGGTTTTGTGTGTGCCATGTTTCTGTGACTGCCATGATATCCAGATGTTCCTCCTCCATCATAGCCACTAATTCAGGAAGCTTGTTACCCAGACTACGGGCATTGGTACTCATTGCTCTCCATTTTTTTTATTGCTTTACCTTCTTTTGCAGCATCCCCCACTGACCTTTCTACCTCGGTCTTTTTCTCATTTAGTACCCTGTTTTGTAGGGAGAGGCTGGAATTTTCCTGCAGCTTATCAGTGCCTCCCCCTTGACTAGTTTAAAAGCTTGCCAATGAAGCATTTAAACCGATTGCTCAAAAGACTTGTTCCCTTCCTGGACAGATGCAGACCATCCTGCCAGTATAGGCTGGTGTCCCTCCAGGTGGAACCCCAGTCCCTAATGAAGCCAAACCCCTGTGCTCCACACCATTTTTTCAAGTATTCATTAAACTGCATGGTGCAAAGTACCCTCGCCTCACTCATGCCACTGACAGGCAGCACCTCAGAGAAAGATACTGTGTGTGCTACTTGTCTTAGGGCCCCTTCCCAATTCTACAAAGTCCTTCTGCACTGCTCTAATCTCATGATGAGCCAAGTCATTTGTCCCTAGGTGGACAATAACGCCCAGCTCAGACTCCCGTGCAGCTGTTTTCATGATCCTGAGGATGCACTTCCTGTCCCTCCAAGCCATGGCACCAGGCAGGCATCTTATTTCAGTTTTCCCTGCTCCCCCCAGTTCTGTCCCACTAATAATTGAGTCCCCCACCAGGAGCTGCTTCCTTTCCTTGTGGTGTCCTCTGCCACCTTCCTGTGGGCCTCCTTTGTGACAGTTGTCCTCAGCCTCCTTAGTCTCCTCTGTGGGTGCATCCATAGGGGAGCTATGCTCCCCCAGAATGGTGTATGGATTGTGGAGTGGAACAACTGACTGGGTGTGCCTCTGTTCCACCATTCTCACCCTCTCTGAGCCCACTGTGGTCCAACTACTGTGCTTTCTTCACAACCTCTGAGGTAGTGGTGGTGGCTCTGGTGCTCCCTGGATGGGGGAGGTTCCCTTCCTACCATCCAGTGTGGCCTGGGGGAAGGTTCCATTACTACTGTCCAGTGTGGCCTGAAGACAGACAACTTCCTCCCTCAGGGCATAGAGTTGTCTGCAAATAGGGCAGCATCTCAGCCTCCAGAAAGACTCCCGGAAGACTGCTGCCCCACAGCCATTACATTGCACTACTCCCCGCATGTCTATCTACTTTTTTGTGTGTGTGATTGGTTTTTATATAGAAATATATATATATTATATAATGTGTATGCTGATATTGTCAGTGCAGTGTGCTAGAGAGGATATGACAGTGATATGCACCTTGCACTTTGAGGAAATTATGTCAGAACCCCAGGTATGAAGGAACTATTTCAGGGTGGGTGGGGTGAGGGGTGGGAAGGGGTTGGGCCTAAACTGTGCCCTCACAAAACAATCAGCTAAGAGCTCTGACCCACGCATGATGAGTGCCTTCCTGTCTGCAAGATACTATACACAACAATTTGACAGAGAAAATCCCCTGCTAATCAAACAGAGAAAAATCCAGACATCCAAGTCAGACACAGGTAAACCTCCCCAGCCCCAAAATAGCCTGGTGGTTTATGCTCTGAAAGCAGTCAGCCCCAAAATAAGTCAGCTATGCTTTGAACTCTTCCTGTACTGAAAATCTTAAGAATTGTAACAAGACTGTCTTTTCCTGACAATTGTAAATTCCTTATTTCACCTTTCAGTTAGAAGCAGCCTCCACCTGCAGTATATCTGCTACAAACCAAGACAATTGAAGGTTCCCCTCCCTCTGTTGTGAGCACAACTCGCTTTCTTGCAAATCCTATGTTCAGTATTGCAGCTCCCAACAAGAGATAGTTTGACTAAGAAAAATATTAGCTGTTCTGATGAGCTTGCTATAAACACTTGCTTATAATACTATTGTTCTCAGGTCTGTTACCCAAGCTATTGGCTGATTAAGTCTCTGTGATGTAATCACTTCCTGAGAAAGTTTGGAATTGCCTTTTAAGGCAAACAAAGATAAACACAGAAAACAGTTTACTGTCTGGGTCAAATACACAACCTGTACCTGCACTTATTTCAGGATTTGTGACAAATGTTTCGCCCAGAGTTTAAAATCTTCCTGCACTGAAAATCTTAAGAATTGTAACAAGACTGTCTTTTCCTGATAACTGTAAATTCCTTATTTCACCTTTCAGTTAGAAGCAGCCTCCACCTGCAGTATATCTGCTACAAACCAAAGACAATTGAAAGGTTCCCCTCCCTCTGTTGTGAGCACAACTCACTTTCTTGCAAATCCTATGTTCAGTATTGCAGCTCCCAACAAGAGATAGTTTGACTAGGAAAAATATTAGCTGTTCTCGAATCTACTCAATACCACAAGACAAAGCAGATACTTGCTCAGCTGCCCCAAAGACCGATATGCCTGTTTCAGCCCTCTTCTAACACACAACAATACCCATCAAGAATGCGGCAACACTCAAAGACTCTGTGGACAAGGAAATTGATAACAGCCTCAAGAAGGAGGGAATGTAGAGAAAGGGCAGGGGTCTGGGGAAACTCAGGGAGTGGTCAAGAGTGTGGCAGTTGGGGTTTAATGTCAAGAAGTGAAAAATCATGCATCTTGGGCATAGGAACCCAAGAGCTAAGTATAGGATGGGGAGTACTGACAGTCAATAACCAGGAAAGGGACCTTGCACTTGATAAAGCTGGGGGTGGGGGAGTTTAGAGAGATGTGAGGAAATATTTCTTCACAGAAAGTGTGGTAGAAGCCTGGAACAGACAGCCAGCAGAAATGGTGAGGGCAAAAACAGTGTGGGGGGGAGGGGGCTTCAAGCATAAGTGAGATAGACATAGGGGTATACTGGAAGATAGACGGAGAGGAGGGAGGGTTGCCAGAAACCAGTTAGAGTCTGTGAAGACAGAGTAGTTAAGGAACATCTGAAAAGACTGTGGGGCCAACTGGTCCCTTTCTGCCAACAAATTCTATGTTTCCAAACTCAACAAAATAGCCATCTTTCAGCTTCAGGCCAATAAGGAGGAGGTACACACCAGTAGTGCTTTCATACACTTGTTGAAATGCCTAGCAACAGTGTTGCTGGATGGCTGATCATTCTCAAGCTCTGAACTATGCACTTCATGGTGCCAAAAAGATTTGAGTGGTGAGCCACCCCATCACAAACATAAAACTCCTGAATCAGTATGAGCAACTGAGAAGATTCCAGAAGGAGACACAATGAGCAATACTTCAGGCAGTCCAACCAAAGGACCTCCTTACATCTATAGAGTTTAAGTGATGCCTACCTGGCATGTCCCTATAGGTCCTACACACCAATGCTACCTCAGGTTTTGGGTATTGGGAGAGCATAACCAGTGTACTTGTCTACTGTTTGGCTGTCATTGGCTCCCAGAGTATTCAGCAAACTCAGAGGTTTTAGTGGAAAAGCCCAGGCTCTAAGTTACTCATGTGATCACCAATCTCAGGAACTAGCTCATTTGGGCAAGATAAATGCCCCAAATCAGGAGGAATACTCAGGCAGCACTAGCCTGCCTGACTCATCACAGCTGGATCACCAATATGCAGAAAAGTCAACTGACAGCGTAATAGAGACTGAAACATCTGGGGGCAATTATAGACATAGCAGCTGGAAACATATTCATCTTCCTAGGCTGTGCCCTACATTTGAAAAACCAGTGTCACCAGATAATAATGAAGCCACTAAGACTGACTGAGGACTTCCTACAGATATTGAGACTAATAGAATTGTGTACAAATCTTGTGCCTTGGGCCAGGCTACAAATGAAATCACTCAAGCTGGTCATACTCTGCAATTGGGGTGCAACTGCAGCTGGGACACAACATTCCAGGATTACCTGATGGTATTACACTTACCCCCAAGAGTGGCAGCCAGCGCTGCCTGGGGGACAATGATGCCCAATAGCAACAGACATCAACCTGTCTCACAAGAATACTTAATTACAATAGTAACCGATGCCAGCCACATGGGCAGGAGAGGAACACTGGGACTCAGAACGGCATAAAGAAAATGGTTGCATTCAGAAGTTCATCTGCCCACCAGCCCAGTAGGGTAGAGGGCTGAGGCACTTGCAGCTCACGTGATGTCACTCTGGTGACTTGAGTTTGGGAACAGACCTGGGTTGATCAGGCATCGGCCTGGGGAGGGTAGGGAAAGAGGATTGAGTATCCTAGAGAATTCTCTCCTCTGTGGAGAGAATCCTGTTAGCTCCACGGTGATACTGGCACCTGGGTGACCATAGGTGGCAGTGCAAATGGAGCTGCAAGAGAGAGAGGGAAGGTGCCTCCTGACTGGGATGCACACAAATGCGTGCATTCCTGCTGTCCTTGCCCAGAAGGCACCTGACGGTAAGAGAGAAAAATGACAGGAAATGCCTCAGCCACTGCAGAATGACACCACACTCCTCAGCAGGCTCTGCGGCGCCTACTGGGCGGCCAGTTGCCATATCTGAAACCTAGTCCCTTCCCAGGGCTGGAAAACCCAGGAGGCTTTGCCGGGGGGGGGTGGAGGCACTGCAACATGGTGTGGCTGTAAGTACCAGAGATGGTGGGTGACAGAGATGGAGGGAATAACATGGTGGAAGGGGCCAGCCAGAGTAGGGGGAAGAAGCTCATTTTCCAATTAATATACTCGAAATGAAGGTGACATACAGGGCATTACTGCACTTCAGATCGAGAAGGGCAAACAGTCAAAACTTGAACAGACAACCAAGTCACAGTAGTGTACCTTAGAAAACATGGGGGACAGGACCAAAAGCACAACCATCATCAGGGAAGCCTTCATGGTACTAATATGGGCAGAGAAACATCAGCAGGCTAAACTGCAGTGCACATAGCATGGAAACTGAATCTGAAGACAGATTGTCTCAGCAGACAAATGCTCAACTAGGGTGAGTGGAAGCTCCATCCTCGGGTCTTTTGGATGATACAGCAGTAATAGGGGCTCTTCAACATTGACCTGATTACCACCACACCTAGCACTGATCTTTCCAAATTATACTCAAGGTACATGGAGAAGGACTCTGAGAGACTAAATGCCATATAGATTCTGTGGTGACTCACCAAAGCATGTTTTTTTTCCACCTGTACCAATGATTCCAATATTGTTTGACAGTATTGGGGGAAACAAGAGCAATGGTGGCAATGGCTGCACCTGTTTATTTATTTATTTGAAAGTTGGTAACCAGGAAAGGCACAGCTGGGACCAGGAGGTGAGAGGAAGGGGAGAACAACAAAATTACAGCAAATCATATAGTGCAATTACAAAGACGGTGAAAAAAGTGCAAGAACAGCAGAACAATCAAGTGATCAAAATCTTGACAAATTGGTGAGGACATAAATTTGCTTACAAATAAGCTGTCAGTACAGACAGGAGAAAAAGTGCTTGGTACCTGTAGGAAAGGTAGTGGAGTTTATGCCATCAGGATGTGTCAAACAGGCAATTATACTACATACTTACACAGATAAATATGTGGCAGATCCTGCCAAACCAACCTGGTCGAGTTCTATGACTGGGTAACTAGGCAACTGGACAGGGGCCATGCAGTGGATGTCCTGTATCTGGACTTCAGTAAGGCATTTGACTCAGTGCCACATGGAAGGCTGGGAAGGAAGTTAGTAGGCACAGGGGCAGGTGCAAAGCTGGTGAGATGGGTAGGAAACTGGCTGCAGGGAAGGCAACAGAGGGTGGTGGTGGGTGGGGAGCTCTCACACCCAAGGGCAGTGACGAGCGGTGTTCCACTGGGCTCAGTGTTGGGACCAGTGTTGTTTGGGATATTCATTGCAGACATATCATGGGACATCAAGAGCAAGATCAGTCTGTTTGCTGATGATACCAAGGTAGGCGCGGTGGTGGATGACCTAGGGGGATGGCAGGGGTTGCAGGATGATCTGGAAAAGCTTGAAACCTGGTCAGACACCTAGCAACTGGGCTCTAATGCCAAAAAGTGCAAGGTGCTGCATTTTGAGATGAAGAACCCAAGGAGGAGTTACCAGCTAGGGGGAGTGCAGCTAGCCCAGACAGAGGAGGAGAAGGATCTGGGTGTGCTCATTACAGGGTCAATGAACAACCTCGCACAACAATGTAGGAAGGGTAGCTGCAAAGGCCAACAAAATGCTGGGTTGTAATGCAAGGGGTATATCCTTGAGGAGGGAGGAGGTGGTTCTGCCACTGTATAGGTCATTAGTTAGACCACACCTGGAGTACTGCGTGCAGTACTGGCATCCGTATCTGAAGAGGGACATTAAGTTACTGGAGGGAGTGCAGCGCAGAGCGACAAAGATGATCAAGGGGCTGGGGGACTTATCATACGAGAGGAGGTTGAAGGAGTTGAACATGTACTCACTGGAGGAGTGGCGAGACAGGGGTGACATGATTGAAACCTTTAAATACATGAAAGGAATAAACAAGATGGGTACAGAGGGGCTGTTCAAAATAAGGGAGGGAAGGGCCACCAGGGGCCATGATATGAGACTGGAGTGAGGAAGGTTCAGGAGGGAGATGAGGAGACACTTTTTTACAGAGAGGGTGGTGGCTGGGTGGAATGCGTTACCTGCTGAAGTGGTATGCAGTAGAACAGTGGACTGCTTCAAACGAGGATGGGACAGGACAAGGGGGAGGGTTAATGAAGGGAAGGGGTGGAAGGACAGCTACAGAATAAGGGTGCTAGCTGCACATTCGAGCAGACTTGATAGACCTCTAGGCCTTTATCTGCTGGCAAATTTCGTATGTTCGTATACAGAAGAGACAAAAAATCATGTTGGTGGGGGGAAGGTGGTTTGGGGGGATCAGTGGCAGGGGAGGGGGCAGCTAGCTGACCTCATGGACATGGTACTCATTTTTAAGGTCAATGGTGATCGGCAAACTGTTTCACCTCCCTCTATGGACGGATAGTGTCTCAGGGACCGATCCTTACCCACGACCTGCACTGTCTATGGCATAGCTGTTGAGGGGGACAGACTGTCGTAACAGTGGTATATTCCAGAAGTGGCAGACATCATCATTCAATCGAGAAAGACATTGACTAACAGCACATACCACAAACAGTGGGATATTTTTCAGACATGATATAGACAAAAGGAACTTGATTCTGTAGACTCTGAAGTGACTCATATTTTATTGTTTCCCCAGTAGGGCTGTAAAAAGGGTTACCCACAGCATCACTCCAGGTTCAGGTGGCAGCTATAGGGGCAGTCAAGAGGGGGCATTGTCAGGGAGTGTTACCTTAGGATCGTATCCCAATGTAGCTCAGTTTCTTAAGGCAGTTCAAAACATAAGTCCCAGAGTCATAGTACTACCCCTACCATGGAAATTGCCTGTGTTGCTAGACACTCTCACAAGACTGTATTTCCAGTGGGTCACACTTTTCCTTTCTCATTACCATTCGTGAAGACACTGTTTGAGTCATTACATTCCACTTCACTCTTCTTCCTGGCTATTCGTGTAGTTTTCCTAGTGGCCATTTACTTTGCTAAGTCGATCAGTGATCTGTAAGTCGTCATGTAAGGAGCCATACATGGTGTTCTACAGTGACACAGCTGTATTTTGCCCAGTCCTGTTCATCCTAACTAAATGAACTCCAAATTTCAGTGTACACAAGAAATCAGTCTTCCCTTGTTCTAAGACCACCTCCCAGGAAAAGTATCATTCAGGATGTGCGCACAGCCAGGAAGTTTTACCTTCACAGAACACCAGAGTATTGAAAGTTGGACATTTATTTCTTCTCTGTGTGCAGTGGAGACTTGGAAAAGCAGCTTCCAAAGACACTATTGCCAGATGGCTTAAGCAAGCCATCGGAAAAGTGTATTCTGCTCAGCACTGCAAGATAAATACCACCTCATCTCAAGGCCCATTCCACAAGTGTGGTGTCAATCTCTTGGACAGAGAGAGCTCAGGTCTCAGGGGCAGAAATCTGTGTGGTGGCAATGTAGTCATCCGTCCATATTTTACAGGCTTGGTATCCATTCTCTAGCTGTAGCTGCTTTCAGCAGAAAGATACTCCAGGCAGTGATTCACAAAGACTAAATTTCATACTTCTCTCAGGTACTCACTGGTACTGTTATGAAAATTGCAAGGATAAAGACATCTGGGGCCAGACATTCAAAAGTTTACCCAGGTGCAAATCCCAGTTTACACACGCAAACCGGGCTTTGCACAATGCCCCATATTCAAAAGCCTGGTTAGTGTGTGCAAATAAGGTTTTCACTTGGGCAAACTGTGGAGGGGTGCGCAATCCAAACTGAGAGGCGGGGACTTGAATATTGGTCGTCAGATATGCAGGGAAGTTGTGCTGCGCAAGGGCATTTTGCATGGTCCCCTTGTGCGATGTAAATACCGCCAAACCACAGCTTACTCCCACCAACCCTAGTGGTTGATGGGAGAAGTGCATCAGTCCCCCAACCCCAGTACAGTACTCCTAGTGTCTGGTGGTGCTCCCTCCCTCCAATCCCACTCCAATATAGTACATATCATGTCCCTGGTGTCTAGCGGTGCCCCCTCCCTCCAATCCCACTACCCTATAATACATATCATGTCCCTGGTGTCTAGTGGTGCCCCTTCCCTCCGATCCTACTCCCGTATAGTAAATATCATGTCCCTGGTGTCTAGCAGTGCCCCCTCCCTCTGATCCCACTCCCGTATAGTAAATATCATGTTCCTGCTGTCTAGCGGTGCCCCCTCCCTCCAATCCCACTCCCATATAGTAAATATCATGTCCCTGGTGTCTAGCGGTGCCCCTTCCCTCCAATCCCACTCCCATATAGTAAATATCATGTCCCTGGTGTCTAGGTGTGCCCCCCACACCCATACCTGATGGTTTAATTCTTAGTCCCTGGTGTCCAGTAGTCCCTCCCCACACCAATGCCCGATGTGTTGGGTCTTAGTCCCTAGTATCCAGTGGTCTCTCCCCCCTCTACCCACACCGATGCCCAATGTGTTATGTCTTAGTCCCTGGTGTCTAGCGGTCCCTCCCCCCCCATCCCTGTCTGGATAAATGCCCTCCCACCATTTGTGAAGTCCTCCCCACAGTGACAGCTGTCCCACCACAGACATGCAGGAAGCTGTTTGCAAGGAACCTCCCCCCACAACAAAGCCCCAGCCCCATATCCAAGCAGTGATCTGTGCCCCACACACCCCTCTCCCACTTGCAGCACTGACCCTAGCAGCCACCAGGACAACTGCAGCCAACAACCACATTAGCAGTGGGGGAGCACATCTTCCCCCTGGTGCTCCCACCCTCAGAATCCTAGCACCATTAAAAAAATGACGTTCTTTTTGTCCTGTGGCTCCCCCCTGATCCCTGGTCCAGATATGTCAATATAAGTCCCTGGTGCCAGCGGTTTCCCCCACCCTCTGACCCCTGGTCCAGGTATGTCAATATAAGTCCCTGGTGCCAGCGGTCCCCCACCCTCAGTCCCTGGTCCAGGTATGTCAATATAAGTCCCTGGTGCCCAGCAATTTCCCCCACCCTCTGATCCCTGGTCCAGGTATGTCAATATAAGCCCCTGGTGCCAGCGGTCCCCCCACCTCTGATCCCTGGTCCAGGTATGTCAATATAAATCCCTGGTGCCAGCAGTTTCCCCCACCCTCTGATCCCTGGTCCAGGTATGTCAATATAAGTCCCTGGTGCCAGCGGTTTCCCCCACCCTCTGACCCCTGGTCCAGGTATGTCAATATAAGTCCCTGGTGCCAGCAGTTTCCCCACCCTCTGATCCCTGGTCCAGGTATGTCAATATAAGCCCCTGGTACCAGCGGACCCCCCACCCTCTGATCCCTGGTCCAGGTATGTCAATATAAGTCCCTGGTGCCAGCAGTTTCCCACCCTCTGATCCCTGGTCCAGGTATGTCAATATAAGTCCCTGGTGCTGGTTTCCACCCTCTGACCCCGGTCCAGGTATGTCAATATAAGTCCCTGGTGCCAGCGGTCCCCCCACCCTCTGATCCCTGGTCCAGGTATGTCAATATAAGTCCCTGGTGCCAGCGGTCCCCCACCCTCTGATCCCTGATTCAGGTATGTCAATATAAGTCCCTGGTGCCAGCAGTTTCCCCCACCCTCTGATCCCTGGTCCAGGTATGTCAATATAATTCCCTGGTGCCAGCAGTCCCCCCCACCTTCTGATCACTAGACTGGTCATTAAAATGAAATTGCCTGGTGGTTAGTGGTCTCCCCTTCCCTCCAGCTGCCAGCCCCATCATGCATAAGGTTATAAGTATCCAAACAGAAAGAAACCACACTGGGAAGGGGTGTTCATGATAACTTTCAAAGATAATAATACAGTAAAATCAGGAACTCACCACCTCCTTTAAAAAAAGCACCACCAGTCTGATTTAAAAACTTTTAGCAAGAAGTGTTTACTTTATTTTATGCCATTAAAACCCCCTGGACTGCTGTCTAACGCATTTCAGACAAAAGGTCCTTTATCAAAGGTGACTGGTTTGATCTGATAAGGACCATTTCTCCAAAATGTGTTAGGTGGCAATCCAGGGGGTTTTAATGGCAGTGGTGCTTTTTTCAAAGGAGGTGGTGAATACCTAATGGTACTGTATTATTATGCAGACAGTTATCCCTGGAGCCTAGTGTTCAAACAACATGAAGTCTTGCTGTATTCTGACATATGCAGTGAGTCCCAACCTTCGAACTGCTCCAGAGGTGAAAGAGTTAACTTTCTATGCCAGGCATGGAACGCTGAGCTCGAGCTCGGTTGAAACTCTGTCTGTTGTTCTTCAAACTCAAACCATCAGATTCTTTACTCCGCCTCACTGAACAGTCGCTCCGGAGATTTCTCCTTCTGCTCGGTTCATTTTGTCAGTTAAAGTATTGTTTTTCTCGGTTTTCGACTGAATTTAAACCGCAACCGGTCGGTTCAGGCTCTGTCTGCGGTATTTGTAAGTACTAGATAGGTTTTACATTAATTCTATTCTGTGTGGAACTTGTAAACGGTTTATCGGTTCGGTTTGAACCGATCAGGTTGTTTAAAATATCTTAATCTGTGATTTAGAGTGTGGTTACCGGTTCTTATCGGTTCTAAAAAAAACAGATTTTATTACGTTTTTTTCCACGACCCGTGACACGGTTGGGAACCGATAAGAGGGTCTTACCTGGTGGATTGCCATAAACGGGTAAGTTTGGTTAGGACTGGCACTATGTCTGAGAAACCCAAAGAAAAACTGGCCCACTGGGTTTCAACACTGCAGTGTGTGTGGGGAAGTCTTTGCCAAGGCTGACCCCCACACCACCTGTGTTTATTGTCTGGGGTTTGACCACCTCAGTGCAGACTGCCAGATTTGTGAAAAATATCCTACAGCTACCCTGGAAAAGAGAGTTGGTAGGCTCAGGGAAAGAGAGGCCAAAAAGTCCGCTGAACCGGATGGCCAGCCCGGTTCAGTTGCAACCGAACCAGAGGGAGTGCCCTCTGACCAGGGCGAGACTTCTTCGGGCAAGAGGAGATCCGACTCTGAGGAGTCGGTTCCAGCAAAAAGGACTAGGAAATCAGCTGGTGTGGAGCCAAAACTTTCCTCTCCAACCACTGAAGAAATAGCCAAAGCGTTTAAAATTGTCCATTCGATTTCCCCGATTCGGACCGAACCGGCACCATCAGGTAAGCACCCAGTTCGGCTGGTTCCACCGGTTCAAGATTATGATTTAGAGGAATATTATGAACCAGAGGAGGGGGAAGAGGAGTATGAGAAGAGTGAATGTGGATTTGAAAGTCTGGATGTGCCCATTGACCCGGACATCTCCCCAGACAGACCTTCAGGAGTGTCTCTCCTAGGCTTTGAGTCCCCTCTCATTTTATGTTTTATAAAAAGTGGTTGAAACCCTCCAGCTCCCTATGGAGGAAGCTGTGGATGATCAAGAGGAGCCTGACTACGTGGAAATGATGGATATCCCAGAGTCTAGAGACTGTCTGTTCCTTGCATAAATCTTTTGGGAAACAGACATTTAAAATTCTAAAACTCCTCACACTATACCTCCTGTGGATAAGAGAATGGACAAGAGATACACATTGTCAGGCTCTGATACGGAGTTCTTAAACAACAATGCAGCCATGTTGGGGTAGTGCAGGCTGCAGCCTGTGACAAGGCAAATATTCCTTGGCTTCACACCCCCAGACAAGGACTCCAGGAAGATTGATGCCATGGCAAAGAAACAGTACATGGCAGCATCCTTGGGACTCAGACAGGCAAATTATATGGCTTATGTTGCTAGATATCAGAATCCAGATGGGACACTGTCATGGCTCTAGCAAAACAGGTCCCTGGCCAGCTTGCCAAGGAGCTGGAGCAGGTGGCTGCTGATGGTATTGAGGCATCCAAGGTGCAATTCCATGCTGCAGTGGACTCAAATGATGTGTCATCAAGAGTCATGGCTACATCTGTGGCACTTCGAAGAATGGCTTGGCTCAGATGTACTAGCCTGTCAGAGGATACCCAGATTAAGGCCATGGATTTTCCTGTTGTGAGTAATTCCCTGTTTGGGGACTATAGGACCACCTATAGGAGTGCACAGGCCAAGGAAAGGCAGGCCACTCCTCAAAGGCAGCTTCCTAGGGGTAGGGGCAGGCCTTTTCATCGGCCTTTTTACCAAGCCCAGGCCTCCTCTTCTGCTTATGCCCAGAGGGGGTTCTTTAGAGGGAGAGGCAGACGGGGTACAAGCAAGCCTGCTTCCACCCCTCAGCCCAAAGCCCCTGCCAAGCAGGCACCCTGATGGGGTTGCCAGGGCCGATTCTCAGCTACCTGTAGGGGGCAGGCTGGCTTACTTTGTCCAGGACTGGGACTCTCTGACATCAGACAAGTGGGTCCTGGATGTAGTAAGCCAGGGACTGGTTCTCAGCTTCAAAAAGTTTCCTAAGATGAGAACCAGATCCTTTCCACCTGCAAATCCACCAGAGGCACTTACCCTGGAGGCAGATGTCTCTTCCCTCCTGGCTCTCAGAGCTGTGGAAAGTGTTCCACCCCTACACCAGGACAAAGGGTTGTACTCCAGGTACTTCTTTACTCCAAAAAATACAGGAGAATGGCAGCCCATCCTGGATCTCAGATACTTAAACAAGCACCTTTTAAAACCAAAATTCAAAATGGTGACTCTGGGAATTATTCTACCCTCTCTAAGGCCAGGGGACTGGCTAGCGTCCCTGGACCTCAAGGATACCTACTTCCATATTCTCATCAGAAGCTCCCATCAAAAGTACCTCAGGTTCGAGCTGCCCTCCGGCCATTACCAGTTCAGAGCAATGCCCTTTGGCCTCACCTCTGCTCCAAGGGTATTCACAAAATGCCTGGCAGTAGCAGTTGCTTCTCTAAGAAGGCAAAAAATTGCCATCTTCCCTTACCTGGACGACTGGCTCATAGTAGGCCAGTCCCCAGACCAAGTCAAGTTACACCTACAGATAACTCAGCAACTGCTCACCTCTCTAGGTTTCCTTCTGAATCTTTCAAAGTCAGTTCTAGAGCCTGTCCAGCTCCTCACTTTCATAGGCGCAGAGCTGAACACAGAGAAAGCCAGAGCCTTCCTTCCTTTGGACAGGGCAAGGACCCTGGTCTCTCTGGCCTCCTCATTCACCCTGCAGGTGTCTCGACCAGCAAGGCATTTTCTACAGCTCCTGGGGCACATGGCTGCTTCTACAGCAGTAGTGCAGGGAGCAAGATTTCAGATGAGGGACATTCAGTTCCATTTGAGAGCCTTTTGTCTCAAAGGAAAGACCCTCTAACCAAATTGATCCCAGTGACTCAAACCCTGATCCAGGCCCTACAGTGGTGGCAGGATCAGAGCAATCTGAGACAAGGGGTTCCTTTTGTCACTCAGTCTCACTCCTTAATCCTTACTACAGATGCATCCCTCTTGGGGTGGGGAGCTCACATGGGCGACCTCACTACCCAGGAGTTGTGGTCCCCTCAGGAATCTCTGTTCCACATCAATCTGTTGGAACTCAGAGCAGTTTTTCTAGCACTTCAAGCTTTGAACAGATCTGTTCAGGACAAAGTTGTACAGGTCAGAACAGACAGCACCACCACAATGTGGTACATCAACAAGCAAGGGGGCACTCGGTCTACGGCCTTGTGCACCAAAGCAATGAAGTTGTGGTCTCTGTCTTACTCCCTGAACACCTCCCTTCCAGCAGTTCACCTCCCAGGCAAGGACAATGTCCTGGCAGATGCTCTCAGCAGGATTTCCCAGGGCCATCACAAATGGTCACTGGACCCCTTGGTCTTGGAGGTGATATTTGCCAGATGGGGCACCCCGCAGATAGATCTTTTTTGCAGCCCCAGACAATCACCAACTTCCCCTTTTTTGCTGCAGGCCCCCAGTGTTGGGCTCAGTCCCTCTGGATGCCTTAGTTCTCAATTGGGAAGGGAAGTTTCTCTATGCTTTTCCCCCCTTCCCTCTCCTGTTCAAAGTGCTAGTCAAAATCAGAACTCAACCCTGCAAGATGATCCTGACTGCTCCAGATTGGGTCAGACAACCCTGGTATCCACTCCTACTGTCCTTAGCAGTCCATCTTCCCCCTGTGTCTTCCCAGGAATCATAACCTGTTAACCTGTGCTCAGGGGGAGTGTTTGGTACCCGAACCTCAAATCTCTCAATCTCAAGGCCTGGCTCTTGAAGAGTTAGAGTTTGCTGATTTACACCTCTCCCAAGGTATAGTGGATATCCTGAAGGCTTCTAGAAAACCTTCCATCAGGGCTACTTATAATTCCAAATGGAAGAGGTTTTCCATATGGTGCTCTGGAAAGCATATCTCCCCAGAATCTGCTGATTTACCCACAGTCCTGGATTATATGGTCCACTTAAATACCTTGGGGCTGAGACCAGCTACCCTAAAAGTGCATCTGGCAGCTGTGTCTGCTTTTATTTCAGCAAGAGCCCTCTTCTCTTTCAGCTCACCCTGTATTCTCCAAGTTTTCAAGGAATTGCTTCACACCAACCTCCATTCAGGGACCCTGCCCCACCTGGGATTTTAATGTTTGCATTGCTCAACTTATGCAACCCCTTTGAGCCTTTGTCTTCAGCAGAGCTTAAGTACTTGACTTGGAAAACTGTGTTTCTGGTAGCCATCACTTCTGCCAGACGCATAAGTGAATTACAAGCTTTGTCAGTGGAGCCTGATTTTATCTCCTTTCATAGAGATAAGGTGGTCCTCAGGACTAACAGGAAGTTTTTGCCTAAGGTGGTTTCAGATTTCCACCTTAATCAATCTATATCTCTTCCAGTGTACTTCACTGACCATTCCTCCTCTGGCGAGAGGAGGCTGCACAGCTTAGATGTGAAGAGAGCCCTTAGTTACTACATAGAGCGTACCAAGGGTCACAAGTTTGACTCCCTCCAACTGTTCCTCCCTTATGGTGAGGTTGGTAAAGGGAAACCTGCCACTAAAAGATCCATTGCCAGGTGGATTGTCTCTTGTATCCAATTTTGCTATGAAAAACTGGGTAAGGTTCCTCCCTCAGGCCTGAGGGCTCACTTTACCAGAGGTACAGCTGCTTCCCTGTTCTGGAGATATGTCAAGCAGCTACCTGGGAAACAGTTCACACGTTTACCAAGCATTACTCCCTGGACATCCAGGCTAGGAGTGATGCTTGGTTTGGCATAGCTGTGCTTCAGAGCCTATTTCCTAAGTAGGTTCTGTCCCTCCTCCATGGAGGTACTGCTTTGTAGTCTTCATGTGTCAGAATATAGCAAGACTTCATGTTGTTTGAAGAAAAAATTACTCACCTTAGTAATGTTGTTTCTTCTAATGGAGTCTTGCTATATTCTGACCTCCCCCCCCCACCTGCCCCTGTCAGAACTTCTGTTTTTGGGATGTGGGTGGGCAGTGCAGTGTTGGCACTTAGTAGGTGCCCACCTTGTTGTTTTTCACCCCTCCTTTCTTGGGGTGACTTGGTGTTGTGTTTTTCATTTTTTGGGTCTCCTGACTTGAGTCTTTGTTTTGGGACCAAAAAATGTGTTCTTATGTTTAGTAGCCAGTTGGCTAGTGTAGGTCTACAGCTTCCACACAGGACCTCAGTGAGTTTAGCTCGTAAAGATCTGACGGTTTGAGTTTGAAGAACAACAGACAGAGTTTCAACCGAGCTCGTGCTCAGCGTTCCATGCCTGGCATGGAAAGTTAACTCTTTCACCTCCGGAGCAGTTCGAAGGTTGGGACTCACTGCATATGTCAGAATATAGCAAGACTCCTTTAGAAGAAACAACATTACTAAGGTGAGTAATTTTTTTCCCCCTCCTACCAGTCAGCCAGCCGTGGTAATTAAAGAATAGTGCCTGGTGCCTGTGAGCCTCCCGATCACCAGCCTAGTAATGAATAACGTCATCCCTGGTGCCTAGTGTCCCCCCCTCGCTAGATCTGGTAAGTACATAAAATTCCCTGATGCCCTGGCGGGCCCCTGCCCTCCAATTGTTGGCACTTTGCCATTCCAGAAGATAACTACAGTAAAATGTGTATGGGACATATAGGGAAGCCAAATGAAATAACTCCCAGTCCCTGGCCTCTAGTGGCATCCGCCACCAACCAATCCCTATCCCCGTACCTCAGAAAATACTTCCTAGCATCTAGTGGGCCCCCACCACAGGCAATGACCACCTACCCTCCCAACTTATCATAAGCTAGTGCAGCAGAAGCTCATATGGCCAGTGGCACAGCTCTCCTCTGACCTCCTTGGCCAGATGACATACGGATAGCAGAGAGTGCATGTCCTATGTATGATGCAGGGCACATGGGACATGTGACAGGTATCATACACAGGATGCATGCTCTCTGCTATCCATACTGTGGCCCTCCAAGGAGACAAGAGGAGGGCTGTGCCAGCTGCCATATGGGCTTCTGTAGCACCGGCTTAAGGTAAAGGAGGGAGGAGTTGGCAGTGTGGGTAGTTGGTGCCCACAGTCAGGAGGGTGCTAGATGCTAGAGACCGTTTACTGTGGTACAGGAATGGGATTGGTGGGTGGGTGTGTAACTAGAAGCCAGGGACTGGGAGTTATTTTATTTGGTTTTCTTGTATGTCCTACACATGTTTTACTGCAGTTATCTTCTGGAATGGCACAGGGTTGGTCATTGGAGGGTGGAGGGGCCCACTAGGCACCATGGACTTTTATGTACTTACAGGGCTGGTGCTTGGGGGATCACTAGGCACCAGGAATAACCTTATGCATGACCAGGGCTGGCAATCGGGGGACCATCAGGGCACCAGGAATAAAGTTGTTCCTTATCAGGCTTGGCGATCAGAGGGAGGAGGGGCCCACTAGGCACAGGGACTATTCCTTAATTGTGGGGGCTGGCAATTGGAGGAGCGGGGGCCCACTAGGCACCAGGGATTATTCTTTAATTATCAGGGCTAGCAATTGAAGGGGGGAACCACTGGGCACCAGGGGTATATTTTATACATTAGGGGCCAGCAATTGGGGGGGTCTGCTGGACACCAGGGAATACTACTGAGCAGTACGGCATGGTGAACGGAGGAAGGGGGGACAACTGGACACCAAAACTATATTTATTACCCATCAGGACAGTGGTCAGAGGGACAGGGGGCCCTCAAGGTACAAGGGCCATTTTTCTTAAATGATGGGCCAGCAATTGGCAGCGGGGGATCCACTGGGCACCATATTTTATACTGCATGGGACATGATCAACAGATGGGGGAGACAACGAGAGGCAAGGGACTTCCTGTTTTTTACAGGACTGAGCTATTGGGGTGGGGGTGGTGCCATGTGAACCTGCAGCCACTTCTCATGCAAATGACCACTTGGCACCTTACACACCCAATGGGCTCATTTGAATGGGGACTTCTAAATATCATGCCGGAGCTCCCAGCACAATTGGATCTAGGGCTGCTCTTCCCTGCACTGCAGGGTTCCATGTTCGGGCAGCATTACTTGACTTAGCGCTGTGCTGACATGCTCCTATATTCAGTCATAGTGCGGGTAAGCTATCTGACTAAATACAGCATTCTCAGGGTCCTGGACAACAGGCAAGTGCAGCTCAAAACTTTGCGCTCCACTTTGCCTATTTTTGAATATCGTGCCCGAGGTCCTGCGTGATACTTTGCAAGACTGCATGCTGGTGCAGCAGGTCAGGGAACCCACTAGACAATCAATCAACATCGATCTGGTACTCACTAGCTCAGAAAGAGTAGATAAAGTACAGGGTGGGGAATCACGGGGGTCCAGCGACCACAGTACTCTATGGTTTGTGTTGGCAATGGGCACCAGTAAGCCCTCATCTTAGTCTGAGTTACAAGATTTCAGAAGGGTGGATTTCAACCAAATGAGGGAACTAGTCTGGGCACATTAGCTGGAGTAGACAGCACTGAGGGAGTAGAATAAAGATAGGGGTTATAAAAGGTGCCGTTCTCATGGCAATCAAAACATGCACAATTCAATTCAATTTTGTTTTTACCAGGATAACAGGTATTTTTACAAGGCTTGAGACAGCCCATTTGTGAGGCAGTCCTGGAAAGACTAACATACATAGGGGTACATAAAATTAAAAAATCACAATGACTAATGCAAAAACAGTAAAAACAATACCAGTTGTACAAAACAAGTAATATGCGGGTACAGCTTACTTAGGTTCTATACATAAAAATCAGGGCAGCAGATATGAAAAAAATGCTAACAGTACAAAGGATACGAGACAATGTGCAGATACAACTTAAAATAAATAGAGAGAGGAAACTAACACTAAAAAGTGTGGGAGAACAGGAAGAGTTGCTGAAATAAGGTGGAAGACTATGAGGAAGGAGCAATGAGAGAGCTAGAGACAGGTACGGGACAGGGGGGTAGGAAATGGTGGAAGGGTGTAGTGATAGGCAAAATTAGGAAAATGAAGGTGCAGAGAATAGGGAGTAAGTACAAGGTATTTAGGATCTGTATAAGAAGCAGGTTAGGTAAAAAGGAATAACCTAGGGGATCCCTCCACCAGAGAAGGAAAAAAAGAATAGGCAGTGTGTGGAACACATGCCACCATGGTAGTAGTAAGTGCAGTAGAGCCTCTTTAGGAAATGGGCCTGTTATTTTGCAAAGCAAGAGCACAAGAACAGTTATCAAAAGAAAGAAGTATAAGAGATCAAATTGGTTCTAAGAAAAGGTCAGGGAGGCAGTGGGGGCCAAAGAGAAAGCCTTTAAAAGGTACAAAGAAAAACAGGGGGATAAGAAATGGGATGAGTATCAAGGAAAAACTGCAGAGGCCATGAGGGCTATCAAGATTGCATAGGCAAATGTAGAACTGCATATACGAACATACGAAATTTGCCAGCAGATAAAGGCCTAGAGGTCTATCAAGTCTGCTTGAATGTGCAGCTAGCACCCCTTATTCTGCAGCTGCCCCTCCCTTCCACCCTTCCCCTTCATTAACCCTCCCCCTTGTCCTGTCCCATCCTCGTTTGAAGCAGTCCACTGTTCTACTGCATACCACTTCAGCAGGTAACACATTCCACCCAGCCACCACTCTCTTTGTAAAAAAGTGTCTCCTCATCTCCCTTCTGAACCTTCCTTGCTCCAGTCTCATATCATGGCCCCTGGTGGCCCTCCCCTCCCTACTTTGAACAGCCCCTCTGTACCCATCTTGTTTATTCCTTTCATGTATTTAAAGGTTTCAATCATGTCACCCCTGTCTCTCCTCTCCTCCAGTGAGTACATGTTCAACTCCTTCAACCTCCTCTCATATGAGAAGTCCCCCAGCCCCTTGATCATCTTTGTCACTCTGCACTGCACCCCCTCCAGTAACTTAATGTCCCTCTTCAGATATGGACGCCAGTACTGCACGCAGTACTCCAGGTGTGGTCTAACTAATGACCTATACAGTGGCAGAATCACCTCCTCCTCCCTCCTCGAGGATATACCCCTTGCAATACAACCCAGCATTTTGTTGGCCTTTGCAGCTGCCTTCCTACATTGTGCCGAGTTGTTCATTGACCCTGTAATGAGCACACCCAGATCCTTCTCCTCCTCTGTCTGGGCAAGCTGCACTCCCCTAGCTGGTAACTCCTCCTTGGGTTCTTCATCCCAAAATGCAGCACCTTGCACTTTTGGCATTAAAGCCCAGTTGCCAGGTGTCTGACCAGGTTTCAAGCTTTCCAGATCATCCTGCAACCCTGCCATCCCCCAGGTCATCCACCACCGCTGCCTACCTTGGTATCATCAGTAAACAGACTGATCTTGCTCTTGATGTCCCATGATATGTCTGCAATGAATATCCCAAACAACACTGGTCCCAACACGAGCCCTGTAGAAACACCACTGGTCACTGCCCTTGGGTGTGAGAGCTCCCCACCCACTACCACCCTCTGTTGCTTTCCCTGCATCCAGTTTCCTACCCATCTCACCAGCTTTGCACCCTCCCTTGTGCCTACTAACTTCCTTCCCAGCCTTCCATGTGGCACTGAGTCAAATGCCTTACTGAAGTCCAGATACAGGACATCCACTGCATGGCCCCTGTCCAGTTGCCTAGTTACCCAGTCATAGAACTCAACCAGGTTGGTTTGGCAGGATCTGCCATGTATGAAGCCATGCTGTCTGCTGTCCTGTAGTCCTTTGGCTCTAGGAGGGTCACCAGCCTCTCCTTCAGGATAGTCTCCATTTGCTTACCCACGATGGATGTGAGGCTCACTGGTCTGTAGTTTCCCGATTCATCCTTGGGGCCACTCTTGTGGAGGAGTGCCACATGAGCCATCCTCCAGTCCTGAGGTACACACCCCGAATGTAGTGAGGCATTAAATAGGTCTGCCAAAGGTCCTGCAAGGACCTTTGCCAGCTCCTTGGGTACCCTGGGGTGGATGCCATCTGGGCCTGGCGCCTTGTCCACCCTCAGTGCCTTCAAACCCTCTTGAACTCTGCTCTCCATGATTTCCCCATCTGTCACCACTTCCCCCCTCCTTCTGCCATTTCTCCCACATTGGGTGTCACCCCCCTCTTCTCTTTAGTAAATACTGAGCAGAAGTACTCATTTAGTGCTTCCGCCTTATCGCACCCTGCTTCCACCCAACCCCCCTCCTTCCTAATCCTTACTATGTGGTCCTTACAGCTCCTTTTCTCCCTGATGTACTTAAAGAAGTCCTTCTCCCCTTATTAATGCCTTGTGCCAGCCTGGAGTCTGTGAAATGCTTTGGCTCCTTACTGCCCCTGTCACCTCCTTCGATTCTGTCAAGTACTCCTCCTGTCCTCCCTCCCTGTTTTCTTGTACTTCCTAAAGGCAGCTCTTTTCCTCCTTACCTTTTCCATGACCTCCTTGCTCAACCAGATCGGTTTCTTAGCCCTAGCCTTCTTGCTCTGGGCTTTGCAGCAGGTTTTGGTTGCCTCCACTATCCCCAGCTTTATGAGCTCCCACCTCTGGTTAGTGTCCATACTAGATTGAATTCTGGCCAGGTACCCTTTTACCACTTCCCCCATCCTCCCAAAGTCGGCCCTCCTGAAATCCAGCACTATTGTGCCAGATTCCACTCCTTCCTTGCCCATATCCAATGTGAGCCATACTGAGTGGTGGTCACTCCCTGACAGCAGTTCCTCCACTGTAAGTTCTATCACAAAGTCCCCATTTGCCAGCACAAGGTCAAGGGTATTTCCTAACCTGGTTGGTTCACTGACCATTTGCAGCAGGAAGCTGTCCTGGAAGGCATCCAGCAGTACCTGCTCCCTTCTGTTCCTGGTTGTTGGGGTGCTCCAGTCCACTCCTGGCATGTTGAAGTCCCCCACAATCACTACACTACCCTTCTCGCAGGTCCTCCTGATCTGTCCCGCTAGTTCCCTGTCTAACTCCTCCATCTGAGATGGTGGCCTGTACACCACTCCCATTCTAAGAATCCTATTCTTGGAATCCTGGATTTGCATCCAAAGTGACTCCGTACTACCCTCCTCCCCTTCCTCCCTTACACACTTCAGTCCTTCCTTCACATATAGTGCCACCCCTCCTT
Source organism: Neoceratodus forsteri (assembly GCA_016271365.2). Taxonomy (NCBI): domain Eukaryota; kingdom Metazoa; phylum Chordata; order Ceratodontiformes; family Ceratodontidae; genus Neoceratodus; species Neoceratodus forsteri. The sequence continues at coordinate 1,421,086,334 of CM057459.1, read as the reverse complement.
TCCCAATCACGCTGTCCCTTCGAAATAACCTGTAACCTGGTACAGACAGGTCCCAGTCATTGTATTGGGTGGCCCATGTTTCCGTGATGGCTGCAATGTCCACCTCTCCCTCTGCCATGAGAACCTGTTACTCTGTAGTTTTCCTCCCAAGGCTCCTAGCATTAAGGGTAACCACCTTCCACCCTCCCCCCCCACCTCCCATCTTGCCTTCCTTTCCTAGCATCACCAACAGTGCTTGCCATTTGTTCTTTGTCACTGTTATGGGGGGTAAGCTTATATGGTTTCCCAATCTGTGGTCTCTGCATATCTCTTCCCCAACTGCCACCCCCCACTCCTAGTTTAAATTCCCAACTTCCTCTATGTACTCCTCCATCCTCTGTTTCAACACTTTCTTTCCCTCCTCACTCAAGTGTAGTCTGTCCTTGGCATAGAGACTACTGTCCTCCCAGGTCCGTCCCCACCCCCCTCCAACAGCCCATACCCTTCAGCACAATACCAGGTTCTTAGCCATCCGTTAAATTCCTCTATTCTTAGCTTTCTTGTTGTGCTTGCCTTTGGCACTGGAAGTATCTCTGAAAAAGTTACTGATCTTCCTGCCCCCTCACATAATTGTGCTAGTTCCTCAAACCTCCTCAGGACTGTATGTACTGTCTTGTCAGCCAGGTCGTTTGTCCCAAGATGTATAATTAAATGAGGCTTGTCCCTACCCCTTCTAGCATATTTCAGAACAGACTGCCCCACTCTTTCTGCTGTCATTCCTGGCATGGCCTCCACCCAAATGCGACTATGCCTCTCCCCCCCCTTGCTACCCCACCTAACTCCTCTTAGTATTGAGTCCCCCAGCACTAAGATTCCACCCAGGGGCATAGCCAGGATTTGGTGAAGGGGGGTTCCTAAACACTTCTAGGGAGGTCCGGGGCATGCCCCCCTCGGACAGTTTTGGAAATTTAGGAGACAAATGGTGCAGTTTCGTGCATTTTAGGTAATAACTGTTGAGTTACAAAATGCATCAAAATTCAAGTTGTCAGTCTCATCCATCCCCGGTCCCAGGTATTTCAGTTGAACTCAGGATTCTTTTCTCCCTTTTTAAATTTCCACCTTTCTCTTTTACCTCTCCACATTCTGTTACCAAGCCTACACCACCTTTGCTGTTTTGCCAGGTGTTCCTTCAAATGTTATTTTTGGTTAATTTTCACTTCCTCAAATTTAATTTCTGTGTTCAGCTATTCCCTTGCATTTTATGTTCCACCTCTCCCACTGCATGTACTTCCCCTTTAATTGCTCACATTCTGTGGTTTCTCTTAATAGTCTTCCTCCCTTTCCCTTTACATTACATGCATGATCCCCTTTACGGCAAACACATAATGGTCATATACTTTATATATGTTTAAATATTTTAATACCGTTTGTGTCAGGCTCCCATACTAAACAGTACTGCATGAAAAATATTTAAACAATATAAACTGCCTATTTGTGCAACCAGCATACAAGCATACCATAAAGGCTAGTTCAGTGAGTCCCTTGATACTGGGATAGTTCCAGAGGACTGGAGGAGGATGCATGTGGTCCCTTTACACAGAGCGAAGGCAGAGAAGAGACAGGAAAATATAGGCTGATAAGCCTCACCCCAGTGGTGGGGAAGATTATGGAGGCATTACTTAAGGAGAGGATAGTGGGTCACCTAGCGGACAATACAGCCCAAGATCCCAGGCAGCATGGATTTACAGCAGGTCCCATCAAGCACATCAAAATTCTAGATTTTTTTTGGCTGAATAACCAAGGTGGTGGACCGGGGAGGCAGTGGATGTCACCTGCATTGACTTCTGCAAGGCCTTTTACACCATACCGCACAGAAGACTGATAACAAGCAGTTGGCCAGTCTGGGGATGGGCCAAAGGTGGTGAATTGCGTTAGGAACTGGCTAATTAATAGGAAGCAGAAGGTGGTAGTAAATGGGATCCAATCAGAGGTAAGAAAGGTGACCAGTGGAGTACCACTGAGGGTTCAGTCCTGGGGCGGTCCTTTTTAATGTCTTCATAAGAGACATTGCAGGGGAGCTGAAAGGAAAGGTGTGTCTATTTGCAAATGACACCAAGATGTGCAACAGGGTAGGCACTCCTGGATGCGATAGATAGAATGAGGAGGGACCTGGTAAAGCTGGAAAAGTGGTCTGTGGTCTAAACTGTGGCATTTGAGATTCATAGAAACATAGAAACATAGAAACATAGAATTTGACGGCAGATAAGGACCGCTTGGCCCACCCAGTCTGCCCATTTCCCTGCCTACTGGATAAGCTGCAGATCCTAGTTAACCAGCAGCCTACTTCTTCCTACCCCCACCCCCTAGAATTGCCTTATGACTGTCCCATTCAATGCAAAAAAGTGCAAAGCCATGCACCTGGGGTGTAAAAATCCATCAATGAGCTACAGAATGGGAGAAAAATTGCTGTTGGTTACCAGAGAGGAAAGAGATTTAAGCATCGTCTCAGATGACCTAAAGATGACCAAACAATGTGTGAAGCGGTGGGGAGAGCCAGTACTATGTTGGGATGCATAGGTAGGGGTATTAAGAGCAGGAGAAGGGAGGTGGTGATGTCACTGTACAACACACTAGTAAGGCCTCACCTGGAATAATGTGTGCAGTACTGCAGACATCTTTGAAAAGGATATAGATGGGGTGGAGGCAGTTCAGAAAAGGGCGACTAAGATGGTGCATGCATTGCAACAGAAGACATATGAGGGGAGGCTAAGGGACTTGAACATCCATAGGCTGGCAGACAGAAGGGAGCACATGGAAATATCAACTTTCAAGTACCTTAGGGGCATTAATAAGGTCCAGGCAGACATCTTCCAGTATAGGAGGGATATGGGAACAAGGTTGAATGATATAAGAAAAGAGTTACAATTAAGGGGGAACATGGGGAAGTACTTTTTCCTTGAGCAGGTGGTGAACAATTGGAATTGTCTGCCACAGGAGGTGGCTGGGGCAAGTACTGTGGGGGGTGGTCAAACATACTTGGGACAGGAATAACAGTACTGTAGAGGTAAGAAAGAGAGGCTAAGCTGATAATCAAGTTGGGTCACCAGCGACCAATAAAGGTAGGACAAAAGGGAAGACTGGATGGGCATTGTGGCCTTAATCTGCCAGCAACTTTCTATGTTAGTCTGCATGCTGATAAACATATAAGAAACACAGTATAATTTTCCAGGACTCTCTAGGAAGTCTACCATATATTTATTATTTGAATTAAATTAAAAAAAAATCCTTGGTCCAGATGAAATCTGTTGTGTAAACATACAATGCCAGAGTGGCATCTTCTCTGTTACTTGAAAAACATTCCAGAGACCCTGACAGAGGAAGAGTTTATTCCCTCTTACCCCATGCCACATATTTTAATTTTGGCTAATTTATTTTGCTGCTTGACAGCACTGATTTAACTTTTTTTTATAATTCCAAACTTCCTTATTTTCATTCCTTTTTTTATTCCCAGGTCCTCATTAACTGGCAGCAGACCTACATGGCTATTTTTTTTACTGCTTGTGTGACTGATTTTATTTTTTGTGCCAAGGCCCCTTTTAAAACCTTTTTCTAAACATCCTGTGACTTTACTGAGCTTACCTTTTGTCACTGCCAGAGTTGTAAAGCGACTATGCTTGCAAACCGAAGGTGCCGCAGCCCACACAGACTAGAGGAACCTGAAGCTAAAATTGAATCCAGCTTGCGAGCTTGTGTCATGAGAGCTCAATTTAGTCAGACCACGCACCAGCGAGTACTCCTATGCACCACAGACCACGACCCTTCGCAAGCTCAGTAGATGGGAATGACAGATGACTGCTGGGTCGGTTGATTTTTTAATTTTATTTTATTGCAAGTGCTGCAAATAGCTGGCTGAGCGCTACGCTGACTCTCCCCACACTGATGCGCCAAATTGCTGGTAGTACTCTGCACTAGTCTCAGCTGCTGAATCACATGATCACCCCAGTGTACAGTCATGTGGCTCAGAATCTGAGGCTACTCATCTGTTTCCAGTGGGTCAGAGGCAGGACTCATCATGCATATTCATAAGCCAATGCCCACCTCCCGACTCACTTGCTTGTCTGGCAGTTTAAAGATCTTATTTACTGGTGCCAACGTGGCTGCTTAGCTCATCATCGTGAGTATTAAAATGAATATTAAAATGAAATCCTTTGGCTAGGCTGACTCATGGGGGGCTGAGAGAGAGGATTTTTTGGCATTTTTAGCCAGCAGCACGTTTTGATAGGCGGGGGAGATTTCGTGCACCCAGAACCCCCCTTGCTACGCCCATGATTCCACCCCTCTTACTCCCTGCTTGCTTCCATTCATCTCCCTCTCTCATTTCCAGCTCCTCTTCTTCCTCCTGCACATTATTTCCCCCTTTTACCCTGTTGCAATTCTCCCAGCAGAACTTCCCCCAGCTCCAGTTTGGTCCAGGCATTTATCAATCACTCCTCTAATTTCATCACTTCCCTCCTCCACCTTCTTCCTCTCTAGCAGTGCACAACTATTTTCTGAAGGCCCTTCACAAATGCCCGCTCCCTTTCTCTTCATAGTAACCTGTTCTCTCCTTTCCACTCCACGACTTTTGCCACTTGTTCGCCTCCCCTCACAGGTCCCTATCTCCTCCGTCCATTTGTCTTTTGTCTCCTGACCTGGTTTCCCCAGCAATCATTCTTCCTGGCCTGGGCCCCTTTGTCTCTGCTTCCCTTCTCCTGACCCTCTCCTCACCACTGTTGGCTTAAATCGCCCCCCCCTCATCTCCCCTTCTTCCTCCCTCCAGTATTGGGCTAAACCCACCCCCAATCTGCCTTGTCTGTCTTAGTTCCTCCTGCAGACCCTCGATCTCCTTTCTAAGTTTCGCTATGTGGTTGCACACTAAACATCCTCCCACACTCCAGGCAATTTTTAGAAAGATTGGTGCACCGCATTTGTTGCAGCCTACCACCCTACCCATTGCTGTCATTGCCCACCAGCGACCCCCACCCTTCCAGATGCAGGATACCAAACACTCCCCAAGTCTCCCTCTTCCTCTATCAGTGCAAAACATTTCCTTTATTTCCTACCTCCTTTGTTGCACATGTTTAGATAGACTGAGCAACTGCTTTTATATTCCTATCCTTCCTATCCACACTCAAAAGAGACTTTAAGTAGCCATTGCACAACCTTTCAAACTCCTGCTCCTCCTTTCCCCAATGCAATATCAATGCTAAGAAGTATAATGAAAGCTCCTAGATTTGCATTTACTTCCCTTCCACTGAGAGAGCAGTCACCTCTTCTACTTGCTGCTGTTCTTTCCTGGATGTCTGCTTTTGCTATGATATGGTAAGGGGGGGGTTAGATATATAAGGAAAAAAGAAAGATGGGAGGGGGGGTTTGTCAGGCTAAGGGAGGGGGGCAGGGTAATAGAGGAAGACAGGCAGAAAGCAGCCATGCTGAACAACTACTTATGTACAGTATTCACTACAGAGAACAGCAGACCCTTGCCAGAGAGTGGCATAAAGACAGCTGATAGAGGGTTCCAAAAATGAGGCTGCAGAAGTATACTAGCAAAAGAGTCAAAAAAGAGTTAGCATTGAAGGTAAACAAGGCCCCAGGGCCAGATGGGCTGTATCTGAGGGTATTAAAGGAACTGGCATTGGTGTTAGCAGAACCCTTGGGGGGGGGGCTATTCAATAGGTCTTTACAGCATAGGGTGGTTCCCAAGGACTGAAAGATAGTGGACATATTTCTCCTACAAAAGGGAGATGACAAGGAGCAGCCAGGAAACTATCGATCTGTCAGCCTTATCTCTGTAATAAGGAAACTGATGGAGACACAAGTCAAAGAGGACCTAGTGGAATACTTGGAGAACAGTGGTCTTCAGGATGTTAAACAACATGGGTTTGTTGCAGGGAGGTCTTGTCACACCAAACAGATAAGTATTCCTTGACTGGATAACCAGGGTAGTTGACAAGGAGTATGCAGTAGATTTAATATACTTTGACTTCAGCAAGGCATTCGACTTGGTGCAACATCAAAAGCTGCTGAAAAAGATGGGGGATCTGGGTAAAGCTAGGGAAATATTTGAGTGGGTAGGGAACTAGTTGGAGGGGAGGTAGCAGAGAGTTGTAGTGAATGAGGTCAGATCACTGTAAAGAGAGGTCACCAACAGAGTACCACAGGGATCTGTCCTGGGCCCCGTCCTCTTCAGTATGTTTATCAGTGACAAAAGAGAGGGAACCCAGGGCAATTATTTGCAGATGACACTAAACTCTGTGGTAGAGTTGACTGTATAGGAGAAAACGGAATTGCAGAGACCTGAAAAGGCTGGAAAATTGCTCCAAATCCGGGCACCTGAAATGTAATAGTTAGGGGACAAAAAAACCAGGACAGATGGATGGAAGGTGTTCAGCTGGACACAACATCAGAGGAAAGGGACCTATGAGTCCTCATCAGTGACTTCATTAAACAAACCAGCCAAGGCCTTCAGCAAGGCTAACAGGATGCTAGGGTGCACCGGGAGAGGGTTCAACACTAGGAAGCAGGAGACACTGTTACCTCTGTATAGGTCACTGATAAAGCCACATTTAGAGTACTGTGCCCGGTTCCAGAGTCCCCATCCAAAATAGTACAGGGACAGGCTAGAGATGGTACAACACAGAGTGACCAAGATGATTCAGGGCCAGGAAGGTAGATCCTATGAGGACTGGCCAAAGGTGGGGGCAGGCCCACCAGTGCAGCGGTAGGGTTACCGCTTGCAATGCCAGCAACCTGGGTTTGGGAATGGACTCAGGCTGCTGGAGGACCGGCTGGGGGGAGAAGGATTGAGCACCCATAGACAGCTCTCTTTCTCTGGGGAGGGTGGGAGTGTGTGTCTCGCTGCAATACCGCCATCTGGGTGACCACAGGTGGTGGTGCAATGAGACAGCACATAGATGGGAGGGAGGATGTCAGTTGAAAGTCGGAGCGGAAGCGCATCACTACGTACCCTGCCTCCAGGCTCTCCTAGCGAGCCAACGTCCTGGACGAGGCACCAGAACAAAGGAAACACCCCCCACCATGGCAGTGCTAGAAAAGACCCGGCTACTCCAGATTCCATAACCAGGCTCCCATTGGGGATCACCAGGACCTCCTGACGCACAATCTAATGGACTAGGAGGGGGAAAGAGGGGCCCCCCCTTCCCTGCCTGGGGGGGGGGCAGGCCAAGGCAGGATGGAGGTAGGTCTGGTGGCTCTGAGGGAGGTACCCAGGGTGGACTAGGAGATACCAGATTAGGGATCCTGGAAGGGAATCACCATGGTGGTGAGAAGGGGGCAAAAATAGAAAGTATAAAAAAAATAAAAAAGGATTGGCTAAAGGTGCTGAACAAAACATGTATTCACTCAAAACCATCCGAGAGAGAAGGGGATGTGATTAAGAACTTCAAGTTCCTGAAAATAATAAACAAGGTGAACTGTGAAGATCTATGTTATGTACCAGGAACAGAGAAGCTAGGATACGGGGTCACAAGTGGAGGTTACTGGGGGTGGGGTAAAAATTTAAAAGGATGTGAGAAAGTATTTTTTTTTTTATAAAGAGTGGTTGAGCGAGGATTTCCAGTGACAACACCAGCATCATGGCGACCTAACTGAAGAGCTGTCCTCTTCACCAACAATCAAAATCGATTCCACTCAGCTTTGATAACAGCAATATACTCGAATATGCACAAAATGCAAAGTGGAAATACACCTATGAGAAGATCCCATTCTAAAAACTCAAAACTGAAGCGTGATCAACCAGGATTGAGTCCTGCAAGCTCTGCTGCGAGTGGGAGAGAATCGCCTATGAGCGCAGTGGGAGGAGACACTGAGTCTGAAATGGATACCCTGTCTAGATCCAGATTTGAAATGTTATTGTCTGAAATAAAACAATTTAGGATGGAGACAAAGCTTGAATTTAATAAGCTGCACTCAGATTTGAATAAATTGGAGGCCAGAGTTTCCACCACAGAGGACCATGTCTCAACAGCTGAGGATGATCTCATACAAATCTCCAAAGCGATGGAATACTTAATACAGCAACAAGAAAACATATCGGCCAAATGCCTAGATTTAGAAGCCTGATCACAATGAGACAACCTCAGAATTTATGGTCTACCTGAATCGGCCAAGGTCGGAGACATGAAGGAGTTCCTAGATAGATCTACTGCGCCATGTGCTTGACCTGCCACAGGCCTTCTCGTTTAGAATTGAGAGAGCGCATCGTGCGCTAGTGCCCAAATCCATGTCGGCGACAGCCAGGCCTCGATCAATAGTGGCCAAATTCTCAAGGTTCAGCGAAAAGGAGAAGATACTCAGAACCGCTTGGAAACAGGGCCACAGAATATAATGGTGCCCGACTGCTGTTCGACCAGGACTACCCCCCGTGATACAGCAACAGTGACTGACTTATGCTCCATTATTCAGGAAACTGAATGCACTGAATGTCAGATTGCAAATGCCGTACTCCTCACGCATGCGGGTACATTGGGAAACAGGAATCAAAATGTTCCATACTGCTGAAGAGGCCCTCCAGGCCTTTAAAAATAAAGGGCATGAAATTTCGGAAGGTCCCAGCCGCAGAGATCAACCCGCCGCCCCGCAGAATCCCTGGCATTCAGCTAAGTTCCAGAGCTCTGACCGAGCAGGAAGGAAAGCAGCCACCACCACACTCCAGGACATTAAGAAAATGCTACATAAACTTACCCACTCCCAGGACTTTGGGGAGACACTACCAGAAAGAGGGACTGACACTTGAAGAAGGGAACTAACTGTTGAGAACTGTGGTTGCTTTGCTGGACTTTTCTCCTGCATCTCCTCCCTCCCGAGGGATCACCGACTCGAAGGTTCAAGCTCTGATGATTGGATTATTTTACTGATTGTTTAGCCCATTGGAACCCTTCTCGCTGAATATAGAGTGCATTGACTTGGGTTCTACAAATGTTTGGTGGAGGCATGGGTAGGGAAAGTGGGGGGATCTTGATGATTTGCCTCACTGCATGATGATGGGTTACCCTGCATATGGCAATCTACCTGGGGTCCCCACTCCCGCTGGAGTAGTTGGATGAGGTAGGTTTTAAAGTTGAAACCCTACTCGGAGGCCAAGGTCTGCGGGGGAGTTCTGCAATGGGGTGGATATTTAGAGTGAAGGGTCGGTTCCTCCCTGGGATAGTGGTTTAGGCCTAAGTACAGTACTCCAGGGGGGCTCTGGTGTTTAGTGTGCCTTGATGAGGCGATGCCCTCTGCGATTGTTGGGTTACACCTGCGAGGCCACTAGCAGTTGCTTCGAGAGATTGCTCATTTGCTGTAGGCCATCCCGAGCACCAGTGGGGGTCACTTAGAGGGTAAAGGTATCCTTAATTATCTCAATTCCATTGATGTAGACTACATGGGGGTGATAATGTTGAGGCTCCCGAGCTGGTATAAGCACTCACAGGCTCCATGGCAGTGGAGAGGACTTCTGTTTGGAGGAATACACTTGTCTGGCAATGGGACCTCCTTGTGGTGCAATGGTGGACCGCTCAGGCATTGTAAACTTCCCCAAAGCATAAATTAATCAGTAACAACACCCGCTCTAAGTTTGGGTGGGGGCGTAATGTTAGGCTGATGCAAAAGAAAATGGGACAGGTTGTGGAGGAGTGATTTCCCTCTAGATGGTGATCTGGGCCAGAACAAGGTGCACTGAGGGGATTACTGGGGGTCTAGGATATTTGGGGTGTTCCTCTTGGGAGATGCCCTCGTCGACTGTGGTGGTCTGTCCTGTGAGATTGCTAGTAGTCACACTGGGGGACCACGTGGACGCTCAGGGCCTGAATGATGCTTCCCACACAACGCTGGGTCGGGTGTACCTCAGGGTCACTGCTGAAGCGCCAGTGTTGATTTTATGAAGGTGGGCAGGGGATTCGAGGTTGAATAAAGAACTGTTGCTGCCCTGTAACATCCACACTGCAGGTATAAAGAGGGGATTGCTTTATGTGTAGGGGCTCTCTTGAGGATTTCACCACCCTTCAATAGGGAGTAAGTGGGGGGGTGTTGTTGAGACTTCGCGTGGATATATGTTACCACAGGGGTTATGGCAGCGGGGTTGGGATTTTTCCATGGAGGGTTAAACATGCTTATTGAAGAGAGCACCTATCGCTGCAACTGGGGATCACTCAGCCACTAATAACTCCCCTAGTAATGTAAAATATCTGTAACAACACTCGTATTATGTATATGTAGCTGCAATGCTGGACTGACGCTGATGAAAAATACTTGAAACTATATAGTTTTAAGTAAGTCCAGCATGAGGCATAAACTCACAGCAGAAAAGTAAAACTGCAGCTTCCTGGAGTAATATTAACTTCTTCTGCCTAGGGGCAGATCTTCTCATGTGCCGAGGTCCCCATGGCATCGTAGAATGCACCAACCCCATAACGTGGAGTGAGGGGGGGGGGTTGCGCTGCTGAGGCCCCATGTTGAGGTATGCCTGTACAGGGGACATTGCTGCGAGATGGGCAGTCTATTAAGAGGGACAGTGCTTTATTAGATGGATCTGGCAACAAGTTATAATAAGTTAAAGGAAGCCTTTGGTCCTTTATACCCCTTATTTTAGCCCTTTTATGTTAATATATGGTACTGAGGTGAAATGATGTGTGAGTGTTCACAAACAGTTGCAGCTGGGTCTCTCCTTTGAATTGAAGCTCTCAGTTCAACGCATGTTTTAGCTATGGCTACAAATGCTACAGTGGTTTAAAATATTATTGACTGTATAATTTAGGCAAATGTTTATAGACATATAATTCTGATACCAGGAACCCTCTAGTGAGGAGATGGAGAAATCCCTCGCATCATTCTTAAAGGATCAGACTATTGATTACAAACCTTAATGGGCTGATAGAAACTCTAGAATCTCGGTGTCTCAGAGTAAAATATTGTTAGGTTTGTGGGGGAGGGTGGGTCAGAACCTCTGAGACTTTGCAAAATGTTGAGGTCCTATGGTGCTCTTTGCATCATATATCCTGTCAGGTGTGGTGTTGGTGATAGTGAGCCATGTCATCTGGCAAGGACCCATTAGCTTCAGGGTCCAGGAGGAACGAGCCTTCGTTGTGGCCCTTTCTTCTCCCATTCAAGTATTGACTTCTCGAACACTTAGGGAACATTACACTTTGTTCCCCTACCTTGGGAATTGCTTTGTAAATAATTTTTACTCCTGGGTGAGGGCTGCTCAGTTAGCACCTCCCTATAGGAATTTAAAGTGCATGCGTTATGTTGGTATTGATGTTTGGTTACCTGCTATAGTTTCAGATAAAAATTTTCATAGGCAAGTTACATTTGACCATCAAAGGAGATGGCATGGTTTACTACAACCCTTTGGGGGAACCTGGAATAACACCATGGAAGGTTGGGGGGTATATCTTGAGAAATTTCAGAGAAGATGCTGGGGATCGGAGAGTCTGATCCTGTATATTTGAGGGTTTATAGTTCTCTTTACACAAATGGGGGATAATAATATTATTAAAATCATTTCCCATAACGTTAACGGATTAAATAATCCGGTAAAACGATACAAAGTTATATCTACCATAAAAAGACAGAGCCCCTCTTTTGTTCTACTACAAGAAACCCACCCTAATAAATCTGAACATCAGAAATTGGGGAAATTTGGTTATGATCAGGTAGTAGCAGTCTCATTTGGGAAGGGAAAAAGAAGAGGATCTGCTATACTGGTCCCCAGAGGAACCCAGTTTCAAAGGACAGCCAGTTACATAGATCCAGAGGGCCATTTGGCTATACTTACAGGCAATTTGGACGGAGCTCCTATCACATTTGCCTCCTTGTGTGCACCCCCGGGCTCTACGAAAGAGGCCATTCGTTCTTTACTACACAAAATCATCGAACACCACAAGGGATTGTTAATAGTAGGTGGAGATTTAAATCAGATTTGGGAACAAAAAGATACATCTAAAATTAGGTCCTCCTGGCAGAACCCGGCTAGCAGAGTAATTAGGGATCATTGAAAGGGGCCTTTCTGGGTAGATGCCTGGAGAAGGCAGAATAAAAATAAAAAAGAATACACACTACTCATTTCCACATGGCTCATATGCCAGTATTGACTACATGTTGATCTCTGGAGAACACCAAGACCAGGTGCTAGAATGTAGACATGTTCCGTCTGTTCTCTCTGATCATACACAATTGTTGCTGAGGCTGAACTGGAAGGTCAAAAAGGGTCAATCCCTCTGGAAATTTAACAATTATTCCCAAAATTTAAAGGAATTTACGGACATGGCTACTGTTAGACTAGCTCAAATCCAACAGGACAATGAGTCCTCTGAGGTATCTGACACTGTGTTATGGGACATTATCAAGACAGTATTTAGGGAAGACTGTATCAAATATGCTACCCCTTTCAAATGACAGCAAAACCAACGATTGGAAGATCTCCAAAGATAATAGCATGCCCTACAGGATCAACATGGGAAGGGAGACAACTTGGTACTGCTGGATATTCAAAAAGTTAAACAACAGATCCAGAGATTAATTGACGTAAAGACGGAGCAGGCACTACAATGCTTATGTCAGAGGTATTACGAGTCCGGACCTCGGGCTTCTCGCCTCTTAGCCCATTGGCTGAGACGACAGGCCATGGGGAACACGGTCACACAGATCAGAGACCCCAGGATGGGACATCTATTGAAATCCCCAGAAAAAATCCTATCCGGTTTTAGGGACTTCTATACAAATTGATATAAGTCAGAACACTCACCAGACAGAGAACAAATAGAAACTTATTTAGCTAAGCTAAAACTATCGAAATTGACTCAGGAGATCAGAGAATCCCTAGCTACCCCTATAACCCCTATAGAGCTGACATCCGCAATTAAAATATTGAAAACAAAGAAATCCCCCAGCCCTGATGGGTATACCCCAGAATTCTTTAAGTTTTTTGTAAAGGAGATAAATAGTCCCTTGTTGAGGGCCTGCAGGGTGGCACAACTAGGGGAAGCATTTCCAGATACTTGGAATTATGCAGTTATTTCAAGTATCCCCAAACCAGGAAGGACACTACACAATGTAACTCCTTCCACCCTATATCCGTTCTGAACATTGACTATAAACTTTATGCATCGATTTTGGCAAAGTGTCTGGAGGTGGTTCTGCCTAGGCTAATTAGTTATGATCAAACAGGCTTTATCCTGGGTAGGCAAACTCAACATAACATTAAAAGATCTTTGCATGTGTTATTCCATGCTGCTTGGTCGGGGATACCTTGCATGATTCTGAGCCTAGATGCTGAGAAGGCCTTCAACCAGGTGGCATGGAAATTCTTGGGCCTAGTCCTTTGTGAGTCTGGATTTTCAGAATCCTTCATTAAAATCATAATATCTACACCAACCCAAAAGCCTATGTAAAGATTAATGGCAGAGTTTCCCACCTGATTTACCTGCAACGTGGCAGCAGGCAGGGATGTCTCCTCTCCCCCCTTCTTTTTGCCCTATACCTTGAACCATTAGCTCAGGCGTTGAGACAAGATGAGGTGATACAGGGGTGGGATGTGGGGGGCACATAAGCTAGCCCTTTATGTGGATGCTCTGTTGCTTTAACTTCAAAATCCAGAACAGTCATTGGAGCACTTGTGGGCATTCTTGGCAGAATTTAATCTCTTAGCCGGATATAAGGTGAACACGTCTTGGACTGAGGTCTTAAAAGTACAATATGAGCCCTCAGAATAGATCCGACAGAGATTTCCCTTTAGATGGAATCTAACTCATATTAAATACCTAGGAGTTCAATTGGGTTTTCAGGTAGACCAATTGTTCACTCTCAATTTTACTCCAATCTTAAAAAACATTAGACCAGAATTAGAGCAGTGGGCCCCTATCCCCATTCCCTTGGTGCAGAGTGTGGAGGCGATAAAAATGATTATCCTCCCCAAGTTGTTATACTTGGTCCAAACAATCCCTAGTCATATACCAAATTCTTTTTTTAACTCGCTTAATAGGGCAATTTCCCACTTTCTCTGGGGTTCACATAAACCTAGAGTCTGACTCTCCGCTCTCCAAATTTTGAAAAAAAGAAGGAGGCCTGCCATTACCAAACTTCAAACTATATTATCAGGCTGCACAGCTACGAACAATCATGTGTTGGCTAGACCAAGTGTATCTGTCCAAATGGAAGAACTTGGAATTAAGAGAAGGGGCCCTTACAAATTTGAACGACACACTTCTCAGACAGAGGGAGAGATTAAAAACAGGTCAAGAAGATAATCCACATACTCCTTCCGCCTTGAGCATATGGCTTGACATTTTGAGGGACAGAAAAGCTATCGGGTGGAGGGGTCTCTTGTTCTCTGTTCCACACCTGGATACCTTCTTCCCTAGCACATGGGATGTGGGATTCAGAAGGTGGGAGACGAGGGGCCTACACTTGATATGGCATTTTTTTGAAGGAAGGAGAGATTGTTTCTTTTGAAACACTAGTCAACAGACACGGAATTCCTTGGCAAGACAGATTTAGATATTTTTAAATTAGAAACTGTATTAGAAGCCTTATGGCAGAATCGGGTGTTGGGGTCTCAAGGCCTCTTCAGACTGCACTCATCTTTAAGAAGGCAATATATGGGGCACCTGTCAGAGCACACAATATCCCTAATCTGTATCAAGCTTTGCTTGCATGGAAAGGAGATACTACTTCATCTATAAAAAAGGCTTGGGAATTCGATATCGGGATCCAGATTCCGGAGGAAATTTGGGCATGGACCCAAACAAAGATTCATTGGGGCTTATCAGCAATCAGCTGGCAGGAGTTTTCTTGGAAAATCTGTGTTAGGCACTTTCGGACCCCAGCAATTCAGATGAAATATCAAGGCAATAGTTTCTTAACCTGCTGGAGAAACTGCAGCCACTCTCCAGCAGCACTTGTACACATGCTGTGGAATTGCCCTGTATTGACCCCCTTCTTTCAGGATTTAAATCAAGCCCTAAAGGCAATACTAGACCCCGGCCTGATCCTAACCCCCTCCTGTTATTTCTTCTTGAAATTACCAAAGGAATATAGAGACCCCCACCTACAATTAAGCTTTTGAAAATATCATTCCTAGAGGCCCATAAGGCAATAACTAACAATTGGCTGTCTCGAAAACCTATCACGTTAAACATGTGGTAAGAGCTTATGATCAATATTTATAGAATGGAGGCATTAACAGCATCCAGTAACAAAAGGATCCCTCAGTTTGAGATTCTATGGAGGTGTTGAGTTCTATATATGGCGGAGGTAAGACCTGATTTCATTCCATAGTGAAGAAGGTCCACAAGGTATCAGGTTAAATTCTCCATTCTAGACTTTAGGACATATAAAGTATGGCAAATCCCAACATAATACATACATTCTTTTTGATTTTTCTCTGTTGGTTTATAGATGGATAATAAATCCCGTACTCCCCTTTTCTGTTGTACAAATTGCTAAACAAAGTAAGCTGCCTAGGATATAAAATTAAGTGAGATAGAGATAGAAAGAGAAATAAAATAGGTGTCTTGCTGGTATCTCCCTATTAAGATAGGATGCCATATGACCCAGACATGTCATAAGTTTAATTAAATGCTTATGTACATAATATAGTTACTAAACAACCCACTGCAACATGACTGATAAATAGTGGAACTCTAGTTTGAAAAGACTGTTGGTTTAATTGCTGCTACCCAACAAACACTATATGTCAATTGATCTGGTCATGAATTGAGTTAATTGAACTGCCTATGAAAACACTGTACATTATTGTATTTGTTAACTGTTTGTATGTGAACTGTTTGTCTTGTTCTACTGAACTAAAACTATAAATAGGGAAAGTTTAAAAAAAAAAAAAAGAGTGGTTGAGCCACGGAATGGTCTGTCAAAAAAGGTGGTGGCTGCCTGAATTATTAATAGCTTCAGCTTAGATACCCCCCCTCCGAGACAGTAGGTCAACCGTTTCAAGCAGGTAGGTCCCAGGATATGGTAATATGGGGAGACTTGACGGACCATTGGTGATTGGTCTTTTTCTGTTTGTAATTCAACAGTTTTCCTCCTTAGAGAAGACTGTTTATGTATGTGTTTACGAGTGTCATTATTTTTCATGACTTTTTTATTTACGCCATTTTGGCTCCCGGCCTGTTTGAATGCACAAAACTAGTGGAAATACTTTTTTACCCATATGGTGTAGATCACACCTCTTTCCAATACAGAAACATAAAATTTGATGGCAGATAAGGACCGCTTAGCCCACTCAGTCTGCCCATTTCCCTACCTATTGGATAAGCTGCAGATCCTAGTTAACCAACAGCCTACTTCTTCCTACCCCAACCCCCTAGAATTGCCTTATGACTGTCCCATGCATTCTTGAATTCCACTACTGTTTTTGACTCCACAACCTCCTTCAGAAGGCCATTCCATACATCCACAACCCTCTCTGTGAAAAAATACCTCCTTACCTTACATCTGAGCCGCCCCCCCATCTTCAAATTGTGCCCCCTTGTTCTTGCACACCTCTTTTTCTGAAAGATGCTACCCTCTTGGACTTTGTTGATTCCCTTGAGGTACTTGAAAGTTTCTATCATGTCCCCCTCTCCCTCCTTTCCTCAAGGCTATACATATTAAGCTCCTTAAGTCTCTCTTCATATGTCTTCTGGTGCAGACCCTGCACAATTTTAGTTGCCCTCCTCTGGACTGCCTCCATCCTGTTTATGTCTTTGCGGAGACTGGGTCTCCAGAACTGCACGCAGTACTCCAGATGGGGTCTCACCAGCTGTCTGTACAGAGGGATAATAACTTCCTGTTTTCTACTGGTGATGCCTCTCCCTATGCATCCCAGTATCCTTCCAGCCCTCCTTACTGCCCTCTCACAATGTTTGCCCACCTTTAGGTCATCTGATATGACTACCTCCAGGTCCCTTTCCATTTTCGTTGTTGCTAGCATCTCACCCCCCACTGTGTACTCTTCCCCTGGGTTTTTGTTTCCCAGGTGCATTAACTTGCACTTCTTAACATTGAATCTAAGCTGCCATACATTTGACCATTCTTCCAACCTTGCCAAGTTCCTTCTCATCCTTTCCACCCCACCTTGTGTATCAGCTCTGTTGCAGATCTTTGTGTCATCTGCAAAGAGACATACTTTTCCTTCCAGTCCCTCTGCAATGTCACTTATAAAGACATTGAAGAGGACTGTTCCTAGTACTGAACCCTGCGGTACCCCACTAGTAACCCCCCTTTCTTCAGAGTGGACTCCATTTACTATTACCCTCTGTGTCCTGTTCTCTAGCCAGTTCTTTTCCCAGGCTACCATCCT
Source organism: Neoceratodus forsteri (assembly GCA_016271365.2). Classification (NCBI taxonomy): domain Eukaryota; kingdom Metazoa; phylum Chordata; order Ceratodontiformes; family Ceratodontidae; genus Neoceratodus; species Neoceratodus forsteri. The sequence goes on along the minus strand of CM057459.1, from coordinate 1,421,069,017 downwards.
GGGACCCACTCCCAGGCTGGCTAACTTGTATATTAATCTTTTGTGTGGGACTGTGTCAAATGCCTTGCTAAAGTCTAGGTAGGCCATGTCCACAGCCCCTCCCTGATCTACTACTTTGGTCACCCAGTCAAAGAAATCTATTAGATTCGTCTGACATGACCTTCCTGCTGTGAATCCTGCTGTCACTGACAGATCTGAAATTCTCCAAGCTTTTAATAACCATTTTGCCACAGCAGGCATGGCTTTTGATAATGCACCAGTAAGCAGTCTTCATCCGCTTTCCAAAGCCCAGCCATATGAGCCAATTAACATTAGTATGACTTTTTCCTTTTCCACAATCAACATAAAAGAAGTTGAAGACCTGCTGCTATGGTTGGACACTAGGAAAAGCGCAGGAGCTGATTTATTCACCCATACTTTCTGAAAATAGCTTATCACATACTCTGCCGCACCATTTCGCAAGAGTTTATTCAACCTATCCCTAACTCAAGGCTCTCTCCCACAGAATGGAAAACTGCTCATGTTATCCCTTTTCAAAGCAGGAACCAAGTGACCTGAACAACTATAGGCCAATCTCCTACTACCTATACTTTCGAAAATGCTGGAAAAAGTTGTGGATACACAGTTGAGATCATTCCTCAGACAACTCTGCATTTTTTAACCCCATGCAGTCCGGATTTAGAGCCAAGCACAGTACTACCACGCACTGCTAACGTTATAATGACTGGCAATGGGAACTCGATAAAAAAATTTGTTTGTGCAGTGTTTCTAGACCTCAGCAAGACGCTCGACACCGCCAACCACTGCCTACTTCTTTCCACGCTAAACACCATAGGTCTGGACTCTATCTCACTGAAATGGTTCCAGGACTACCTGTCTGGTAGGCAGCAACAAATCAAAGCTGAAGGAGAACTTTCTCCGCTCAAACCGCTAAAAAGAGGAGTTCCTCAGGGTTCCATATTGGGCCCCCTACTGTTCAATATCTACATTAATAATCTGGACTTAGGAATCAAGAAAGCCAGTATCCACCTGTTTGCTGACGATACAGTGCTCTACCTAAGTCGTGACTCTCCTGAAGCCGCATGCTCAGAACTCAAGCCAATTCAATACGCTACAAACCAGCTTATCAACAAAAACTATTGCTAAATGCAAAAATAAAGGCCATGCTGTTCTCTCCATCCAGCATTGGGGCCAATCCACACTAGCTGGTACAGTTCCTCCTATAACCACCCTACTAGGTGAAAAACTTGAGTTCGTAACTAAGTTCAAATACCTGGGTCTATGGCTGGATAACAAACTTCCTTTATGGAGCACATTGAAGAATTGATGAAAACTAAGGCAGAGGCTTGGCCTATTTTATAGAATCAGACATCTCCTGACAGTAGCTGCAAAAGACAGCTAGTTCATTCTACCTTCCTTTCTTTAATCGATTACAGCTGACATCATATATGGACAATGCTCTGTTTCATACCTTGCAAAACTGGATGTACTGTATCATAGAGCATTAAGATTCATTACTGGCCTCCCGTCCTCCACACATCACTGCTTGTTATACACTGCAGTAGGGGTGGCTCTCTACAATACAAGGCGACATAGAAATGCAGCTCTCTGGATACTCCGCACTTACCAACAAACTCCCTAACTACATTGTTGATTGCCTCCCGTTGTGTCCGCCAAGCACCTATGCCATAAGAAGCCTCTCACTAACTTCACTAAAAATCCCCAGAATCAATAACCACTTTGGTAGGGCAGCTATAAGCCATGCCTTGCCTACACTCTGGAGAAGGATACAAGGTTCACTGAAACTTAGCTCTCCTATCAGTATCTCCGTGTTTAGGAACCTGTATGACAGAACATTTGCCAAAATCTGCAAATGTTTCCATAGCACATAGTAGTCCTGTTGATAGCTCATGCTCTAGCCTCACCATATGCAGCTATAACCGAACCCCTCCCCGCCATACATAAACCTATTCAGCATTCAGCTGCCATGCTGACCACTAGAACCATAGACATTTTTCTTTTTCCTTTTCTCTCTGCCACCCAAATCGTGAGCAACATGGGCCCCTCAAGCCCTGGTCACCTCCCATGCACTGAACCAGCCCGCCTGTAATGCTATTAACTTGTACCATCCTATAAAGTCATGGACAAATATGCAACTCTAAATCCTATGTCATTAAAGGCTGTAATTAATGTCATGTAATCCTATGTGAATACTTGGAATTGTATTTATTGCACCCACCTCATGTTTGTAAGTTTATTCTTTTGCCTTCCTTACATTGTTTAACTCATCTTTAAGTTATGTGTGTATAACTGTCATTTTACAAATGCAGGTCCACCTTGTAAATGAGCTTGCTCAACGGTGTCCGCCTGGATAAATAAAGATTTGATTGATTGAATCCATGCTGCCTTGGGTCCTGTACCCCTCTGGCCTCTAGGTACTTGACAATTCTTTCCTTCAGAAGTGATTCAATCATTTTCCCTATTACTGAGGTTAAACTAACAGGTCTGTAGTTTCCTGCTTCTGCCCTGCTCCCACTTTTGTGAAGTGGAATCACATCTTCCCTCTTCCAGTCCTCAGGTACCACCCCATCCTCCCATGATTTGTTAAAGAGGGTGGTCAGTGGTGTCACTAGTTCTACCTTTAGTTCTTGTAGAATTCTAGGATGAATCCCATCAGGCCCCATTGCTTTGTCCACCTTCAGTTTTAAGAGTTATTTTAGAATGCTTTCTTCTGTAAATGGGCTGGTATTAACTCCTGTATCCAGAGTGTTTCTATTGTTTGGTTTAGGTACCTCCCCCTCTTCATTTGTGAATACTGAGCAAAAATATTTGTTTAGTATCTCTGCCTTTTCACAGTCACCTTCTGCCCACCCTCCGTCCCCTTTATTAAGCTTCACTATCCCTCCCTTGGTCTTCTTTCATTCCTTGATGTACCTATAAAAGGTTTTATCCCCCTTCTTAAATGAGTTAGCCATCTTTTCCTCGGTTTGGGCCTTTGCTGTTCTGACTGCCTTCCCAGCTTCCTTTTGCTTTAACTGATACAGTTCTCTGTCCTGCTCCTTCTGTGATTCCTTGTACTTCCTGAATGCTTTCTTTTTCTCCCTAACCTTCCCTGCCACCTCCTTTGAGAACCATAATGGTTTCTTACATCATTTTGTTTTGTTTATTTGCTTCACACAAAGGCTTGTTGCCTCTGTGATGGCAGTTTTGATTATTCCCCATTGTTCTTCCACACCTCCTTCCTGTCCATTTGCTAGAGCATTCCTTAGGCATTCACCCATTTTGGCAACAGGGTCGGTGAACAGTGCATAGTGATTGTTTCGTAAGCAATGATACCAGACAGGGTGGGTAGTATTGGGTTACACCGGACCGCCCAGGGGTGTAATGAGGCCCAACACTGCAGGTGGAGGGCCTTATAGCCCCTGGAAGGTCTGGTATAACCCAATACCGCCCGCCCTGGCGGGTATTGTTGCGCTTGGAAAATGGTATATGTAAAGCATGCTTTTAGAAATAAATATAATTGCCAAAAGTAAAAAAAAAAATATGAGAATAGAAAATCAATTAAATAGACTTTCTTTTAAAGTAGTCCCCTCTCTTGGCAGAATTTTCAGTAGAAGGCAGTGATTTTCTATGACAGCCTTCTGTTTGTGCTTCCTCAACCCAGCACTAAGATAAGAAAAAATAAAGAGACAGTAGCAGAATTAGTAATCTTTTTTTTTTTGTACATGGCGGCTGTTTCAGTGAGCGTGATCGTAAAACACTGTCTCTCTCACTTTGTGACAGCGGTGGAAAAAACGGTCAGCAGTATGGTTCAGATTAGACGAGAGACGCGGTTTAAGTTTGCACTCACATTTTTTTTTTTTGGCACTTCACAACTGGTGAGCTCTAAGACATGGATCTATAGCCAGAACAGGCGAGAAAAGACGGGAATCTTCTCTTTCAGGATGTAAATAGGGATCTCCTTGTCGCGTCCCACTCCCGCCTGCCCACTTTTGAAAACTTTAACGCTGACTCACCTGTGTTGACCATGTGCAATGCTGGACATGACAAGTCTACAGAGTGTCTTGATACTTGATATTGATTGCTTCTTTCTTCTAAGGTGGCGCTCAACCCCCCCCACACACACACCCCCGGGTCCTCAGTGGTTATTCTGCATTCAGTAATAAGGTATCTGAGACAAAAATAATTTCACTGCATTTACTGTCATGCCTGCTTGCTTTCTTCTGTGGGGCCGCTCCGCCTCCACAGCCCCCCCCGGATCATCAGTGGTTATTCTGTATTCGGTAATATTGTTTCCAAGATAAAAATAATTTCTCTGCGTTTACTGTCATGTGCTGTGTTAGTGGTGATTGTGTAGAAAGCACATGCAGTTTCACTAGCTCTCTGGCTGTTTTCACTCGCTCATGCAGCTTCAAGATACACATTACCGTGAAGTCTCTGAAAGCTGCGCAGCGACTCGATCTGGCCATAATCCTTCAGTATCGCCCCTTTTTTTGTTATATTTACACATGATTTCATGGCATACGTGAGCTTTGTTTTGTCAGCATCAGAGAGTACCGAAAGCAGAGCTCCCCGGATGATTAAGGACCCCTCTTGTGCTCAAGGATAATTACGGCAGTTTCACCGTAGCTGCAGGCTGTTGCTCCGCCCACTGCCCACTACCAGTACACGCCCTCGTAAACAATAAAACAACTAATAGTCATAATAATAAATGCAGCTGTGCAAATTACCAAATAGAACCCGGGAAGGGGTGGGGGGGTGGAATGCCCCCACAGAAGAAAGAACATATAGGATAGTGCATGGGGAACAGTTGACAACAGGGCTATTCTTTGACCGAGTTGGCACTATGACGACGGATTACTTCGAGAGCGCAGCTCGAGAGGTAATCCGTCATCATAGTGCCAATGAGGTGGAAGATTAGCCCTGTTGTCAACTGTTCCCCATGCACTTTTCTTTATAGTGTATGGTGGAACATCGTTTTTTGGGGGGAAAAAAATCGGCAATTATTTAGATTAGGGGACACATCGTGCTCCTGTTTTGGAATTCAGCAGATTACGGTACTAGGTCCTCCAAATGGCGTCAGTTAGCTCCGCCCCCATTCACACGTCAGTTCTCCCCACCCCCAAACACACGTTTTGCAATCAGCCAAATCGGATATCTCCATGCCCTGTAAACTATAACTATAACTGTAAACTATAAAGTGGCACAGTTTAGCGTAATCGAGTGATTACAAGAATAGCTGTGCTAACAAGATTATCCTCTAAAACATAACGTGGGACAGTGATAGAGTGCTAAACAGAATATAACTCTATAACACCCCCCTCCTGTGAAGAGAAATGTAAGTAAACATCCGAATATTATTATTATTAGACATCTGTGATGGGCATTGTTTGTAAAAATAATAACAATCGCAACGGTACCTAACTACGTTGGTGGGGGCACTCTGCGGCAAATTATGCTGTTATTAATAACTTATTAGATAACTACAGTAGCGACTGCTTTATGTTTGTTCTGTGGGGGCGCTCTTCCCCCCACACCCCCCGGATCCAGGAATATATTATTATGAGCGCGGCAAATTAAGCTGTCAATAGTAAAATAATTAAATAACTACACATTTTGTTTTAGATGGCTTTAATTTGTGATAGCCTTATGTTTGTTCTGTTGGGGCGTGACATATCAGTGACTGCAATACGCATGCGGCTGTATTTCTCACTCCGTGCAATCGCTTCCAAGGTGTGTCCCCTAAAGTAAATAAATGTCAAAAAATCACAACAGCATGTTTCTGCTTCAAAACATTTTTACTGGTTACTAGAAGGAAAAAAGAACTTTACATTTTGAATGTTTTCACGCTTGACATTAGTACTGCCACCAACTTTGTTGCTTTCTCTATGTGTACTGTCTATGGAGTGAGCCCTAACTGTCAAATGCTGCTTGAGGACACAGTGTGTGACATATGCAGTGCAGTAGAACAAAAAATCGTTCTGCTGCACTGCGAACGTCACTAGTGTAGAAGAACAATATTTTGACAGTGATGGATTTCGGTGGAGAACGATGTTCCACCATACACTATAAACAAATAGTATATTGTATATTCTAAATTGTGCGCCAGATCAGGAGGAGAAACGAGCTGAGGCAGAGGCAGAGGCAGAAAGCTATGAGTATGGAGGAGCAAATTCAAGCAGCGCGATCCTAGTGAACGGAGCAGTTTTCAAAATGCAGGGTGTCACTGTCACGTTTACATGCACGGCTAGCGTTACCGGATAAGTAGTTACTTGCTAACGACAGACTTACCCGGTAACTCTTAGCTGCACGTTTACATGCCGCAGGTCTTGTTTGGGACCATCCAAATCTTTGCTCGTTCACGTTACACTAGTCAGCTGGAGCAGTTCTGTTCAACTGAGCATGTGCATACAAGCGGCTCAGCAGCTATTCTGTACAGTTCTTCTCCTATGCAGTATCTCGCCATGGTTATTTTTTATTTTATTTTTTTTATTACCCAATTGAGACACTAAGCTAAAAGCTTGTTTACAGTACAAGGAAGTTAAGTGACTTGCTCAGGGTCACACAGTATGCAAGTGGGGGCTGTGGGATGGGATTCAAACCCAGGTCTTCAGGTTTAAATCACTGCACTATACTGCCTTCTTCCCCTACTACTAACTTTCCCTGCAAAGGAGCAGCAAAAGCAGATATTGTGTATAGACAAAATTATTTTCATACAGATGTCCTCAGAAATTGAGAAATTGCAGCAGTATAGCGCAGTGATTTAAGGCTCTAAGCTGCAAACCTGGGTTTGAATCCCGCAGCCCCCACTTGTATACTGTGTGACCCTGAGCAAGTCACAACTTCCTTGTGCACTCAGGTCGCACCGGGAAACGAGCCAAGTCCCAGCTTATTGTGCCACTCCTGGTTAAACAACCCCCCCATTTGTTTATGTATGAACCACTTTAGCATCTGGTGTCAGGTGTGTTCTCAGGGGCCTTTCACCTGTCTGATCCAGAATGTTGTGGAGTATCTTCTCTTCCTGTCCCAGTCAGGGCTACAGTACTCCTCTGTGAAAGTACTTCTGGCAACCTTCTCAGCCTGTCATGCACATATAGACAGGAAATCTGTGGCTCAACTGGAGATTTCCTTCAAATTTCTGAAGGGTATTCTGCACAGGAATCCCCTTGTCTGTAAGCCCTGGTTCTGGAATTTTTGATCGAGACTCTGTTCAAACCTGTTACCTCCTGTAATCTCAGGTTTCTGCCCTGAATAACCCCATTTTTGGTTGCAATCACACTGGCACATCGGGTGTTTGAGCATCAAGCTATGGTACTTGGCCCCTTTGTCTAACCTTTCATCTAGATAGGCTACCCTTTAGGACTCATCCTAATACTGTGCCTCAGGTGATGTCTAAATTCACTTTGAATCAAGCCCATTGACCTGCCTGTATTCTTTCGGAATCTACAAAATCCACTTGAGGTGCACCTGTACTCCCTGCACATCCACAGGGTAAACCACTTTTTTAAATTTCAATTCTTTGTTTATCCCTTCCTTCATACCAGTCCCTACCTGCCCCAGATTCCTTCCATTACCAGCCAACCCTCACCTTACCTCAGACTCTGCTTTTGCCCCATGGAGCCTTGGTTTGCCCCCCCCCAGGTTATGTATGGGTTGGGGGATATGCACAACATGGATCACTGGGCAACATCATCCCCTCCCATACTACTTCCTCTGCTGCACTGGCACCTGTGGTCACCCAGCGAGCAGTAAACTAATGGGGAAAATGTGTCTCTCCAGTGGAGGAGAAGGAGCATGTCAGCTGGGATGCTTGATCCTCTTTACTCCGGCAGTCCCCAATGATCCTGGCTCATTCCCAAACTAGGATCACTGGCATCATGAGCGGCAGAACCACCGCTGCACTGACGGGCTGGCTTGGGCACTTCACTGTTATCTGAACTGCACCAGGGATGTCTGGCAGTCCCCTTAGTTGATCCTTCCCTTTACCCAGTGTATGCTGGGCATAATGCTGGTAACTAAGTGCCTCTCCTGGTGGATAGCTTCTGCATTTCACTCTGTTACGAGAAGGCTGTCAAAACTATTCCTTATAAGCTGGCCCAGTGGTGCAGAGGCTAAAGCAGCGAGTGTCACATGACCCACCACATCGGCAATCCCGGTTTGCGAACAGGCCAGGATCACTGGGGAAGGAGGATTGAGCATCCACAGGCAGCTCTCCTCCTTTGGGAGAGGGGAACACAGCAACTTGCCACTTGCCTGCCACCCACTGGAGGCAAGAAATGCTTCCTGGAGGATCAAAAGGGCACACCCATGCCATGATATGCCATCAGTGCCCAACCTCGGGGACGGGGGAAAAAAAGAGGAAAAGCAGGATGATGGCACGTGACCCTACTCTGCTCTACCCTCCCTATGATACACAGTCACCCAACGAGGTAAGCAAGTAGTTGGGTCAAGGCCTGGGATAGTGAGAGATGGGGCTGGAGGGTTGCCATTAGAATGAGACAAATAAAGAATTGGGGGGGGCATTCCTGATGCAGTTACTGGGCACACCACTAGGGGCACTGTAGCCCTTATGGCTTGTTTCAGGTCAGGCTGTGCATTCAAAATTTGGTTGGCTGCTACCTGGAGTAAGAGCCATTTGTTCACTAAACATTACAGTCTGTACTTGTTCTCTTGTAGGAGACCTGACCTTGGTCTGGCTGTACTGCAAGGCTGTCCTCCCTTGGGGAAGGGAGTAGTGTGACCTGCTGCTTGCTTGCACCTGGAAGTGTATGGATGGCAGCGCCAGTTCGTGCACACTAAGACAAACCACACACAGGCACTTGAAGATGTCTCCATGGATGCAGAGTTCATTCATTATGCACTGCATGTGAGCAACTACTGGAAGGGCAACAAAATAGCAGGAGGAAAACCCCTCTGGCTGCAGAATGACATCCAGCCTCATAGGCCACCGTACTGGCAAGCAGGCACCCTGCCCTGCTAAGGCATTAACGGTGACTTTTCGGGTGGTTGAGTGGTGGGGCTGGGAGGACAGTGTAGAAGTGGTCCACCAGAGGCATAGGAAGATAAAGTACATATGAAAAAAAAAAGAAGCTAGCTGCATGATCACTTTCCACGACCTACTAATGCACCCTATGCCTGCACTATGCCATTTCATGACATCTGTATAGGGAGAGCATGAACTGCTTGCCATTGAAGTCTATAAAGCATAATTTTCAAACACTGTTTTTGTCAGTTTCAGTGGAAATTACTTAAAACTGGACCAAACAGTCAACTAACAAGAGCCCTGTTAGTTGACCAGTGGCTCCGATTTTACAAAATGTCCATTTAGACAGCCAAAACAGTGCCTGAACCTGACGGTCCCTGGACTTCGATGAACCGCTTCCCCTATTCAGGTATCATAAAACCAAGCGTGGAGGCAGTACCGTCTGGTATGAAGTGGAAAGGGATTGTATGGCTAGCCCCTTGGGGACAAATTATGATCCCTTCCCTTCCTGGGGGGGGGGCTGTTTTAAAAAATTAAGAGCCACAGAGTTATTCCAATTGAAGTAATCAAGCTTTAATTATTATTTTTTTTAGCATTTATGCAGTATATAGCGAACAGAGAAAGGATCTTTATTTTTATTTCCTTGTAGTCTGTTATTTGCAAGTAAGTGTGTGTGTATTTTTTATCCCAACCTCAGGACGACTGTCTGATTCCCTGCCAGCCTCCTCGCCTCACTGTCTCCTCTGCCAGTTCATTGTCTCTCACACACACACACACACACACACACACACACACACACAGTTGCTTAGTGGAAGGGCAGTGTGACGAAGTGGGTATGGCTAGTGGGATGTCGAAAATGTATCACCAGTGAGGGGAGGGGGTGGTGTTTGCACTGTATTGCTCACTGGTAAGACCTCACCTGAAGAACTGGCATGCAGTGGAGCCTGCCACTGGGTGGGGGTGGTCAGGAAGTACGCTGCTAAGGCTGTGTGGGCCTCAGGATCCACCGTGCAGTCATTTGCATAGAAACAAACAGAATTTGATGGCTGCTAAGGACCGCTCAGCTAACCTAGTCTGCCCATTTTCTCTGTTTCATATACCGCAGATCCTAAATGATCTGTGGCCTTACCCTCTCTTTCCTATCACTGGAGTTCCTTTCTTTCTGTCCAATGCATTTTTTTAATTCCCCTACCATTTTTGCCCCTATTCCTCTGCTGGGAGGCTGTTCCTTTGCACTCTTTCCATGAAAAAATACTTTCTCACATTACCCCTATATATACCCCCTCTATTTTAATATCATGGCCCCCTGTTCTTGGAATACCTTTTTTTTTTAATGATACTACCTCTTGTACCTTATTTACACCCTTGAGGTATTTGAAAGTCTCTATCATATTCCCCCTCTCTCTCCCCTCTCCTCCAGGGAATATATATAAAGATCCTCGAGTCTCCCCTCATATAACTTTTGATGCAGCCCCTGCACCACTTTTGTTGCCCTTCTCTGAACTGCTTCTACTCTGTCTAAGTCCTTCTGGAGATGTGACCACTTTCCTCTAGGGTATGAACTGGAGTACTGTGTGTAGTTCTGGAGACCCCATCTCCACAAGGACATGGACAGGATGGAGGCTGTCCAGAGCAGGGCAACTAAAATGGTGCAGAGTCTGCACCAGAAAACATACAAAGAGAGATTAAAGAAGCTTAATATGTATACCCTCGAGGAGAGGAGGGAAGAGGGTGGACATGATAGAAACTTTCAAGTACCTCAAGGGAATCAACAAAGTCCAAGAGGGTAGCATCTTTCAGAAAAAAATGTGCAAGAACAAGGGGGTACAATTTGAAGATGGAGGGGGGATGGCTCAGAGGTAATGTGAGGAAGTATTTTTTCATGGAGAGGGTTGTGGACATATGGAACAGCCTTCCTGAGGTGGTAGTGGAGTCAAAAACAGTGGGGGAATTCAAGAATGCATGGGACAGACATAAGGCAGTTCCAGTCAGGGGTAGGAGGAAGTAGGCTCTTGGTTAACTAGGATCTGCAGCTTATTCATTAGGTAAGGAAATGGGCAGACTAGGTGGGTTAAGCGGTCCTTATCTGCCATCAAATTCTATGTTTCTATGTATACATATTAAGCTCCTTTTGTCTCTCTTCATATGATTTCTGGAGCAGACCCTGCACCATATTAGTTGTCCTCCTCTGGACTGCCTCCATCCTATCTGTCCTTGCGAAGATGGGGTCTCCAGAACTGCATGCAGTACTCCAGATGAGGTGTACTCTTCCCTGGGTTTTTTGTTTCCTATGTGCATTACTTTGCACTTCTTTGCATTGAATCTAAGCTGTCATACTTTTGACCATTCCTCCAACCTTGCCAAGTCCCTTCTCATTTTATGTAGTTTTCCAGAAAATGTGCTAGTTCAGCTTTAGATATGAATATACGAAGAAGCCAGCAGAAGAAGAAGACAATTTTGTCAATCTAGCCTGCTCGTATTGTAGGGTCCACAGCTTGAGCTACTGCCCCTGCCCCCCTCCACACATCCTCCCTACCATTATCCTTACCTTCCCCCTATACCTGTCCCAGCTGCTCTTAAATCTGCCCACTGTCTTCAGTGAGATCACTACTTCTGGCAGCACATTTCAAGTGTCCACCACCCTCTCTTTGAAGAACTGCTTTCTGACCTCCCTCCTAAACCTCCCACACTCCAACTTAAGACTGTGCCCCTTCATGTTATGGTCACCACTCAGCTTAAGAGACCCTCCTTATCCACCTTATTTATTCAAGTACTTGATGGTCCCAATCATGCCTCCTCCCCTCTCCCCCCCCATTATCCTCCTTGGAGTACATGTTCAGCACCCTCAACCTCTCTTCATATGCCTTTACTCTGCTGACCTGCTATTATCTTTGTAGCCTTCCCTTGTATCTTCTCTAGCAGGTTAATGTCCTTTTTGAGGTTTGGGCACCAATACAGAACTCCATGCCCTAGATGTGGCCTTACCAGTGACTTGTACAAGGGCAGTATAACCTCCTCTTTCGTTCTACTGCCCCCCCCAGCTATGCATCCCAGCATCTTATTTGCCCTTGTTGCTGTTTTCTTGCACCGTGTGGAGTGCTTCGGGTCACTAGTGATCATCACTCCCAGGTCCTTCTCCTCCTCCTCTGATTCAGATACTCGAATTCCACCCAGGTGGTACTCTGTCCTGGGATTCTTGGCTCCAATATGCATAGCATTGCATTTCTTGGCACTGAAGCCAAGCTGCCAGATCTTGACCCACTTCCCCAGCTTTTCCAGATCATCCTGTTGGTCCACTATTCCTTCAGCTGTGTCCACTCTTACATAGAGCTTGGTGTCATCTGCAAATAGGCTCATTTTGCCCTTAGTGCCATCCCCAATGGCACTGATGAAGTCATTGAATAACACCAACTCTAGCACCGAGCCCTGTGGGACCCAACTGGTTACCTCTCAGGTGCCAGATAACCCCCCCCCCCCCCACAACCACCCTTTGTGTTCTGTCCCTCAGCCAGTTTTCCACCCATCTGGTCATCTTATTTCCAACCCCTAAATCCATCAGCTTCCTGATCAACTTTTTGTGGGCCACAGAGTCAAAGACCTTGCTGAAATCCAGATAGGGGATGTCTACCGCTTGGCCCCTGGCGAGTGGAGACAGTCTTAGTGACACAGTTAAAGAAGTAAAACAGGTTTGTTTGACACAATTCCCCCACCCCCAATATAAACACATGCTGCCTGCATCCTGGAGACCATGATCCTCTAGATATTCTACCAACCTTTTCTTTAGTATGGTCTCCATGAGCTTGCCTAGAATTGAGGTCAGACTGACCGGTCTGTAATTCCCTGGGACTGCTTTTGTTTTCTTAACAATTATGTTCTGGCATTAACATCATTTTGTAGAAAACACTATAGGCATAATACTTGAGAACATGGTATTGGGCTTGCACATATTTGAGAAATGGGGCATATCTGAAAACAGCATGCAAAATGTTTTAGGGTATTGGTGACACAGGCAGTAAACGAGATATGGTGGTAATAATGGGGCTTTGATCGCAGTGCTATAGGAAGGCATTTTGGTGCCCTGGGCAAGAGACAAATTTTGCACCCCCTAGAAAATAGCCGGGGCTCTGGGGGTCACAAGGCCCCCAGAAGCTCTGAGGTGTTTACATGCTCTGTGGTGAGTTTTGGTGCTTTTCTTGAAGAAAAAAACATACTTCTGTAACATTTTCCCAACCCCTGATTTCAGGGAATATTTTGCTCCCATGGAATATGAGATGTGGGAGACAGTGGCTGACTGGCATCAGAGTATGCAGCCACATTGTTGTGGACAAGTGGCTGTCCAACAAGGATCATGTTAGTCAAGCGGTGCTTTTCATTATTGTGTTACTGGCCATTCTTGATGTTAAAAATGAATGAAAACTCTAGCCCCATTCATTTCAATTGGGCGCACCACCACGCTCTCCCTGGCCACATGTCATTACGTGTTTGAACGCGGGGTTGGGGGATGGGGCTCTGAAAATGCATCAGGCAGCCAATGCTAAAACTAATTTATGAATAAAATATCTGAATTATCAGGTGCACACAGTATTTCTAACCTGGCTACACCAACTGCCTTGGAGGGCAGCTACGCACCATGCGAGTGGCTGCTGCCACAGGGTAAGTCAGAAATTCACTTTAAGGGATAAAGATCTAGTGTTCTTGTAGATTTCTGCAGATACACGCAATACACATACTGAATTATGTTTAAAATCTAAATATCATGTTATGTTTTTGAAAGTTTTCTCTGAGGCATCATTAGCTCTATAGACAGAAAAAAAAACACGTTATGGCTGGCCCCTTGGCACAACAGTAGTGCTACTTTTTGTGATGTTGGTGACCTGAGTTTGGGAGCTAACCTGGATTGCTGTGGGAGGGAGGGGGAGGAGGAGGATCGAGTGTCCATGGGGAAATCCTCCTCCTTCTCTTCTGGAGAGTGTAAGGCCGTCAGCACTGGTGCAATACTGCCACATTTCACATGTGAGACAACAGGTAGCAATGCACAAGTAGGGGTAAGGGGTATATGAGGAGGGGAACACCAACAGTGTTGCAATCTGTATGCTTGTGTGCATCACAGCTTGCACACTTAGTGCTGGCATCCCACCCAGGAGGATTGGGTGCACAAGGTAAATCATTGATCACCCAGGCAAGATAATGAACCGAGTCCAGGCAACCCCTCACAGTCAGAGACCGAGAGCAGAGCAAACACAGACAAGTCAGGCAGGCTGGCCGCCTGGCTGCCAGCAGGTCAAGTACACTTCCAATATAGTACTAACAGTCAACTAACTTCAACTAAATTTGACTTCCCTTGGCTGCAGCTGCTTCTCCACAAGACAACAAACAGTACATACAGTACTTTTGTATAAATAGAATTTAAGGGTGATTGCCCTCACAGTGGGCGAATGCCATCGCATTCTATTTATTTATATACAAAACACAAAAGTACTGTAGGTACTGTTTGTTTTCTTGTGGGGAAGCAGCTGCAACCAGGGCCACATTCTATTATTTAAATAAGACTAAGGAGGAGTGGTGGACAGACCGCCCTGGATGGGCCAAGTGGTCCTTATCTGCTCTCAAATCTGAGTTTCTGTGTTTCAGAGGAGACACTGGCATAAAAGGAAGGAGACAATGCTGTAACTTAAATACTGAGAGGTGTAACTGGGAAGTGACACTGGTATAACAGGAAGCTGATACTGGCATAACTGTAACTGGAGTGGGAAGAGAAACTGATGTAATAACCAAGACACTGTTTAACTGTAACTAGGAGGAACTGCAGTCTTTGATTGGGTAACCAATGTAATAGATCAGGGGACGGCAGTGGATGTGGCCTACCTAGGCCTTAGCAAGGCATTTGACCCAGTCCCACACAAAAGATTAACAAACAAGTTAGCCAGCCTTGGAGTGGATCCCAGGGTAGTAGTCTGGGTGACAAGCTGGCTGGACAACAGGTCCCAGAGGGTAATAGTAAACCAAATGGAGTACATTCTGAAGAAAGGGAGGTTACTAGTGGGGTACCACAGGGTTCAACATTGGGACCAGTCCTCTAATGTCTTTATAGGTGACATTGCAGAGAGGCTGGAAGGAAAAGTATGCCTCTTTGCAGATGACACAAAAATCTGCAATAGGGTTGATACACAAGAAAGAGTGCAAAGGATGAGAAGGGACTTGGCAAGATTGGAGGAGTGGTCAAAAATATGGCAGCTTAGATTCAGTGCAAAGAAGTACAAAGTAATGCACCTGGGAAACAAAAACCTTGGGGAAGAGTACACAATTGGGGTACAAACAACAACACAAATGGAAAGGGACCTGGGGGTGGTCATATCAGATGACAGTCAACATAAGGTAGGTAAGCAACGTGAGAAGGCAGTAAAAAGGGCTGCGGGGATACTGGGATGTATAGGGAGAGGCATCACCAGTAGAAAACAAGAAGTTGTCATTCCTCTGTACAGACAGTTGGAGAGACCCCATCTGGAGTACTGCGTCCAGTTCTGGAGACCCCATCTCCACAAGGACGTAGACATGATGGAGACTGTCCAGAGGAGGGCAACTAAAATGGTGCAGGGTCTGCGACAAAAGCCATACCAGGAGAGACTAAAGGAGCTTAATATGTATACCCTTGAGGAAAGGAGGCGGGGGGCATGACAGAAACTTTCAAGAACCTCAAGGGAATCAACAAAGTCTAAGAGGGTAGCATCTTTCAGAAAAAGAGATGTGCAAGAACAAGGAGACACAATTTGAAGATAGAGGGGGGAACTGCCTAGGGTAATGTCAGGAAGTATTTTTCACAGAGAGGGTGGTGGACGCATGGAACAGCCTTACTGAGGAGGTTGTGGGGTCAAAACCAGTGGGGGAATTCAAGAATGCATGGGACAGACAGAAGGCAATTCTTGTGGGGGAAGAAATAGGCTGTTGGTTAACTAGGATCTGCAGCTTATCCAGTAGGTAGGGAAATGGGCAGACTAGGTGGGCCAAGCAGTCCTTATCTGCCATCAAATTCTATGTTTCTGTGTGTAATGGAACACTGCCACACAGGCATAAATGTGAGCAAAGACTGATATAACAGAGCAGACATTGCTGTAACTGGTATGCTGACTTACTGTATCTGTTAGGTGAACAGATACAGTAAGTCAGTATACCAGTTACAGCAATTGTTAGGCGACTGATAAACCTAGTATGGTACACACTGGTGTTGCTGGGAGATGTCTAGTAGCTACAGACTAGTAAGCAGTTAATTTAAATAGGGCAAACATTAAACAAATACAGAACTTCAACAAAGTAAGAAAATCTATGAAAAAAAATTACAAATAATAACACAAAACAGCAGCAATATGCTTATTTGCAATTAAATTTAAATTCCTGGCTAGAAACTTTTGGTTCATACTCTCTCTCTCTCTTTCTCAGTGCTGGACCAGCACACTCACACAGAGAAAGAGTATGAACCAGAAGAGCCTTCTAGCCAGGAAGTTGGCAGTTTTTGTAATGATGACTACTACTCTTGTCTCTCCTGCTGCTCTGCTGGAGCCTGTCCTCATCCCCTCCTCGAGTAAAGTCAGACAGCAATTCAAACACTGTACACACCAGAAATTCATTCATTTTATTTTTATTTTTCAATCGAATGCCTCCCCCGGTCAAAGATCCGAAGAAAAGATCGAACTAAGACAGCGGCGATGATCGATTCACCCCAAAAATCCAGGCACTCGGGCAGGCACGCACAGAGGGGTGCACACACACAAGGAAATAAAAGTTTTAACTTTTATTTTATTCATCAGGCTCAGCAAGACGACAGTTGAAAAACTTGAAAGCAAGTCTAGTCATCACAGACTGACCCAGTCTCAGTGCCCTTTCACAATTTGCACAATGTATTTATTCACTCACACTTCACTTGGGACTTGGGAAGGAGAACGTTTTTTAGGCCTGTCCTGGCCTCCAGCATAGACAGTACCCAGGAAAGAAAGGATGGAACGAAACTACGAAAGCAGAGAACAGGGCCGGGCCTCCTGACCTCAGGAGTTGGCAAGACGAGGGACCAGGATCAAGGATCAGGAAGATGGAGTCAGGGTGCGGGGGAGAACGCAGCTGCGCCAGGCAGCCCAAGGTCCAAACAATTGAAACAAACACACTGTAGTCAAATAATCCTATCCTAATCTCTTTGCCTTCTTAAATAGATCGGTAGTTTCTTTTAGTGTTTTTTCCAATCCACTACACAGATCACTCATATCATTTATTAAACAGACATGCTCATTGAAAATCCTGCAGCACTACACTTGCTCTACCCCTCTCTCTCTCTCTACTATTTCTCATCTCAAATAGTTCTAGACTGCAGCATGCACACTGCTCTCACCTTATGTACTTGATGCTGGCTGGACCACATAACTGTCTGAAACTGTACACATGATTCTTCTTGCTGAGGTTGCAACACACCATGTGACTCCCCCCACCCCGACTTGCTGGTCCTCGGATGCACCCATTACTGGCAGCAAGTAGTAATTACTGTTAAAGTAATTAAAAAAATTACATTGAAAGTGGCAGTACTCACTTTTGAACTTATAGTACTGTGAGCTACTGATTGAAACTGCGCCTCTAGGAGGCTTGCGCCCGGGCCGGCTGCCCCACCCTTCCTACGATACTGTTTGATTGTACATTATTTGAAAAACCAAAGTTGAATACTTTGTGAAAAAATTACAGAAATATTGCTTAACTTTAAAAAAATGCATATTTTTAGAGAACAGTGGCTGCAGGTGCATGTCAGTCTGGTTATCACAAAAGAAATATTTTTTTAATGAGGGAGAAACAGCTTTGTGTGAGAAATAGCAAGCTCAACAAAGTGCAACATCAAATGACAAACGATTGAGGCAATGGTCCGTAGCAATTTATGGGGTACTGATGTTTCAGTGTTGTGCTGTCTAAACTGAGGCCCCCTTGTGTCGTAACCACTCGCGCTGAAACCGGGTACTATTGATCGCGCAGACATAGAACATAGACTTTGACGGCAGATAAGGACCGCTTGGCCCATCTAGTCTGCCCATTTCTCATTTCCACAGGATAGGCCGTAGATCCTAGTTAACCAACAGCCTATTTCTTCCTACCCCCACAAGAATTGCCTTATGTCTGTCCCATGCATTCTTGAATTCTCCTACAGTTTTAGACCTCACTAACCTCCTAAGGAAGGCTGTTCCATGCATCCACTACCTCCTCTGTGAAATAATACTTCCTCACATTGCCCCTGAACCGCCCTCCTTCTATCTTTAAATTGTGTCCCCTTGTTCTTGCAATTCTCTTTTTCTGAAAGATGCTACCCTCTTGGACTTTGTTGATTCCACTGAGGTACTTAAAAGTTTCTATCATGTCCCCCCTCTCCCTTCTTTCCTCAAGGGTATACATATTAAGCTCCTTTAGTCTCTCCTCATATGGCTTCTCTTGCAGACCCTGCACCATTTTAGTTGCCCTCCTCTGGACTACCTCTATCCTGTCTATTTCCTTGCTTAGATGGGGTCTCCAGAACTGGACACAGTACTCCAGATGGGGTCTCACCAGCTGTCTGTACAGAGGGATAACAACTTCCTGTTTTCTGCTGCTGATGCCTCTCCCTATACATCCCAGTATATCCCCAGCCCTCCCTACTGCCTTCTCACATTGCTTGCTAACCTTAAGGTCATCTGATATGATTACCCTCAGGTCCCTTTCCTTTTTGTTGTTGTTACTACCTCCCACCCATTCTGTATTCTTCCCTGGTTCTTGTTTCCCAGGTGCATTATTTGCACTTCTTTGCATTGAATCCTAGCTGCCATACTTTGACCATTCCTCCAACCTTGCCAAGTCCCTTTTCATCCTTTCCACGCCTCCTTGTGTATCAACCCTGTTGCAGATCTTTGTGTCATCTGCAAAAAGGCATACTTTTCCTTCCAGTCCCTCTGCAATGTCACTGATGAAGACATTAAAAAGGACTGGACTCAATACTGAACCCTGCAGTACCCCACTAGTAACCTCTCTTTCTTCAGAGTGGACTCCATTTACAATTACCTTCTGTGTCCTGTTGTGCAGCCAATGTTTTACCCAGGCTACCACCCTGGGACCCATTCCCAGGCTGGTTAATTTGACTATTAATCTTTTGTGGGACTGTGTCAAATGCCTTGCTAAAGTCTGCTAGGCTATGTCCACAGCCTCCCTGGTCTACTACTTTGGTCACCCAGTCAAAGAAATCTATTAGATTCATCTGACATGACCTTCCGCTGTGAATCCATGCTGCCTTGGGTCCTGTGTCCCACTGGCCTCTAGGTACTCAACTATTCTTTCCTTCAGAAGTGACTCCATCACTTTCCCTACCACAGAGGTCAGACTGACAGGTCTGTAGTTTCCTGCCTCTGTCTTGGTCCCACTTTTGTGAAGGGGAATCACATCCGCCTTCCTCCAGTCCTCGGGTACCACACCATCCTCCCATGATTTATTAAAAAGAGTAGCCAGTGGTTTCAGTAGTTCCTCCCTTAATTCTTTTAGAATTCTGGGGTGAATTCCATCAGGACCCATTGCTTTGTCCACCTTCAGTTTTAGGAGTTCTTGCAGAACCCTTTCTTCTGTGAAAGGACTGGGATCGAACTCCTATCAAGAGTGCTTCTGTTAATTGGATTAGGCACTCGCCTGTTTTGTGAATACTGAGCAGAAATATTTGTTCAGTATCCCTGCTTTTTCACTGTCCCCTCTGCCCACCCACCGCTCATTCTATTCAGCCTCACTATCCCTCCCTTTGTCTTTTCTACGCTGATGTACCTATAAAAGGTTTTATCCCCTTCTTAACTGAGTTGGCTATCTTTCCTCAGTTTGGGCCTTTGCTATTCTGACTTCCTCCCTGCTTCCTTCTGCCTTAACTGGTACAGCTCTCTGTCCTGCTCCTTCTGTGTTTCCTATACTTCGGAATGCTGTCTTTTCTTCCTGACTTTCACAGCCACCTCTTTTGAGAACCATAGTGGCTTTTTCTTTCGTTTTGATTTGTTTATTCGCTTCACACAAAGGCTTGTTGCCTCTGTGATGGCAGTTTTGATGATTTCCATTGTTGCTCCACACCTCCTTCTAGCCTGTTTGCTAGTGCTTTTCTGAGGCACTCTCCCATCTTGCCAAAGTCAGCTCTCCTAAAGTCCAGTACCCCTCACTTTTTGTATGGCTTGACTCTGTAGCTGAGTTTAACGTGAACCACACTGTTTGATGGTCACTTGTCCCCAGATGGCAACCCACTTCTAGATCTGAGATCCCTCACTCGCCCCCGCTTGAGAGTAAGAGGTCTCAGATTGCTCCCTCACGAGTGGGTTCCAAACTAGCTGTCTCAATGCCTGCCACCTGTAGGGCATCAAGAATGGCCCTGTTTCTTGGATGTGGCTGCAACAATGTGCTCCAGTTAAGAATCTGGCATATTCAGGTCTCCCATCAATAGTATCTCCCTTTCTCTGCCATTCTAAGAATGCCTTCTATCATATCCTTGTCCATTCCCTCCCCTGACATGGGGGTCTGTACACAACCCTGTGCGGATTGTGGTGCCCTTTCCAGTCTCCAAGGTGACCCACAGTGCCTCCTCTCCTCCCTGTTTACTCTTTTGTTCAGTTGCTTTTATCCCTTCCTTTACATAGAGAGCTACTCCTCCCCCTCTTCTCCCCTGCCTGTCTCTCCTGTAGGTTATGTACCCTGGTATGTTAACATCCCAGTCATGGTTCTCTGTGTACCATGTTTCTGTGACTGCTACATGGCACCAGTTGCCAGCTAACCAAAGCGTTATCCAGGCAACTTTACCGATAAGCTGATGCCCGGATACTTCCTGACGTCGTGTTTACATGCAGCTAGCGTTACCGAGTTACACTCGGAGATCTCCGCTCCGAGCTCAGTTACCCAGTAACCCAGCTGCACGTAAACGTAGTGTGTGTAAACGAAAGCCGCTTATGGTGTAGGTTACTTTATTTTCCCTATCTGCTGTGGTCACTACCCAATGGGGAAGGACTCTCGCTTGCTAAGCGAGAAAGAAAACATGGAGGCATTTGCTTTTTCAACATTCTGAAGGCACAGTACTATTATAATAAAACGAGGCAACGGAGACTGGGTTTCGTTATTTCCCGGTCTCTGTTGTCTCACACGGATACGACCGGCAGGTTGGTATTTGTAGCCAATCAGCAGCGAGAATAACACTTTAGTTTTTGTCTCCATGGTGACAGTGACGTTGCGTTGCGGGTGGAGGAGAAGCTAGAGGAGCTACCTGCCTTGTGGCCGGCGCTGTCCCCAGCACGATATCGTATACGTAGACTTAGTGTTAGATTAGTGTAACTATGCAATTATAGTTGCAGGTGCTAGACAGCAGATGAAAGTTTTTTTTTTTTCATTCTACGTGGGACGCCCACCGGTGACGTCAGTGGATCGTGTTTCGTGCGCGCCGAGGCGTCCCTTCAGAGGATGGGATTGGCCGCTGGGAAAGGACGGAAGACTCAATTAGTACAGGTAATGCTGTCGGGGGGCAGTAGGGACTGGGTTGGAATAAGGACAGTGATCATGTTTGTGTCATGGACCAGGGCCGTGTTCTGGGGAACCATACCTCTCAGCAGTCTCTGATTTTTCAGGAACATCTCTGACTTTGCCTCAGAAATGTCCCAGTCTCTCTTGGATTTTTAAATTTATGTCACGGAAAAGCAGTTGGAAAATGAACAGTGGTGGCTCTACACCAGGGCATATGCCTGGGTAAACAAATATTGTGCCCTATATGGTGCAAAGCTGCCCCATGGCAACAACTTGTCAGTGCTCTGGCTGCTTTCGGCTGTGCCCTGCTAACCAGTAGTAGCTGGAGCCGCTGCTGAGCGTAACATGATGTCTGACATTACTGTTATAGGCTAGTTTTCCTTCACAAAAATGTCTGTCCTAATATGCTGCAGATGCAATAGCTTTATCAGCTGATGTTATCATTTTTTAAGATGTTTCTCTGATTTTAGTTATTGTCGCTGATTTTTGTGAGGCAAAAGATTGAGAGGATTGGGACTGCTTTGCTTGTGCTTCCCTTTTTCATCTAGCAGCTGGGGGCCCACTGTCAGCAACTAATGCAGGGTTTTATTTAACTCTAAAAATTGATTAGCGTTTTGCTCATAAAAGTTTTAAAACATTGTGAAAATGCATAGACCTTGCCTCACTGTGTTTAACAAACATAACACTTCTAGAAAACCTATACAAATGCTTTCTGTACACTTAGTATTGTCCCCCACCAAAAAAAACTTCTACTCAATTATTTAAAACCCTGTAATGGTGAGTGCAGTGACAGGCAAATGTTTTTGGTGTGCCAGTGATATGTCAGGCTGATCAGAGATCTGCCCTGCAATGTTAGGTTGTCCACTGTTGGAGGGAGTGACATGAGGCTTAGTGGTTCAAGCACAGAGCTGTGAACCTGGATAAAGCAGAGTTTGAATTGCACTACTGCCATTTACTTGTCATCCGTCTTTCGGATGAGACGTTAAACCGAGGTCCCATCTGCCTGCTCTGGTGGCAGTTCAGGTGGATGTTGAAGATCCCATGGCTCTTCTAGAAAAGAGTAGGGGAATTTCACTGGTGTCCTGGCCAGATGTCCCCCCATTCACTAACAGGACCACCAACAGTTTAATCTGGTTCAAGGTCAATTAGCATTCATCTGTATCCCCCTCCCCCCGGGTTGTGCCTGAAAATAGGCATAATTTGTGTAGTGCACTTACCTGGTCAACAAAAACTAAATAAATAAATGTTGTTTGGCCCACCACTGCCATTTACTTGCTATGTCTTGTCCCATTCTTTTCTCCCTCTTTCTAAATGATCTCCAGTCTGTCTCTGTCGGTGCCAACGTATTATTTATTTATTTAAAAGTTTCACGTAGCCAACCCGGTGGCGCTGAGGTTTGAGGCGCTGGACGCCACACCTCGTACCACTCCAGCAACCCGGGTTCTGGAGCGAGCTCGGTTCGTCAGGGGTTGGCTGGAGGAGATAGGCTGGAGTGTCCGAGGACAGCTCGCCTTCTCCGGGGGAAGGGGGGGACTCCCAATCCGGCAAGCAGTGACCCCTGGTGGAGGCTGGGGGAAGTGACAGCAAGCTGGAGTCTCGGGTATGATTGGTTGGAGGCAGTAGGCCGGCAGCCATTCGACCTCGGGGGCTGCTCCTTCGTGGAAGGGGGGAGGACATTGCGGATGCCAGCAGATGCCTTGACGCATGGGCACATAGCATCCCATGAGGAACACGAGGGGAAAAAAACTCAGAGTCGAGATGATGGAACGCCGAGCTGGGTCCCGATGTGCCAACACCTGTCTGCGACCCAGGACCCTGACGAGATTTCAAGATTCAGGGGTCGCCCGCCCCCGCCCGGGGGGTATTCCGTAGCTGGATGGAAGGACCGGAGGTTGCAAGGTAGGTGCTGGCAGGGGCAGGCTTAATGGGCGATTCCTGAAGGATGTGGCTCTGCAGGGCAGTAGGAGGGGAAAATAACAATTTCAACAACAAAAAAAAAGTTTCACCAGGAAAAGCTTACTGAGCAGTGAATGCTCATTTCCAGATGCATCCAGGGGAAGGGGATAAATAGTAAGTGTAAATGACAGATACAAATAATAAAAAATGAATAAGCGATACAGTCATATACAGGAAAACACAATCAGAATCACAGTAATTTCAAACGTCAACAATATGTTAGAAACTAAATTAACAGACAAATGAGTAACATAAAGTAGGTGCTCAACTCTAACTAGCAGGGAGGTAAAACTAAGGAGTGTGCAAATCCTATTGCCCCCTGTCCGGGGCAAGTACATTTCCTTGAAGGGCAAGTACAAAAAGACATCCAATTTCATTATAATGAATAGGGGCAAGTGAAAATTCAGCTACAGTCATGGCTGGGCAAGTCCTAAAAGTTTTGATTGGAACACCCCTGAACTAAGAGGTGGAAATTAATTAAGCACGTGTGCAGGAAGGGAAGAAATGGTCTTAGAGGAAGGAGCGTTTGCATTTTACGAGTTAGGTGTCATGGCGGACAGGAAACCGTATGACCATCAGGAATACCATCGTGGACGGGAACACCATCTGTGTCAAAACTGTACGTCCGTCAGAAATGTTTACCAACAATTCAGACACTTTTTTTTTTTGTCCGTGCTTTGTATTGTGTTTTATCCTTTGTTCCCCTCTCCCAGGTCACACCTGGAGACAAGCCTCGGCCAGTGTGCCTTTCCCAGCCTTGGATTTCCAAATATATATATTTTCTATCTTTTCCAAAAGAAATAGATTCTTTCAGAAACGGACTTTGCTTTTTATATGTTTGCATCATTGTGGGCCAGCTGTATGATTTTGTCATTGTTTTGTTAAACAATAATTAGCTTCTCGTTTTTTCTTCCTAAGTAAATTCTGGATATAAAGAAAATGTCACCTGCTACCGTGGCAGATTTCAGCCTGGGTGCATGGGCGTGCACCTCCCCCTTTTGATGAGCCAACTGGCTCTGAAAGTAAAACAGCTGGGCATAGGCTTGAGCCCTGTTTACATGATCATGTGGGTTCAGTCTGCGACTGCTCCTTTACCAACTCACTAGTGCAGTACACCCCTTGGAGTCACTGGCATCTGGTGTTTTCTGTTGTGCTCCACATTGTAATGGGTAATCGTAACAACTGGGTATTGTGCACCCCTTCCGGGGAAATGGCACTTCCCAGGCTTTAGAATGTTGGGCACATGATGATTCCAAGCAGCAGCAACTCCCCAGTTAAGCTGTCCCATTCAAAGAAGACAGAGCTACTTTTGTCTACTCTGAAAATTCAAGATTTTAACACTTTTCTGGGCTGCAGTTCTGCATAGCATGTTGAGGCTGCCTGTTTCAGGGAGCATCCCTAAATTAAAATCCTGCCTGCTAAGCTGCAGCTTTCGGATTGAATAACCTGCCTTCCCATTTCCCTGTGTGGATTGGGAAACTTTTCTGCCTTGTTAGGGTACATATATACATAGATGTTGATGGCAGATACGGGCCTATGGCCCACCTAGTATGCCCATGTGCGCATGTACTTTGCTTCTTCAAGCTTCTCTAGAACTAGGTTGTCCCCTTCCCCCGACTACTAGAATCTCCCCTGATGCCCATCCCATGCATTTTCAAATCATGTAATCGTTTCAGCCCCCACCACCTCCTCCAGCAGGGCATTCCATTTGTCCACCACCCTCTTTGTGAAGAAATCCTTCCTCATGTTCACTCTGAACCTCCCTCCTTCCAGTTTCATCCCATGCCCCCTAGTCCTGGAACATGTTTTCCTAAGAAAATTGTGTTTTCCTGCACCTTGTTCCTCCCCGTAAGGTCTTATGTGTCTCAATCATATACCTCCTCTCCTCCAGGGAGAGCATATTTAAGTCTTTCAGCCTGTCCTCATAGGTTTTGTGATATAATCCTTGCACCATCTTTGTTGCCCTTCTCTGAACTGCTTCCACCCTGTTTATGTCCTTACGTAGGTAAGGCCTCCAGAACTGGACACTGTACTCTAGGTGTGGCCTCACTAGTGTCTTGTATAGTGGAATTATGACCTCTGTTTTCCTACTGGTGATACCCCTGTGTATGCAGCCCAGCATCCTGTTTGCTTTTCCTGCCACCTTGTCGCACCAACTCCCTACCTTGAGGTCATCAGAGATGATAACCCCTTGGTCCCTTTCCTGCTTGAAGCATTCTTTAGCCCCCCCCAGCTGATATGTTTTTGCCTGGATTTTTGTGCCCCATGTGCATTATTTTGCATTTCTTTGCAATAAGTCTCAATTGCCACTTCCTTGACCAGTCCTCAGGCTTCTGCAGATCTCTGCTCATTCTATCCACACCCTCCGGCATGTCCATCCTATTGCAGAGCTGCGTGTCATCAGCAAACAGGCATATTCTCCCTTCTAGGGTTTCTGTAATGTCGCTGATAAAGATGTTGAAGAGGACTGGACCTAGCACTGATCCCTGTGGCACCCCACTGGTCACCCTTCCCTCCGTGGAGTGACAGCCATGTACCACCACCCTCTGTGTCCTACAGTCCAGCTAGTTCCCCACCCACCACACCACCGTCCTACCCACTCCCATGTTCCCCAGCTTGTTTAGCAGCCTTCTGTGCGGCACAGTGTCAAAGGCCTTGCTGTAGTCCAGAACTACAGATTTTTTTCTAATTAATCACTTCTGTCTCAGCAGGAGTAGCACCTGTTTGGGTTAAGCAAACAGATACTTTATTAGAAAAAGGGGTTCTCATTTAAGTAAAAAAAAATTTTTTCTGAGGAAGGGGGCAGTATCAGCTTAATTTACTGAGAGCAGAGAGTGAATATAATTGAGGGTGTTGCTTAGCAGTTTAGGTGTACAAAAGCAGCTGTCTCCTTTTACAGCTTCTGGCTGTTCCTGGCAGAAGAGAACTGGTTGCAGAACAAGAAACAGAAGTCCAGAACTACAGATTTTTTACTAATTGCCCTCCTTCCCACCCCTCCACACTGCCACCCAAAACCAGTTCTAGTTTTATCGCCACTGAATTTGACTGACAGCAGGAACTTCCTGTTTGGCAGTAGAAAGGGAAGGATCACTGAGACACATTAGTTTCAGCAACCTTGAAGGAACCTAAAGAAACAAAAACCAAAAATAACTCTTTATCCCCCTCGGCTGCTGGAGGTCTGAATCCAAGCTCAGAGGAAGGAGACTGCTGACGACTACAGGAAGTTCCTGTCCCAGAACAGGAAGGGTGAGAGTTGTAAGGGCACATAGGCAGTAGGAAAGTAGGTGTGAAAATACATAGAGGAAGGAGACAATAAGCATACAAAGCAACAGGAGAGGGGACATAAAATAAAGTCAGGATGGGAGTGGTGCAGTGCAATGGCTCTGGAGCAGCAGTGTTCCGGGAGACATTCTGGAGGCTGCGATGCTGCCCTGTTTGCAGGCACCTCTCTGGTCTGAGGGAGGAGGTTGCCCGTCTCCAGGCTGACCTGGCTAAGATTCGTGAAACCTCTTCCCCCACCCATGGACCACCAGGGCCAGCACCGTTATCTCAGAGGTTGCCAAGAAAGAGGAGTGGTTGGACCAAGGTGGGCTCAGGGAGGGAGAGGGTAGTGGAACAGAGGTGCATCCCTCCAGTTGTAGCTCTCCACAATTCATATGCTGTTCTGGCAAAGAGTGGTTCCTCTATGGAGGCTCCTGCAGTGGAGACCAAGGAGGATGCTGGGAACCTCCACAAGGGAGACCCACAGGAGGGTGGCACAAGACCCCACAGGGAAGGAAATAACTCCTCGTGGGGACTCAGTCGATGGGGGTAGGCAGTGGGGAGGAAGGGATAAGGAGGTGAGTGCCTGCCTGGTGCCACAGCTTGGAGGGACAGGAAGCGAATCCTCAGGATCGCGGGAGCAGCTGCACGAGGGAGGGAGATGGATGTCATCATCCACCTAGGGAGAAATTACCTGGCTGTAAATGGGAACAGAGCGGTGCAAAAGGAGTTTGTGGAGTTGGTGAGGGGCCTTAGACAAGTAGCATGTACGGTAACCTTCTCAGAGGTGCTGCCTGTCTATGGCAAGGATGATGCTACGGTATTCCGCACCATGGGATTCAATGAATGGTTGAAAAACTGGTGTGGAGCTCAGGGTTTTGGCTTCACTGGGGACTGGGGAGCCACCTGGAGGGATGCAGGCTTATACTGGCGCGATGGTCTGCATCTGTCCGGGGGGGATCCAGGATCCTATGTGACAGGTTTAAATGCTTCATTGGCAAGCATTTAAACTAGCCACGGGGGGCACTGAAAAGGAGCAGGGAAATCCCAGCCTCCCCCCACAAAGCACAGTAGTTAGAGAGGTAAACACCAAGGCAGAGAAGTCAGTAGGGAGCAGGAGAGGGATAAATGCAGAAAAAGTCATTAAGGACAGGGATGGGGCTAAAAGGGGTAAGGCCATAAAAAATAAATGGAAGGTGATGAGTACCAGTGCCCGCAGTCTGTGCAACAAGCTCCCTGAACTAGTGACCTTGATGGAAGATGGATGCCTGGATATTGTGGCAGTCACTGAAACATGGTACACAGAGAACCATGAGTGGGAAGTCAACATACCAGGATACACAGTCTACAGGAGGGACAGGGTGGGTAAAAGAGGAGGAGAAGTAGCCCTCTATATAAGGGAAGGGATTAAAGCAACAGAACTAAAGAGTAAACAGGAAGTTGATGGGTCACTATAGGTCACCCTGGAGACAGGAAATGGCACCACAGTCCGCATGGGGGTTGTGTACAGACCCCCATCTCAGGGGGAGGAAATAGACAAGGAAATGATAGAAGGCATCCTTAAAATAGCAGAAAAAGGGGAGATATTGTTGATGGGGGACCTGAATATGCCAGATGTTAACTGGAGTACCTTTGCTGCAGGCACATCCAAGAGCAGGGTCATTCTTGATGCCCTACAGGGAGCATGCTTCAGACAGCTAGTGTTGGAACCTACTCGGGAGGGAGCAGTCTTAGACCTGGTACTCTCAAATGGGGAAGGAGAAATGATCTCAGATTTAGAAGTGGGTAGCCATCTGGGAACAAGTGACCCCCAAACAGTGTGGTTCACAATAAGCACAGCCATAGAGTCAAGCCATACAAAAACAAGAGTATTGGACTTTAGGAAGGCTGACTTTGGTGAAAATAAGAGAGTGCCTTAGAAAAGCACTAGCAAACCGGCAAGAATGAGGGATGGAGAAACAATGGGGAATAATCAAAACAGCCATCACAGAGGCAACAAGCCTTTGTGTGAAGCAAATCAGTAAAACAAAATGAAGGAAAAAAACACTATGGTTCTCAAAAGAGGTGGCAGGGTCGGTTAAGGAGAAAAGGACAGCATTCAAGAAATATAAGGAAACACAAAAGGAGCAGGACAGAGAACTTTATCAGTTAAAGCAGAAGGAGGCAGGGAAGGCAGTCAGAATAGCAAAGGCACAAACTGAGGAAAAGATAGCCAACTCTGTTAAGAAGGGGAATAAAACCTTTTATAGGTACATCAGGGAGCGAAGAAAGACCAAGGGAGGGATACAGAGATTTAATAAAGGGAAGGGAATGTGGGCAGAGGGTGGCAATGAAAAAGCAGGGATACTGATTGAATATTTCTGCTCAGTATTCACAACAGATGGGGGTGCCTAAACCAAACAAGGGAGAAACTCTGAATAGGGGGGTCGATACCAGTTCATTCACAGAAGAAAGGGTTTTGAAAGAACTCTTGAAACTGAGGGTGGACAAAGCAATGGGGCCTGATGGAATTCACCCAAGAATACTAAATGAACTAAGGGTAGAACTAGTAACACCACTGACTACTCTCTTTAACAAATCATGGGAGGATGGAGTGGTACCTGAGGACTGGAGGAGGGCAAATGTGATTCCACTTCACAAAAGTGGAAGCAGGGCAGAGGCAGGAAACTATAGACCATTTAGTTTGACTTCAATGGTAGGGAAAATGATGGAATCACTTCTGAAGGAAAGAACTGTGGAGTACCTAGAGGCCAGTGGGGCACAGGACCCAAGGCAACATGGTTTCACAGCAGGAAGGTAATTTCAAATGAATCTAACAGATTTATTTGACTGGGTGACCAAAGTAGTAGACCAGGGAGGGGCTGTGGATATGGCCCACCTAGATTTTAGCAAGGCATTCGACACAGTCTCACACAAAAGATTAATATACAAGTTAGCCAGCCTTGGAGTGGGTCCCAAGGTGGTAGCCTGGATAAAAAACTGGCTGGACAACAGGATGCAAAGGGTAATAGTAAACGGAGTCCACAGTGAAGAAAGGAAGGTAACTAGCGGGGTACCGCAGGGTTTGATACTGGCTCTTTAACATCTTTATAAGTGACATTGGAGAGCACCTGGAAGGAAAGGTATGCCTCTTTGCAGATGACACAAAGATCTGCAACAGGGTTGATACACAAGGTGGGGTGGAAAGAATGAAAAGGGACTTGGCAAGGTTGGAGGAATGGTCAAATACGTGGCAGCTCAGATTCAGTGCAAAGAAGTGCAAGGTAATATATCTGTGAAACAAAAACCCAGGGGAAGAGTACGTAATGGGGGGTGAGTTAATAACAAGAACAAAAATCGAAAGAGACCTAGGAGTAATTATATCAGATGACCTAAAGGTGGGCAAGCAATGTGAGAAGGCAGTAAGGAGGGCTGGGGGGATACTGGGATGCATAGGGAGAGGCATCAACAGTAGAAAACAGGAAGTTGTTATCCATCTCTACAGACAGTTAGTGAGACCCTATCTGGAGTACTGCGTGCAGTTCTGGAGACCCCATCTCCGCAAATACATAGACAGAGTGGAGGCTGTTTAGAGGAGGGCAACCAAAATGGTGCAAGGTCTGCATCAGAAGACGTACGAGGAGAGACTAAAGCAGCTTGTAACATGGCATTAATAGTGTACCTGTGATGGCGCGACCCGATAGGTGTAGCTGCAGTCCGCAGGCGGCATCAGCGGTGTTATTACCCAGGGTATATGCGTAGCTCGTTTATCGCACTACCGCTGTCAGCCAGACCCCTGCCCTAGCAGCACTGGGCGCTGTGTGCAAGGAGACGGCAGCGACGAGTGGCTCCTGTGACGCTGCACTCCCACAGGACATTCATAGGACATTCGGGGGAGCATCCTGGCGCACTGTTCAGAGCAGCAAAGTGGAGACCACGGCGGGCAGCGTAGCACAGAGAGCAGGTGGAACACAAGCGCACCGAGCAGCAATCAGCGGGACCAGGAAGTAGGGACGCCCGAGATGCCCCGCGCGGCGGCCGCTGCGCTCCGAGCCACTGAAATGCGAGATGCAGACCTCCCAGCACGACTTACAGTGGAATACGCGGACGGAAGACAGCAGCACATCACAGAACTCTTATGTGTTCCTTTCACCGCGAGTACACCAGCAGCCGTAGTTGACCACATCACTATGTATGTAAGGTGTAGTGCACGTCTTTCTGCTACTGTAATAAAATATGTTAAAATTAGCACGCCTCCGCGTCTTCTTGTATCGCTGTCACACTGCATCGCTCAGCATCCCTCCAGGAGCCGTCTGCCCTGTTACAAGTGCATTAAGCCACTCCGTCGGTGTGCTCTAATGCGATTGATGCATGGGGCGGGTGGTGGCCCTGGGCCTCGGCACGCACAGCCCCATGTATCAATCCAGCATTAGAGCACACCTCCATCGTGGCTTAATGCTTACTTAATGTGTATACCCTTGAGGAAAGGAGGGAGAGGGGGAACATGATAGAAACTTTCAAATATCTCAAGGGAATTAACAAGGAACAAAAGGGTAGTATCTTTCAGAAAAAGAGATGTGCAAGAACAAGGGGGCACAGTTTGAAGATAGAGGGGGGACGGCTCAGAGGTAACGTTAGAAAGTGTTTTTTCACAGAGAGAGTTGTGGATGCATGGTATAGCCTTCCTGAGGAGGTTGTGGAGTCAGGAACAGTGGGAGAATTCAAGAATGCATGGGACAGGCACAAGGCAATTCTAGTGGGGGGGGCAGGAGGAAGTAAGCTGTTGATTAGAATCTGCAGCTTATCCATCAGGTAGGGAAATGGGCAGACAGGGTGGGCCATGCGGTCCTTATCTGCCATCAAATTCTATGTTTCTGTGTAGGCCATGTCCATTGCCCCCCCTCGAGTCCACCTCCCTTGTCACCCAGTCGAGAAATTCAGTGAGGTTAGTCTAGCATGACCTCCCCCTAAGTAAAACTAGGTTGCCTTGGGTCCTCTAGACCGTTGGCAACAAGGTGTCTTACTATTCTTTCCTTCAGTAGTGTTTCCATGATCTTGCCTGCTGCTGAGGTCAGGCTGACTGGTCTGTAATTTCCTGCTTCCTCTCTGTTCCTGCTTTTGTATAGGGGGACTACATCCGCTGTCCTTCAGTCTTTGGGTACCTCTCCTGTTTCCAGTGACTGATTAAACAGGGTTGCCAGGGGTTTAGCCACAACCTCTCTTGGCTCCCCCTCAGCACCCTAGTGCGTACCCCATCTGGTCCCATAGCTTTATCTACTCTTATTCCTTCCAGTTCCTTTAGAACCTTTTCCAGTGGAAAATGACTTGTGTCTATTTCCATGCCCTTCCTGCCATTCCTTCTCCCCCTCTCTGGTCCATTACCCGCCCCCTCCTCTGTAAAGACTGTGAAGAAATATCTGCTCAGTATGTCTGCTTTGCTGTTGTCATCCTCCACTCTACTCCCATCCTTCATTTTTAGCATCACTGTCCCTCCCTTTGCCTTCCTTTTTTCACTTACCTACCTGTGAAAGGTTTTGTCCCCTGTAACCACTGATTTCACAATGCGCTCCTCTGTGCTTTGGCTTCCCTCACTGCCTCCCTTTGTTTCTCCTGGTACCTCTCCCTGTCCCCGTCTGCCTTTTTTGTATTGTTTCAATGCAGTTTTTTTGGCTTTCACTTTCTCCGCTACCTCCTTGAGTACCGTAATAGTTTCCTCTTCCTTCCTCTTGCTAACCTGTTTTACACATAATTGTGTTGCCCTTGTTATCCCTGTTTTGAATATTGCCCACTGTTCCTCCACCCCTAATTTCCTTCCTATTCCAGTTAGTACCTCTTCTAAGCATTTTCCCTTTTTCCCAAAATCTGCCCTCCTAAAGTCAAGGATTCATGTTTTAGTGTGACTAGGTTCTGCCCCTTCATTTATGCTAAACCACACTGACTGGTGGGCACTGTTTCCCAAGTGCTCCCCACTGTGA
Organism: Neoceratodus forsteri; assembly: GCA_016271365.2. Classification (NCBI taxonomy): domain Eukaryota; kingdom Metazoa; phylum Chordata; order Ceratodontiformes; family Ceratodontidae; genus Neoceratodus; species Neoceratodus forsteri. Next base: position 1,421,036,344 of record CM057459.1, on the reverse strand, counting down.
TTCCCGTCACACTGCCCTCATTTGTGAGTACCAGGTCCAGTAGTGCCTTCTGCCGTGAGGGTTCTATGACCAGTTGTTTAAGGAAGACTCCCTGAAGGGAGTCCAGGATAAACCTTCACCTGGCTGACGCCGCTGCTGGGAGGCTCCAGTACACGTCTGGAAAATTAAAGTCGCCAACCAGTACTCCCTCCCCCTTGTGTGCCATCCTTTGGATAGCCAGCATCATCTCCCTGTCTGTCTCCTCCCCCTGGGCTGATGGTTTGTAAATTACCCCTGTGCGGATGGCTGACCCTGTTTTTCTGTCAAGCTTAACCCACATTATTTCCCCCCCCGTTCCCCTTAAATCTCTGTGGCCTTTATGTTATCTTTCACATAAAACGTCACTTCTCACCCCCTTCCTGCCTGATCTGTCCCTCCTGAATAGACTGTAGCCTGGTATGGCCAGCTCCCAGTCGTGGTTGTTATTACACCAGGTCTCTGTGATGGCCACAGTGTCCAGATCCGAATGTGTCATGGCTGCTTCCAGGTCCTCCATCTTGTTACTAAGGCTCTGGGCATTAGCACATATGGCTGTCTAGGATGTGACTACTTTCCCCTGTTTTGTTGCCCGAAGCCCCTGGGGGTCGGCTGGGGAGGGAGAGGGAGAGGATCGAGTGTCCAGAGGACAGCTTTCCTTTCCCGGGAAGGGGTGGGGATAGAGTTCGCTGCTTGCCTGTCCCCTAGCAGTGGCTGGGGGATGGTGCAGTGAACCCAGATGAAGGGGGTGGATGAGGGGCAGATGCATGGCATGCCGCGTGCTTGGCCATTGGCATCATTGCATGCCTCTGTGCCACCTCGGGGTGGGGGAAGGGAGAAAAATGAGGAAAAAAATGTTTTAACTGGTGAGATGATGCGGGCTTTTCGCAGGCACTGCACCTGGCTAGCTGGCACCTCGTAGAGATCCAGAGGCAAGTCCAGTGGATGCTGGGATGACAGGGCCAGTGGAAGGGGGCTGGTCAGGAGTGGGGAGAAACATTCAAGAAAAAAAAGGTACTGTACAGACTCTGACTATTTCGTTTAAGGTAGGCACTGTGAGTCATCCTGGAGACTGGAAATGGCACCACAGTCCACATAGGGGTTATATAGTAACCTCCATCTCAGGGGGAGTAAATGGACAAGGAAATGATAGAAGGCATCCTTGCGATGGCAGAGAAAGGAAAGATATTGCTGATGGGGACCTGAATATGCCAGATGTTAACTGGAGCACCTTTTCTGCAACCACATCCCAGAGCAGGGCCATTCTCGATGCCCGACAGGGGGCATGCCTCAGACAGCTAGTTTTGGAACCCACTCAGGAAGGAGCAATCTTAGATCTGGTACTCTCAAATGGGGACGGAGAGAGGATCTCTGATCTTGAAGTGAGTAGTCACCTGGGAACAAGCGACCACCAAACAGTGTGGTTCAATATAAACTTAGCTGTAGAGTCAAGCCATGCAAAAGTGAAGGTACTGGACTTCAGGAGGGCTGATTTTGTCAAAATGGGAGAGTGCCTCAGAAAAGCACTGGCAAACAGGCAAGAAGGTGGGGTGGAGCAACAATGAGGAAACATCAAAACCGTCATCACAGGCAACAAGCCTTTGTGTGAAGCAAATAAATCAAAACAAAAGAAAAAAATACTAGGGTTCTTAAAAGAAGTGGTGGGGAAGGTAAGGAAGAAGAAGATAGCATTCAGGAAGTATAAGGAAGTACAGAAGGAGCAGGACAGAGAACTGTACCAGTTAAAGCAGAAGGAAGCGGGGAAGGCAGTCAGAATAGCAAAGGCCCAAACTGAGGAAAAGATAGCCAGCTCAGTTAAGAAGGGGGATAAAACCTTTTATAGGTACATTAGGGAGCCAAGAAAGATGAAGGCAGGGATGCTGAAGCTGAATAAAGAGGAAGGTGGTTTGGCAGAGAGCGACAGTGAAAAATCAGGGATACTGAATGAATATTTCTGTTCAGTAGTCACAATATAAAAGCAGGGGGAGATGCCTAATCCAGTCAATAGAAGCACTCTGGAAAGGTGGGGGTTTGATATTAGTCCTTTCACAGAAGAAAGGGTTCTAAAAGGACTCTTAAAACTGAAGGTGGATAAAGCAATGGGGCCTGATGGATTCACCCCAGAATTCTAAAAGAACTAAGGGAAGAACTAGCAACACCTCTGACTAACCTTTTTAATAAATCATGGGAGAATGTTGTGGTACCTGAGGACTGGAGGAGGGTGGATGTGATTCCCCTTCACAAAAGTGGGAGCAAGACAGAGACAGGAAACTACAGCCCTGTCAGTTTGACCTCAGAGGTAGGGAAAATGATGGAATCACTTCGGAAAGAAAGAATTGTTGAGTACCTAGAGGCCAGTGGGGCAGAGGACCCAAGGCAGCTTGCATTCACAGTGGGAAGGTCATGTCAGACAAATCTAATTGATTTCTTTGACTGGGTGACCAAAGCAGTAGACCAGGGAGGGGCTGTGGACACGATCTACCTAGACTTTAGCAAGGCATTTGACACAGTCCTGCACAAACAATTAATAAATTAGCCAGCCTGGGAGTGGGTCCCAGGGTGGTAGCCTGGGTAAAACACTGGCTGGACAACAGGACACAGCAGGTAATAGTAAATGGAGTCCACAGTGAAGGAAGGGGGTTACTAGTGGGGTTCCGCAGGGTTCAGTACTGGGGCCGGTCCTTTTTAATGTCTTTATAAGTGGTATTGCAGAGGGTCTGGAAGGGAAAGTATGTCTCTTTGCAGATGACACAAAGATCTGCAACAGGGTTGATACACAAGGTGGGGTGGACAGGATGAAAAGGGACTTGGCAAGGTTGGAGGAATGATCAAATGTATGGCAGCTTAGATTCAGTGCAAGAAGTGCAAGTAATGCACCTGGGAAACAGAAACCAGGGGAAGAGTACACAATGGGGGGGGGGATACTGACAACAACAAAAATAGAAAGGGACCTGGGAGTAGTCATATCAGACGACCTAAAGGTGGGGCAGCAATGTGAGAAGGCAGTAAAGAGGGCTGGGGGGGATACTGGAATGCATAGGGAGAGGCATCACCAGTAGAAAGCAGGAAGTTGTTGGCCCTCTGTACAGACAGTTGGTAAGACCACATCTGGAGTACTGTGGACAGTTCTGGAGACCCAATCTCCGCAAAGGCATAGACAGGGTGGAGGCTGTCCAGAGGAGGCAACAAAATGATACAGGGTCTGCACCAGAGACAGACGTAAGAAAGACTAAAGGAGCTTAAGATGTATAGCCTCGAGGAAAGGGGGGGGGGGGGAGACATGATAGAAACTTTCAAATACCTAAAGGGAATCAAAGTCCAAAAGGGTAGCATCTTTCATAAAAAGAGATCTGCAAGAACAAGGGGGCACAATTTGAAGGTAGAGGGGGGATGGCTCAGCGGTAATGTGAGGAAGTATTTCTTCACAGAGGGTGTTGTAGATGCATGGAACAGCCTTCCTGAGGAGGTCGTTGAGGCAAAAACAGTGGGGGAATTTAAGAATGTATGGGACAGACATAAGGCAATTCTAGTGGGAAGCAGAAGGAAGTAGGCTGTTGGTTAACTAGGATCTGCAGCTTATCCGTTAGGTAGAGAAATGGACAGACTAGGTGGGCCAAGCAGTCCTTATCTGCCATCAAATTCTATGTTTCTATGTTTCAGACTCGGTAAGTTACAAACAACTGGAAACTTGCCAGCAAACAGAATCCCATAGTCCTGCCTAAACAAAATGGCTAAGCCCACTGAACTTTAATTAGGAAAACACAGTAACTTCAAACAGAAGTAATCCCCTGTGACGTGATGCCTCCACTTCCTGCTGCTTAAGGTACAAACTCAGCCGATTGCAAACAACCAAAAACTTGTCAGCAAACAGAATCCCCTAGTCCTGCCCAAACAAAATGGCTAAGCCCTTGTGTGTTTTAATGGTCTCCGTTTAAAAAAAAAAAAAAAAAAGTGCCACAGGTAAGTACAATTTCATTTATTTTTGGGAGTGTAGGGTCTCCGTGCGGGTCCTTCCCACCACCTCAGGATTTTGTATTTCTGATTGTTTTCCTCAGTTAATTTGAAGTTTTGGTGTTTCTCAAAGGTTTTTGTGGGTTTTCTCCCCAATCTCCATTTTTTCCCCATTTGCGTAGCTGCCATTGATGGCTGGGTGTGCGCTTCTCCTTTAGGCCATTTTTCCTGCCTTTGTTTTGTGCATGCCCATGGCACAGATGTTTGTGCAGCGCACTGCACGTTAATGCAGCACAATAACCTATTAAACGCATTGTGCTATTGTGCTTGCGCAACTGCTGGTGCATGCACACCTGCGCAAGCATGCCAACATCCTGCACGTGCCCACTAGTGAGCGTGCATGCCTATTAGCGTCATTTTGGCGTGCTAATTACTGCAGTGAGCTGGCAGTATAGCATAAAGTGCTTGACATCCAGCAGACCTGGGTTTGATTCCCACAGTCTCCACTTGCATAATGTATGATATTGAGCAAGTCATTTAATACAGCTCAGTGGAGAGTTTTTTTAGACCAGCAAAGATATTAGGGCTAATTATTATATTTTACCTCAAAGCTGTTATTTGGCACAATTTTATCTCTCTCTGGCACCATGACATTTTGGAGACCATTAATCATGAAACATTGTAAGACCTGCAAAAATGGTGTTGAAGCCCTCCCCCATGGGTTCCTTTTGCCCTCATTGTGTTGCTCAGCACCCCCCAGCTAGTCTTCTGGCCTGGAGAGGGGGAACACCTGGTTCTTCAGTTGGCAGTGACGAGCAGAATTACGTAAAATTTACTTTTGTGGCTCCTAAGTGAGCTTGAGCCTCAATGTCCCGCAGGACATCCCTGCAGGCAAACCTGACCCCAGTTGGACTGGACCCACACAGGCACATCCAGGTGTGGCGCAGCGAGCTTAGGCTGTGATAACAGATGTGCAGGCAGACCCCGACCTGCTTTCTTTGAAGGACAGGATGACAAGATTATAGGGATCTTGAGGAAGTTCCTGACCTTAACTTATGAAGAAAAAAAAAAAGTGGGACATTCTCTTTCCTTCGTGGAGGAGGAAAAGGGAAAGGAGTGGATGGAGTCCAGATCAAGGATTCTCCACCCTCCCGGTTTGATCAGAAGTCCTTATCTTTTTTGGATAGCTGAGGCATGTGATCCCTTACAGCTCAGGAGGTACAGTCCGTGTAGACGGTGAATATCAATCTCACTCTGCATCTTTTGGCTAGTATGTAACCAAAATTATTGAGCAACAATGGGCAGGTGTAGATCAGAGAAAATATCTTCCCAACCAAAGTCACGGGTCTTCCATTTTTTTTTAAGGAAAAGATCTTGCGGGTGGGAAGCTCCTCCACTAAAAGACAAGGCCCTTTGTACTTCTGTTAAATACACCACCCTGCCTATCAAAGGCTCTGTGGCCCTAACAGATTTTTATTTCAAGTGGGTGGATACCACGTGCAGGAGGGGTTTTGCCTCTTTCAGCACACCACGGTTATATATCTTATGCTTCTTTTATTGTTGCCAGAGCCTTCAACATACAGGAACTGCGCTGACCAGTTTCATTCCGCTTTTCTGATGGTGCGAGCCTTTTGCAATTGATGGCCACGGCCTCCACCTTTCTAGGTGGTTATGCACTGGAGAATTGTGCATGTCAGCCTGCTCAGCCTACTTCATGTGTTTTTCGGCCATGAGGACCATGTGGTTTAGTCATTGAGTCACTGATCAAGCTTCTTAAGCTACAGTCCGCTGTTTAGCCTCCCCTTGAAGGAATCCTATAGTTTGATTTCACCCTGGATACTGTTTTAAAAGTTATGCAGTGAGAAGGGCTATCTCCAGTGTCAAACATCAGTGCAAGTTTACTATAACCCAAAAGGATGGCCGGCGCAGACAGTACCGGGGGTCCATTCCTTCGGAATTTGGCTCCAGAGGATGGAGGAGCCTACTCAAGTAACAAGGTTACAGTGTCAGAGGAGCACTGGCTAGGAACCGTGCAGGAGGCCCAGCACCAAAAGCCTGGTGCCTCAGAAGAAGGCACACAGGCCAATCCCTGATTCCTTTTCTTGAGGGAAGACTACAGGAGTTTCTTCAAGGTGGGCCAAAAACAATGTCGGACAACTTATCAGGGGATGCTTCTTATGCCCCCAGTTCTCACGGACGTTGCAAAGGCCAGATGTCAGATATCCTGAACCCCTCACTCATTCAGGGCCATCATACAGGTCCTGTTAATTGAATAAGGTCAGGGATCCTATAGGATTTGTTTCATAGTCCCCAGGAAGTTGGGGGTTCAGATCCATTCTAGATTTGCAGGGCCTGAATAAGTTTGTGTGACACATACCTTTCAGGATGGAATCCCTGAGGGCCATCACCGTGCTGCTCAGTCAAGGGGCCTTCTAAAGCCCCAATACATCTGACGGATGCCTGCCTCTACATTCCCATCCGTCAGTCCTCTTTAGAGTATCTCAGGTCCTTGACAGTGGGCTAACCTTTCCAGTACAGGGTGCTTCTATTCACTTGTACATCAGCCCCCATGAGTTCCTTGAAGGTGTTGATAGTCCTGGTAGCTCAGTTTTGTCAGGAAGGGCTTCATGGCTATCCTGATTGAATGACCTGCTTATTCGTGCACTGACGTCATCCCTGGTAGGAGGTTGGTACTCAGGACTCTAGAGATGCTAGAGTCGCAGGGCTAGGGGTGAACCAGGAGAAGAGTTCTCCTGAGCCATCTCAGACCTTGGAATGCCTGGTGGTAATTTTCGGCATGAAATCAGAGAAGGTTTCTCACCTTCCTGGAAGGAGACATTCTTAACCGAAGTCCACTGGCTCAGGATGCAGTCTTCGGCATGTGCACTTGGTCTGCTGTGGTTTCTTGGCCTCAAGACAGGCAAATATAGGTTTAATCTTGTGGGCTCGCTTCCAGATGCGGCCTAATCAAATAGATTTACTGGAGTCCTGGGATCCCTCATTGGAAGATTATCAGCTAGTTTTCCCCTTCACCCCTCAGCTTCGTGCCTTCCTGAGTGGGTGAGTGGATGTGCAAGATCTGAGAAAAGGTTCCCCTAGGACTTCCCAGAGTTAATTCTCAGAACAGATGTTAGCTTACACGGATGGGGAGCAGGTCGGAGCCAGCCTCCTACTCAGGGAACTTGGTCAGTCTAGCACCAGCATCTCCACATCAGTGTTCAGGAGATGGAAGCAGTTTGCCTAGTTCCCCTTCAGTTTCAACCATGCTGCTAAGCATGTGTACATAAACATTAAGGCGGCACAAGCAAGGAGATGTTTCAAGAGATCGCTGACCTGTTGGCAGTTCACCTGGCAGGGAGTTGAACCTTCAGGTGGACTGGCTAAGTCACAGAGATGTTCACCTCGTGGAATGGAGGTTGAACCTCCAAAGGTTTTTGAACTCCTGTACAACCAGTTTGGTCAGCCTCAGATTGATCTGTTTGCATCCAGCCACATTGCTCAGACCTGAGAAGGTTCTTAAGTCATTTGCGGTGTCCACAGCCGGAAGAAGTGTTCGCTGTGCCTCAAGAGTGAACCTTCAGCAGATCGTATGCTTCCTCTACTAACTCTTCTTCCAAAGTCATTAATAAAAGAATATAAAAATAAATATAAATGGCGCTGTAGAGGGAGCTGCCTCTTATGAGCTGCAGAGTATCCAAGAAGACTAGTTCTTGGAGTTAGTGAATCTTGCTCAGCAAAGCACCCTTCCTCCTTGTGGTGCATAGAGACCTGCTATAAGGGTCCCATTCTCTACCAAAATAAACATCGGGGAATGATGCAACTCACGCCCTGGCTCCTGAGAGGAGAAGGCCCCTCCTGTACAAAAAACAAACAAAAAAAAACTAGGTTTCTCTGAGAAACTAGTTGACACCTTAAGGGTTGCCAGAAAAGCATCTATGTCTGCATCGTATGCTCCAGTAAGGGCCTTCTCTTTTTTTATATTGGGCCAGTAGGGAAGGATTTAAACTTTCAGCAGCCTCTATATATTCCACAGAATTTGGATTTCTACAGGAAGGCGTGGCAAAGGGGTTGGATTTGAGTATGCTGAGATGCCAGGTTTTCGGCTGTCAGAGCACCCTGTTTATTTTTTTGTCTAGCAGCTAATAGGCGCTTGTTAAGTAGGACACCTCTGGTGTCTGGATCTGTGGTTCTCCGTGGGATCTGAATTGGGTTTTGAGTGCTTTCAGCAAGGAGTTTTTCCAAACCACTATCATCCATATCGCAGGTTTTCCTCTTAAGGAGCCATACCTTATTAGGCATAAGGACAGGTGGTACTTAGAATAGTTCGTTTTTTTCATCCGTAAAATGCTCACAGCCTTCCAGGAGTTCCAGGAAATAGGCTTTTGACTCTCCTGTCTGCAACCTCCTCATTCCAAAGAGAAGGAATTGCACAAGTTGGATTGTCACGCACCAAAAACGTCCGCAGCATCCTTCACAACCTTGTTGAGCTTACTGCCTGGGTTGCCCACTACAAGCCGGATATCCTGGGTGTCACGGAAACATGGCTAAAGCCACACACTACCGATGCAGTGTGCACCCTGCCAGGGTACAGCCATATCAGACGTGATTGTGGGGGGAGCAAACGAGGCGGTGGGGTACTGCTCTACTATAAGGCACACCTCAATGTGACTGTCATTGATCACCTGCCTACCCCCCGCCCGACATGCGAGCTCCTGCACACTTTTCTCCTACTTGGACACACAAAAAAAATCCACCTGATCTGCTGCTACAACCCTCCTAGAGGTGTACTACCTGGACTCTCTTCACTTCTCCACAGCGTCGGTTCGAGAGTGGGCACAAATGAAGTCCTTATCATAGGAGAACTCAATCTTGACTGGTTGGGCTCTAACTCTAAATCTTACGAGCCCCTGCTCTTGGGCCTTTACCTGAGTCAAATTATATCTGAACCAACAAGGCCCTCCCCACAGGGGGACAAGAGTTCGCTGATTGACTGGATCCTGACCAATAGACCTGACAGGATCACATCCTCGGGCATCCTACTTGACCACTCGCCTATCTTCTGCACTTGGGGCACCTCTCAGGCAAAGATTCCCAGTAAAGTAATACAAATGAGGGACTACTCAAAGTTCTACTTACCAGACTTCCTCACTGACCTCGGTTCAATTGACTGGTCAGGGGTTACCGCCTCCTTGGACCCGGACCAAGCACTGGATGAATTCTTAATCAAGTACATCCCGGTGCAGAACAAACATGCCCCCCCTTACAAGGAGGAGGGTATGGGGCACCGTCACCAAATGGCTTCACGGGGGGCCTATTCTCCCTAATGAAACTCAGGGACAAATGCTGGGAAACGTACAAGGCCTCCCAAAGCATCAATGATCTCACTGCTTACAAGTGCCTCAGAAACTCCTGTAAAAAATCCATCTGGGCAGCAAAAAGTGAGTTCTGCCAAGCCGCCCTACTCTCCTCAGCCAACAATCCTAGGAGCTTCTCGCAGAGCGTGGTTGGGGGCTCTGCAAGATCGCAAGTCACGGACTTGCTCATTGACGGGGTTAGCTGCAATAACCCACACACAATTGCTAATACCTTCAACACTATGTTCTTAGAGCAGCCCCCCCTTCCCAGCTTACTCCCCCCAAGTCCCCAAACTCTCAACCACCCGAGCCCAAGTCCCCTATCACCCCTCAACTTGGCCCTGAGACCCGACCCTCCTTCTTCCTACAACAGGTTTTTACCACACAGACCCAGAGGCTGCTTGCTAGCCTCTCCCATCATACTGGAGCAGGGCACGACAGCCTCGAGCCAAAGCTGCTCAAGCTAGGAGCTCACCTTCTCGCCAGGCCCATAACTCATATATTCAGTTCTTCTCTAACCACTGGTGTCATCTCAGATATCTGGAAAGTGGCCAAGGTTACCCTGTTCTTAAACAAGGAAACCCCAAAGACCCCCCTGAACTACCGACCTATAGCTATCCTGTTGGCCGCCTCCAAAATTCTGGAGAGAGTTGTGGCCTCTGAGCTAACTGAGTACCTACAGGAACACAGCCTCCTCTGTCTGGCCCAACATGGGTTCAGGAAGGGACACAGCACGACTACCGCCCTCGCTGTAGTCATCTCGCAGATCAGAACTGCAACTGACCAGGGCTACCTCACTGGAGCGATCTTTGTGGATCTCTCCAAAGCCTTCGACAGGGTAGATCACTCCCTCCTTAGCTCCACTCTTCTCTCCCTTGGACTCTCAAACTCTGCCCATGCCTGGTTCCTCAATTACCTTACTGGTAGGAAGCAATATACCAACTTTAACCGGACTCTCTCCAACCCCACCACCGTGCAATGTGGAGTCCCACAGGGATCCGTCCTCGGTCCGACGCTCTTCTCCCTTTTCATCAACGAGCTACCCTCTGTCACCACCCATGGGCTTACCACCCTGTATGCCGATGACCTTGTCATTCTGGACAGCGCACGCGATATTGACACCATCAATTCCCAATTAAACTCCGACTTCAAGCGGATCCAATCATGGCTGGTGGAATACAAGCTTACCACCAATCTTAAGAAAACCCAGGCTATGCGCTTTGGCTCCCTGAACAAAACAAAATCCAGCCCTGCCCCCCCCCTACTAATCTACGGGGCTGATGGTGTACCCCTGCAGACGGTGGCCGCTGTCAAATACCTGGGCGTCACTCTGGACCCTCAGCTGGATCTCTCCTTGCACATCCGTAACGTCTGCAAGTCTACAAGCATCAAACTTGGTCTCGCCTACAGTGCCAAAAACTGCCTGACCCCGGCTGCTCGGGTGGCCCTAGCTAGGGGTGTTCTCCTCCCCTCTTTCTGCTATGGGCTAGTGACCTTTGCCCCCCTGCCAAAATCCAGCCTTTCGAAATGGGACACGGCCTACAACAGCATCTGCCACTTTGCGCTATCTGCCCCACCCCTGACTCACCGCTGCAACCTCTACACATGCCTCGAGTGGCTCCAGCTGAGAAACACCGCACCTTTGTAGTAGGGAACTTCATTGACAGCATTGTAAGATCAGCCACCCCCGCTGCCCTCACCCTTCCCCTCAACCCTGACACCTCTTCCTACCACCTTAGGTCAAGCACGACACTAAACTGTCCAGTTCCTGGGACCACGCACCAGCCAGATTGGTCGGATGTCGCCAGCTATGCCCTAAACTATGGAATTCGTTCCCAGCCCTTACTCGGTCCACCCCTCCCATCCAAGCTTTAAAACTTCCCTTTGGAACTTCCTGAAGGGTTTCTCCACCTGTCTATGCACCTCATGGCCCCCTGCACAATGAAGGCATGGTGGTCTCTGCGCCCCCAGGGTCTACCACACTTATTCTCATCCACTGATCAAGTAATGGCTGCCCCCATCCTACTTCCTGAACAAGGTCACCAGGCCCTCCCCCGTCAGCTCTTCCCTAGGTCCCGCCCCACATGCAGGCACTTATTTGGCTTAACATATGACTGAACCTGTGTGTTATGGTTATTATGTGCACTGCACCTACCTTGTCCCAACCCTTTTGAGGACTGTCAACTACCTACCCAAATCTTTCTAAAGCGTACCATCTCCTCCTTGAGTGCCATATTGGTTTAACCTGCTCTCCCGTTGTATGTAAATCTTGACTCACTCATTGTTTTGTGTATGTTCTAGCTTATAACTTTCCCGGGTCACCTGTAACACCCCCCTGGTTCGTGACTTGTTAGGTTGTCATTCTATTCCATCACCTGTTATCCCACTGTATGTAAAACTGATTTGTCACTGTACCTGCCTACTTAAGTTTGTAACTCTCCCGGGTCGCACCTGAAAATAGGCACTTGGCTGTCTAGTGTGACTTACCATGTCAACAAAAACAAATAAATAAATTAGGATCCATCTTAAATGGACAGCTGCATTCCAAAAGTCCGATAATCTTGTTTTGTTCTCGTGGAACAGACAAGCAGGGTCAAGAGGCCTTTTGTAGGCCACCCAAGCTAAAAGGATGTGGGCCTGCATTGTTCAGGCCAATGTTACAGTAAAGAAGAGGCCTCCGGCTCTCCTCAAGGCTCACCACACCAGGGCTAGGGTGATGCCCTGGGCAAGTCAGGTGAAGCATTGTTTTTTAAGGTTATGCAAGGCAGCTATGTGATCTTCCATCCACACGTTCATGAAACATCCATCTTGGATGTTCAGAGTTTGGCTGACGTGTTTTTTGATCGCAGAGTGCTACAGACAGCAGTTCACAAGTAATTCTCAGTGCTTGCCTCTGGCATATGGGATAATCTCCTCCTCCCTACCAGTTTTTCTGAGTACTACTTCTTTGAACCCAGTTGTTATGATTACCCATTGACAATGTGCAGTGCTACAGAAAGAAGAAATTTATTCATACTTACCGTAATTTCCTTTTCTGTTAGCTCCAACATTGTCAGTGGGGCCCTCCAAGGAGCCTGGCTCCTCGGGGAGAATCTTATCCTGTATGCTGTAGACCAGATGTAGATGGAGGTGGGGTGTCACCTGAGAGCCAAATAAATGCCGATGGTTGTTTACATAGATACATAGACACTGTCAGCAGATAAGGGCCTACGGCCCACCCAGTCTGCCCATTTGAGCTTGTATGTTCACTTTATGTTTTCCTAGAAGTCTGTTGCCCTTTACCCCTGACACCCAGAATTCCCTTATGTCTATCCCATACATTCTTAAATCCCATAATTGTTTCAGCCCCCACTACTTCCTCTGGCAGGGTGTTCCACTTGTCCACCACCTGTTCTGTGAAGACATTCTTCCTCATGTTTCCTCTGAATTGCCCTCCCTCAAACTTCATCCCATGCCCTCTAGTCCTGGAACATCTTTTTTTGCTGAAAAATAGTGTATTCCTGCACCCTGTTCCTCCCTATAAGATACTTGTATGTCTCTATCGTATCCCCTCTATCTCTCTCTCCCCTCTCCTCCAGGGAGTACATGTTGAAGTCCGTCAGCCTGTCCTCATAGGACTTGTGATGCAATCAATGTACCATCTTTGTTGCCCTCCTCTGAACCTTCTCTACCCTGTCTATGTCCTTACATAGGTAAGGTCTCCAGAACTGTACACTGTACTCCAGGTGGGGCCTCACTAGTGTCTTTTATAGTGGAATTATGACTTCCCTTTTCCTGCTGGTGATGCTGCTGCCTAGGCATCCCAGCATCCTATTTGCTTTACCTGCTGCCTTGTCACACTGTTTCCCTGCCTTGAGGTAATCAGAGATGATAACCCCAAGATCCCTTTCCTGCCTGGTGCATGCTATATCCTCACCCCCCAACTGATATGTTGTTCCAGGGTTTTTGTGCCCCATATGCATTATCTTGCACTTCTTTGCATTGAATTTCAACTGCCAAACCCCTGACCATTCTTCAAGTTTCTGCAGGTCCCTCCTCATTCTGTCTGCACCCTCTGGTGTGTCCACTCTGTTACTGAGCTTTGTGTCATCAGCAAACAGGGAAATTCTACCTTCTAGGTTCTGCACAATGTCACTGATGAAGAAGTTGAATAGGACCAGTCCCAGCACTCTTCCCTGTGGTACCCCACTGGCCACTCCTCCGTCTGTGGAATGTCAGCCATTTACCACCACCCTCTGTGTCTGGCCGCCCAGCCGGTTACCTACCCACCGCACTACTGTCCTGCCCACACCCATATTCCCCAGTTTGTGTAATAGCCTTCTATGTGGCACAGTGTCAGAGGCCTTGCTGAAGTCCAGATAGGCCACGTCCGCTTCCCTTCCCTGATCACCCTCCCTAGTCACCCAGTCGAAATTCAATGAGGTTGATCTGACATGACCTCCCCCTGGTGAAACCATGCTGCCTTGGGTCCTGTAGTCCATTAGCAACCAGATGTTCCACCAATCTCTCCTTCACTAGTGCTTCCATGATCATCCCCACTACCGAAGTCAGGCTGACTGGTCTGTAGTTCCCCGCTTTCTCTTTGTTCTCGCTTTTGTATAAGGGGACTAAATCTGCTGTCCTCCAATCTTTGGGTACCTCCCTTGTTTCCAGTGGTCGGCTAAACAGGATTGCCAGAGGTTCAGCCACTACCTGTCTTAGTTTTTTAAGGACCCTGGAGTGCACCCTATCTGGCCCCATTGCTTTATCAACTCTTATTCCTTCTAGTTTCTTCAGGACCCTTTCTCGTGTAAAGGGACTTGTGTCCATTTCTGCTCTGTTCCCACCCCTTGTACTCCCTTCAGGCCCATTACCCTCCTCTTCCTCAGTAAAGACTGAGCAGAAATACTTGTTCAGTATGTCAGATTTACTGTTGTCCTCCTCTACTCAGCCCCCATCCTCTCCCTTCCATCTCACTGTCGACTATCCCTCCCTTTGCCTTTCTTTTTTCACTTATGTGCCTTTAAAAGGGTTTGTCCCCTCTACCCACTGATTTTGCAATGCGCTCTTCTGTCTGAGCTTTGGCTCCCCTTACTGACCTCCCTTTGCTTCTCCTGGTACTTCTCCCTAGCCCCTTCTGCCTGTGTCATTTTGTATTGCCTGAATGCAGTCTGTTTGGCTTTGACTTTCTCCGCTACCTCCTTGGAAAACCATAATGGCCTCTTCGTCCTTTTCCCCTTGCTAACATGCTTAATGCATAATTCTGTTGCTCTTGTAATCCCTATTTTAAATATTGCCTACTGTTCCTCAACCCTTGATTCCCACCCCCTTTGCATTAATGCTTCTTTCAAGCATCTTCCCCATTTTCCCAAAATCTGCCCCCCAGTGCAGCAGATGTACCCAAAATTCATGTTCTGTTTGTCTGATTGCATGAACGCTGGGGCAAAATGGTAGTTTGCATCAGTTTTCAGGGTTTTAAATAATTTATTAGCAGTTTTTTCTTGGAACGATGCTAACTGTACAGAAAGTATTTATATAGATTTTTTAGAAGTGCTGTCTTTGTTAAATACAGTGAGGCAAGAGCTATGCATTTTCACAAAGATTTAGCACGTTTATGAGCAAAACGCGAATCAATTTTTAGAGTTAAATAAAACCCTGATTTTGTACTGAGACCTTGACACATTTTGTGATTTTCAGCTCCATGTACTTAGTGCAGATTCTTGGGCCTTTACTTCGAGACTAAGTGAAATATACAGTACATTGAAGTGTGGTATCAATTAATAGGTGGGAGTTAGAACTTTAAAATACATACCCATATGTTACCTCAGAAGACTAATGTTAAAAGTAATAGGGTGAAATACCAACCACCACCTCTTAATTTCTTGTGAAATGTAAAAATATTCTTATATTTAATCTTGTTAGACAGGATTTATTGCACTTTATAATATAATTTTATGTTGTCTAAAGGGTAAGAATTCATTTTGAAATGCATGTGTTGTTTTGAAGTTTTAAGGTAATATAAGGATAAATTGATAAAAGTGTAGATACCATTAATAGATGAAATTTTGGCAAGTTTATACGTAGTCAGATTTTGTGATTTTCAGCTATGCATACTTAAGGGAGATTCTTGGGCCATTACTTCAAGAGTAATTTATATATGCATTCATGTGTGATCTTAATGAATAGGCAGGAGTTGGAGCTTTAAAATACATACCCATAAGTTGCCCCAAAGGTTAATTTTAAAAGTTTTTTTAAAGAAACAAATTTATCTAAAAAAAAAAACAGATACCTTTTGTTTACACAAAACATTTAGCTAGTAGTGGAACCAGTGAACCAGAGGAGTGGCTATCTCTGCAAAGCAGTGTGCAAAAGATGGAGATTAGTGTCCAAAAGGTGGATAAGCAGAAAAGGGGCAAAATTCAGCAGAAGGGCAGACAGCAAGGAGAACCAGGGATAAATGACAACCAAGGAAGGGGCTGGAGTAGAACAGTGAAGCAGTCTAGGAGGTCAAATCATGGAAAGCCTATGTGCAAATGCCAGGAGCCTTAGCAACAAGATGGAAGATCTGAGGCTGTCATGGTACAGTCAGACCTGGACATTGTGGCCATCACTGAAACCTGGTGTAATGATAACCATGACTGGGAGATGGCCATACCTGGCTACAACATATTCAGAAGAGACAGAGCAGGCAGGAAGGGAGGAGGAGTGGCACTGTATGAAAAATGACATAAGGGCTGCACAGATCCAGGAGGAACAAAATGGGGAGAGATACTGTGGGTTAAGCTGGAAAGGAAAATGGGGCCAGCCATCCGCACAGGTGTGGTCTATAGACCACCAGCCCAGGAGGAAGAAACAGATAGGAGCTGATGCTAGCCATCCAAAGGATGGCAGACAAGGTGAGGTAGTACTGGTTGAGACTCAATATACCAGACGTGGACTGGAGCATCCCAGCAGCAGCATCAACTAGGAGCAGATTTATCCTGGACTCCCTTCAGGGTGCCTTCCTCAAGCAACTGGTCATGGAACCAACTCGGCAGAAGGCAATACTAGATCCTTGTGCTCACAAACAGGGACAGTGTGATGGGGGTAACAGTGGGGAAGCACCTGGGTAACAGTGACCACCAGTCATTGTGGTTTGAAATCACAGAAAGAGCAGAACCAAACCACACAAAAACACGTATCCTGGATTTTAGGGGGAGACTTTGGGAAAATGGGAGATACTTGAAAGAGGCATTAAGGGAATGGGACAGGAATCGGGTTGAGGAACAGTGGGCAGTATTTAAATGGGATTATAAGAACAACAGAATTATGCATTAAGCAGGTTAGCAAGAGGAAAAGGAAGAGGAGACCATTATGGTTTTCCAAAGAGGTAGCAAAGAAAGTGAAAGCCAAAAGATTGCATTCAGGCAATACAAAAAGACACAGGCAGAAGGGATAGGGAGAAGTACCAGGAGAAACAAAGGGAGACAGGGAAGTCAGTAAGGAAGCCAAAGCTCAGACAGAAGAACGATTGCAAAATCAGTGTGGTAAAGGGACAAAACCTTTACAGGTACATAAGTGAAAAAGAAAGACAAAGGAGGGATAGTGAGACTGAAGGGGAGGATGGGAGCGCGTGGAGGATGACAACAGTAAAGCTGACATATTGAACAGGTATTTCTGCTCAGTCTTTACTAAGGAAGAGGGTAATGGGTCTGAAGGGAGTACAAGGGGTGAGAATGGTGCAGAAATGGACACAAGTCCCTTTACAGAGAAAGGGTCCTGAAGGAACTGGAAGTAATAAGAGCTGATAAAGCAATGGGGCCAGATGGGGTGCACCCCAGGGTCCTTAAAGAACTAAGAGAGGTGGTGGCTGAACCTCTGGCTATCCTGTTCAGCCAATCACTGGAAACAGGGAGGTACCCAAAGACTGAGGACAGCAGATGTAGTCCCCTTATACAAAAGTGGGAACAAAGAGGAAGCAGGGAACTACAGACCAGTCAGCCTCACCTGGTAGTGGGAAGATCATGGAAGCACTACTGAAGGAGAGATTGGTGGAACATCTGGTTGTCAATGGACTACAGGACCCAAGGCAGCATGGTTTCACCAGGGGAGGTCATGTCAGACCAACCTCATTGAATTTTTGACTGGGTGACTAGGGAGGTGGATCAGGGAGGGCAGTGGACATGGTCTATCTGGACTTCAGCAAGGCCTTTGACACTGTGCCACATAGAAGACTATTACACAAACTGGGGAATATGGGTGTGGGCAGGACAGTAGTGTGGTGGGTAGGTAACTGGCTGGGTGGCAGGACACAGAGGGTGGTGGTAAATGGCTGTCACTCCACAGAGGAAGAGTGACCAGTGGGGTACCACAGGGATCAGTGCTGGGACCGGTCCTATTCAACATCTTCATCAGTGACATTAGCAGGGATCTAGAAGGCAGAATTTCACTGTTCGCTGATGACACAAAGCTCTGTAACAGAGTAGACACACCAGAGGGTGTAGACAGAATGAGAAGGGACCTGCAGAAACTTGAAGAATGGTCAAGGGTTTGGCAGTTGAAATTCAATGCAAAGAAGTGCAAAATAATGCATATGGGGCACAAAACCCTGGCACAGTATATCAGTTGGGGGTGAGGATATAGCATGCACCAAGCAGGAAAGGGATCTTGGGGTTGTCATCTCTGATGACCTCAAGGTAGGGAAACAGTGTGACAAGGCATCAGGTAAAGCAAATAGGATCTGGGATGTATAGGCAGGGCATCACCAGCAGGAAAAGGGAGGTCATAATTCCGCTATACAAGACACTAGTGAGGCCCCACCTGGAGTACAGTGTACAGTTCTGGAGACCATACCTACGTAAGGACATAGACAGGGTAGAGAAGGTTCAGAGGAGGGCAACAAAGATGGTGCATGGGTTGCATCGTAAGTCCTATGAAGACAGGTTGAAGGAACTGAACATGTACTCCCTGGAGGAGAGGGAGAGAGGGATATGATAGAGACATACAAGTATCTTACAGGGAGGAACAGGTGCAGGAAAACACTATTTTTAAGCGAAAAAGATGTTTCAGGACTAGAGGGCATGGGATGAAGTTGGAGGGAGGACGATTCAGAGGAAACATGAGGAAGAATTTCTTCACAGAACGGGTGGTGGACAAGTGGAACACCCTGCCAGAGGAAGTGGTGGGGGCTGAAACAATCACGGGATTTAAGAATGCATGGGATAGACATAAAGGAATTCTAGAGGTCAGGGCTAAGGGGAAATAGACTTCTAGGAAAACAAACTGAACTTACAAGCTCAAATGGGCAGACTAGGTGGGCCATAGGCCCTTATCTGCTGACACTGTCTATGTATCTATGTATCTATGTATTTCACAAAATGTAAAGTTTAAAATATGCCTGTTGGTAAACTAGTGGAACATAGTCTTGTTCATCTAGGAAGAATCTTCTTTCATAGTCAGATATGCCTATATCATCTTGGTAATCATATACACAGAAACATAGAAGTTGACGGCAGATAAGGACCGCAAGGCCCATCCAATCTGCACATTTTTTCTACCTTATGAATGTGCCATAGGCCTTTACTCCATCAATGGCCTATTTATTCATACTCACCTGTATTGCACCCTTATGCCTGTCCCATGCCTGTTTGAAGCCCTGCAATGTATTCATATCTACCACTTCCTGAGGTAGGCCATTCCATGCATCCACCACCCTTTCTGTGAAAAAGAACTTCCTTACATTACCCCTTAATCGGCCTCCCTCCAGTCTCATGCTATGTCCTCTTGTCCTGCTATTTTTCTTATATTGAAACATGTTAGACTCTTTCAGTTTGTTAATGCCCTTCAGATGTTTGACTGTTTCGATCACATCACCTGTCTCCCTCCTTTGCTCTAGGGTATACATATTGAGCTCCGTTAATCTGTCCTCATATGTTTTCTGACGCAGTCCCTGCACCATTTTGGTTGCCCTTTTCTGGATTGCCTCCATTTCATTAATGTCCCTGTGCAGGAGTGGCCTCTAGTACTGCATGCAGTGCTCCATATGGGGCCTAACCAGTGTCTTGTAAAGAGGGATTATTACCTCCCTCTTCCAACTTGTGATAACCTTACTAATACACCCTGATATCCCTCTAGCCTTACCTGTTGCTTTAGTGGTCTGCTTGATTTCAGATCATCTGTGATGATGATGCCCAAGTCTCTTTCTTCTCTTGGAATTGCCAGCAACTCTCCTCCCAACCTATAGGTAGCTTCAGGATTTCTCTTCCCTGTGTGCATAATCTTGCACTTCTTTGCATTAAACCCCAGTTGCCACTCTTCAGACCATTTTGCCAGTTTTTCCAGATCTCTTCTCATTCTGCCCACCCTATCTGGATCATCTACTGTGTTGGAGGTCTTGGTGTCATCTGCAAACAGGCAAACCTTACCCTCTAGTCCATCTGCAATGTCAGTGATGAAGATGTTGAAGAGGACTGGCCCCAGGACTGATCCCTGAGGTACCCCTGTTGTGACTTACATCTCTTCTGACTGTACAGCGTTTACCACCACTCTCTGTTTTCTGCCCGCCAACCAGTTTGCTACCCAGTTGACCCACTTCTGACCCAATCTGAGCCCACCCAGCTTATTAATCAGTCTTCTGTGTGGAACAGTATTGAAAGCTTTGCTGAAGTCAAGGTAGGCGATAACTGCACCACCTTGGTCCACCACTCTGGTTACCCAGTCAAAGAAATCTGTGAGATTAGTTTAACAGGACCTTCCTGTTGTAAACCCATGCTGTCTTGGATCCTGTGCAGCTATGGATTCCAGGTGTTGCACTAGAAACATAGAAGTTGATGGCAGAAGGAGAACACCAGGTCCAGCTAGTCTGCCCAGTTCTTTTAGCCTAGCCTTCTAACTGCCCTTGGGTTTGAGGGCTCCCTTGTATCTGTTCTAAGCATTCTTGAAACCTACCACTGTGCTTGCCCCCACCACCTCTGCTGGCAGGCTGTTCCAAGCATCCACCACTCTTTCTGAGAAGAAAAAAAACTTCCTGTTGTTGGTGGAGAACTGTCCGCCTTGCAGCCTTAGATCATGTCCCTTGGTTATGCTGCCCTTCTTAAGCTGGAAGAGATAGTCTATCTGCACCTGGTTTATGCCTTTTATGTACTTGAATGTTTTGATCATGTCACCCCCCTCTCTCTCCTCTGTTCCAGGGAATACATGTTTGTTTCTTTCAGTCTATCCCTGTATGACATCTCATGCAGTCCCTGAATCATTTTTGTTGCCTTTCTGTGTACCTTCTCTACTTGGTCAATGTCCATTTTGAGGTGGGGCCTCCAGAACTGGATGCGGTACTCCAGGTGAGGCCTAAGCAGTGATCTGTGCAGTGGCAGTATCACTTCCATCTTCCTGCTTGTCATTCCCCTCCCAGTGCATCGCAGCATACCGCTGGCCTTTAATGCTGCTTTCTCACACTGTTTACCTACCTTTAGGTTGTCTGAGACAATGATTCCCAAATCGCTGTCTTGGGTGGAGGCAACTAGTCTTTCCCCTCCAAGGTAATATGCCTTATTTGGATTTCTTTTTCCTTAGTGCATGACTTTGCACTTTTTGGCGCTGAATCTCAACTGCTATGCTCCAGACCATTCTTACAGTTTCTTGAGGTCGGCTTCCATCTTGTCCACTCCCTGCTGGGTGTCGACCCTGTTGCATATTTTGGTGTCATCTGCGAACAGACACACCTTTCTCTGTTGTCTATTAGCTATGTTCGATATGAAAACATTGAAGGGCAGGAGCCCCAGTACTGAACCCTGGGGCCCACCGCTGGTTACTCTAACTTCTGATGACTGCTCCGTTTACTTGCACTTTCTGGGTTCTGCCCTGTAACCAGTTTTTAACCCATCTAACTTTTTTTGATCCAACTCCTGTGTGGTGAAGCTTCTTTACCAGCCTTCTGTGTGGAACCGAGTCAAAGGCCTTGCTGAAGTCTAAGTAGATTGAAGAAGGAAGCTGGCTTTACGTATAATGGCCAGTGCCAACAGAAGCCAAAAGTTTGTACTCACAGAAATGAAGTCGGCATACGGCACCATTCCTGACAGTCCTGTGGTCCTGTTAATCCTGCTGTTAAGGAACAGATGATCAGACACAAAGTGTTTCAAGGTCAATATTCTTTTTTTTTTTTTTTTTAATAACTCTTCATTTAATTTCTGAGTTTCTTTTCCACACACATAGACAAATACATACATTTACATTTACAGGACTTTTACGTAGCTTGACAAAAGACAATACACAATACATTGGGTGATTCTTTTCACAGAATTGATGTAGATAATATAGTACAATCTGATAGGGGAGAAGGGCTTGAATTCTCTACTTTATAGGTCTCTAATCCCTCAAGGAATGAAATAATTTCTGTGAGCCATGATATATAACACCCACCTTCGCCATTGTATTTCAAATTTCTCTTTATGTTTATATATTATGGCTGTGAGTCTCTCCATCTTATATATTTGGGATACTAAATCCTGCCATTCCCTGATCGTGGGGGATCTCTGATCTAGCCATCTTTTTGTTATTGCTTTCTTAGCTGACAATATGCAGACTTTTGTATTAATTTTCTATTAGGCATCCTGCTTTGTTCATTCTCTAAAATATAGAAAAAGTGCATTTTCTCCGTTAGCTGAATTGTTGTTCCCAACAGTTCTCCCATGGCTATTTCTAAACTGCTAATAAAGGACTTAATATCCACACATGCCCAGAAAATATGGCCATGAGACGCTGGGGTCTATCCATATGCTCTCCAACATGTAGCTGGTAAGCTTGTATTATATTTTGCCTAGATTGCTGGCACCTTAAAAAATCTAATTATATTTATCCACGCAAACTCTTTCCACTGATATGATCCTGTACCTACTCTCAGATATTTCAGGCATGTATTCCACTCTGTAGCACTCGGTTGCAGCCCCAGATCTTTCTCCCAAGATAGCTTAACTTTATTTAGATCATGCTTAAATATTTGCATTAAAGCCATATATAGATATGATATCATATGTTGCAGAGGGGCTGTTCCCTGTAAGGCCCCTTTAAAGATCTCCCAAAAAAATGGATTCTCTTCCCTTGGTGTTAAAAAGGCAGAAAATGTTCTGATATATGCTACAGCTTGTATGTATCTAAATCTGTCTTTGGGCTGCAAACCATATGCTCCTACCATATCTTCAAAAGTCATTATCTCCCCTTTCTGGAAAAAATGCAATATTGTATGTATTCCCATCCCTGTCCAAATACTAGAACTATGATCTAATCTGGCTGGTTGAAAAGTTTGTATATTTGAAAGGGAATAAAGTAAATGTTTATATGGGGCAGTCTATTTGGTAGTCCACAGTGTTCGCCAGCTGGACAACGTATTTTTTGTATATGGGTTATCTGTAATCTGGTCCATCGGGATTGGTGGTTGGCTGAGAAGAATTTTATCTAGGTTGAATAGATCCTCCTCTCTTTTTTCCGGCTCACACCATTTCGCCTCATAGTTTTTATGAAGCTAGAGAAAACTTACTCTGAGTTGTGCAGCTAGGTAGTATTTGTATAGGCAAGGTAGGGCTAAACCCCGCCTCCTTTGAGGGAAGCTGCAGCGTCTGATATTTCACTCTGGGTGGATGTAAGTTCCATATGTATCTAGAAATTATTTTGTTTATTTCTTTAAAGAAAGATGGAGGGGGTGCAATAGGTAAGCAACAAGCTAGATATAAGAAGCTTGGTGAAATGTTGATTCTTACAGCCTCTACCATCTGTATTAGTGATAGTGGAACCATATTCCATTGTTCTAGGTCTGATGTTACCTGAGTCAACATTTGGTTGTAATTTAGGCTATATAATTGTCCCTGTTCTAGTGCCTGCTGTATCCCTAGATATTTCAGACTAGTGACCTCCCATTCAAAAGGGAAACTCTGCCTTGTGATCGCCGTGGGAGAATAGTTCACCTCAATAACCTCTGTTTTATTAGTATTGACTCTATATCCCGCTGTCTCCCCAAAGTCCTGTAACAATGACCAAAGATGTGGCAAGGTCTGCTTAGGAGCCATGAGGTATATCAACAGGTCATCTGCGTAAAGTGCAAGCTGGTGATGCTCACCCCCCCATCTCTATCCCCTGTATTTCTTTTGCCTGGTGCAAAGCCTGGGCCAGGGTTCCAGGTATAATGCGAATAATAGGGGAGACAGTGGGCATCCCTGTCTCATACCTCCTATATAATGATATCGGAGGAGCAATGTTCCCATTTATCTTGATATAGGCTTTAGGTTGTCTATATATAGCCATTATTAATTGTTGGAATTTTTGGGGGAATCCAAACTTATTAAGGGACTCCAGCAAGAATGGCCATGCTACCCAGTCGAAGGCCTTCTCCACATCTAAACTTAATAGCAGAAAAGAGGACTTCGACCGGGCAGCGTCGTGCAGGAGGTGAAGTGTTCACTTCACATTATCCTTCGTCTGTCTCTGTGTAATAGAACCACATTGATCTAGGTTGATTAGCCTGGGCAAAATTATTTCTAACCTCTTGGTTATAATATATGTAAATATCTTATAATCGGTGTTCAACACCGATATGGGGTGATATGAACCATACTGACCAGGATCCTTCCCTGGCTTAAGTATGCTTGAGATTATTGCATAACCCCATGTTGGAGGGACAGACTCACCCTCTAAAATTTCTCGGGCTACTCTCTCGAGGGGGGGAATCAGTAAGTCCTTAAAATGTTTATAGAATTCGCCCGTATACCCATCTGGGCCTGGTGACTTCCCGGACTTTAGATGTTTTATTGCCGCCTCCCATTCTCCTCACATTATTGGGACCGTCAGTCGCTCCATCTCAGTCTGGGCAATCTAAGGCAGTTCCAACTTCGCCAGGAACTCAGCTCCCTTTTGGGGATGATAATTAGTTTCTGGGGTGCATAGGGAGGTATAGTGGGTTTTGAAGGTCTCTAGGATCTCAGCTGACTGTTTTACAATTTTCTTTTTTAGGGGAGAGTGAATATGTGTAACTGTATTCTGTAATATATGTTTCCTCAACCTGTGTGCCAAAATGCGAGTGGCTCGAGGCCCTCCATCATAGTACTTCTGCCTAATACATTGCAAGGCCTGTTCTGTCTTAATCTGGAGTATCTTCTGGATTTTTTGTCTAGTAGTTTCCATTAGTGAGAGTACAGTGGCATCTCCTGCCATGTGTTGTGCCTGCAATTCTTTATATTGATTTTTTAGTTTATCTAGCTGTTCAGTCTGTTGCTTTTTGTGCCAGGCAGCATAACTGATAATATTTCCCCTTAACACAGTTTTTAATGTGTCCGATAATATTGAGGGGATTACCTCAGGTGAGGTATTCTCCTGTAGGATCTGGGGTATCTTAGTCTCTAGCAACTCTTTAAACTCTTTTATGTTAAGTAAATAGTTGTTTAATCTCCAAAGTGTGGATTTTCTCTCCCCTGTCCATTTCAGAGAAATTAAATTCTGGGAATGATCTGAGGGTATAAATGGTAGGATTTCAGCCTTCTCAAGGAGATGCACATGCTCCTTAGAGATGTGACATAAGTCTATGTGGGTATATATTTTATGTGGGGCCGAGAAATGTGTATATTCCCTTTTAGTTGTGTTTATCTCCAAACATCTACCCACCCCATTTCCTTAAGATATTTCTGTGTAAATTTCTGTACCGCTGTCCATCTTGGAGGGTTAGGGTTGGTGGTATCCTTTTCGCTCAATACTAAATTATAATCCTCTCCTATGACCAATATTCCTTGTTATTGTTCTGTTATTTTCCCCAGTACAATCCTTGCTGTCTCAGCATCTGTCCCAGGCAGTAAATACAAGCCGGCCAATGTTAATAAAGTACTCTGGTACCTCCCCACTGCTATTGCTAGTCTGCCCTCTTTGTCAGAGTAGGAGGAGACTAATTGGAATGGCGCGGAGCGGGGAACCAGGATGGCCACTCCCCTCCGTTTCCCCTTTTCATAAGAGGAGGCTATGACATGCTGAAAGCCACATTTCTTTAGTTTTTGATGTTCCCCCTTGTTAAGATGTGTTTCTTGCAACAATATAAAAGTTGGCTTCTGCCTCTTTAATAAAGACAAGACCTTGTATCTTTTAATTGGATGGTTTAGCCCATTAACATTTTGGGATGATATAATGACTTTCATTTCAATCCCCATATCTAATCAGTGTACAGGTCCTTTTTTGCTATGGACAATCAAGGTAGCCATCTTGGTAAGCACCTGTAATAAGCCTCCAGCTCCGCGCCATCCCCCCCTCCCCATGTGTATATTTCTCACCATTCGCTTATTAAGAGGAAGAGACCTCTCCCTTCTTTGATCCCCTACTTTCCCATCTATGTATTTCCCTCCTTGAGTTCTCTTTCCAATGATCGTTCCCCTCCAAACTTTTTTGACCCAGACAATGAATCACATATAACAGAAAAGTTCCAGAGGTGTAAACCCTGTAAAACTAAAACCTCCTACCTCTGGAACTAAAACTATGTACAGATTCGAATGACTTCCAAACCGAGGGGGCATTACTATCCGCCTCTTGAATGACTGCCTCAAGGTGTCTTGGTAGAAGCAGTCAGGAGGCGAGGTAATGGCTACGTCTATTAGGTCCTCCTTTCTGTGGTTCCAGTACCACAGAAGGCCCCAAAGGACTAAGAACATCATGACCCTTATTACCAAGCCAATACCTTTATCTGTGGGGTATCCTTGTTGGTTGTAAAGGAGGTAAAGTTCTCCATATCCCCCTCCACCCGGCCATGTTTATTTTAGCCCCCTTCAGGTTGTTTCAGGCTAACCATTAAGTATTTATCTTAATGTCGCATAGCTATTTTACCATCTTATAACAATCAGAGCATTCAAAACACTTATACTCGTTGTAAACTCTTACAAAGAAAACATTAGAGGTCCCCCAGCCCGAATATATAGCTTGACAAAAATGTCTTTTCAGTCTCTTCCTTGTTAAACTGGAAGGAGATCGGTGGATCCAACTTGAAATCGTGAAGTCATGGCGCTCACATCACGATCTTAAAACATGTATGGCCCCAGAAGAACAGTACCTGCTTGAATGCACTGGCTCGTGGGTCCCATTTTGAACACTGATGTTTTCTGTCCATACTTTTCAGGTCTCGGTCTGGGTTATAGGACCCATACCATGTTGCCTTCTTCCCAACACCTGCAGCTGTTTATACATAACTGTGTATTTCTTGCGATTGGGCCTATTGCTTATGCGCAGATTCCAGTTTTGATCCCTCTCATATGGCCTCCGACGTTGCTTTAGGGATTCTCGTTGTTCCTGGTGAAAGGCTGTCTCCTCGATGCCATGTGCACACATTCCCCTTTTGGCCTCCTGTGGTGATTCGTAAATTTCTGCTCCAGAGTCCCACATGATTTTTAGTCGTGCCGGATAAGGGGTAAAAAATCGAATTTGTTTAGCCTTAAGCACTCTCATGATGTCCCCATATTCTAAACGCTGCTTCAAAATTTCTGGAGGATAATCCTTGTCAAATAGTAGTCTTGCACCGTCATATTCGATTTTTTTTGCTGCCCGTGCCGCTCTTAATACTGTCTCTTTGTCTCGATAGCTGGAGAACTTCACCACCACCGAGCGCGGCCTTGCTTTTGGGTCTGTGGGTTGAGGGGTGAGTGCGCGATGCGCTCTTTCCAGGCGAAACTGAAATGCCTCTGGGAGGGGGACCACATGTTTCAATAAATCAGTGATAAAATTTACCATCTGCCCGACCTCCGAGCCCTCAGGCAATCCATGTATTCTCATGTTGTCACGACGGGAGCATGATTTTAAGTCCTGGCATTTCTCGCTTAACCACTCTTGTTGCTCCAGCAGAAATTCCACCGCCTGTTTCATGCGAGATGCCATATCCTCCGAATTAGACACTTGCTCCTCCACCTCTTGCATGCGTGCCTCTACTGCTGTAAGTTTAGCATTTAGTTTTTTAAATTCTGCTTGATTTTCGGATCGGAATTGGTGACTCTCATGTATGATTGCTTCGAATCTTGATCTAGTTAAAGTTTCTCTCTCTGTATCTGTATCTGTGTCACTCTCTGAGGCCTGTTCTCTATGGGGAGAGGAGCCTCCATCAGTCCGGTTATTCTGCTCTGCCGATCCTCGGTCGTCCGAGTATTTCTGGACTACCTCCCCTCGGTATTTCAGCACTTTGTTACTTTCTACTTTCTTTGGCAACATTTTTAAAAATGAGTCTGGTTTTTGTGTTAGCTGATTTAGTATTTGTTCTCCGGGTGGATGCGCAGCTTTAGGATCAGACCTCCATTCGGGTCCATGACGTCACCGGAAGTTGAGGTCAGTATTCTTTTAATAAAGATCCATAACATTCCAAGTGAATCGATCAAAAAAGAGACACAGAGAAGCCAAGCAGAATGCCACGGACTGTGGCTAACCCCTCCCAGTCAAAGACTCGCTCTCAGAAGTGCCAGTCAAACGTTTTCATGCTAAAGGAGCGCTTTCTCAAGACTCTTGAGTTGGGGTTAACCACAGTCCATGATGTCTTGCTTGGCTTCTTTGTGTCTCTTTTTTGATCGATTCACTTGGAATTTTATGGATCTTTATTACTTTTTGGCCCCTGCAGTTGGCCGCCGATCATCCGCTGGTCACGATGTCTCTAGGCTTCCACCTTCGGCTGCGGTCTGCCCCTGAGACCCCTGGCTTTCCCCAAGGGGGTGGGGTTGCGGCACTGGCCCCAGGTGTTACAAAACCTGTGACTGACTGGAGGAGCCGGCCGAGAGGCTAATTGAAGCCAGAGGCTGGCTTCACGGAGGTGGCCAACTATGGGATTTTTCTCCCGTATACGGGCCGGGGACGTGCAGTGACGGTCATCGCCCACCCCGCCCGACATGCTTAGGGCTAGCGCTGTGGGAACCCGGCCTGCCAGGTGTCCCTAATGCACTGAACTCACTCCTATCCTCCCCCCCAAAGAAGGAAAGCAGTCGCGGGATGCTCTATGCTTCTCCCCCGGCCGGCCCTCCAGCAACCCGGGTACATTCCTGAACGTGGGTCGCTGGCACCGCAGATTGGCACCTTGCCCCTGTGCTAGCGGGCTGGCCAATTTTATGGATCTTTATTAAAAGAATATTGACCTCGAATCACTTTATGTCCTATCATCTGTTCCTTATCAGCAGGATTGACAGGACTATCAGGAATGGTGCCAACTTCATTTCTGAAAGTCTAAGTAGACCATGTCTACTGCATCGCCGTCATCTATAACCTTTGTAACACAGTGAAAAAACTCAATCAGGTTTGTCTGGCATGACCTACCCGCTGTGAAATCGTGCTGCTTGGGGTCTTGATGGCCACTAGCCTCCAGGAATGCCATGATCCTCTGTTTGAGTAGTGTCTCCTTTAACTTCCCCACTATGGATGTGAGGATTATGGGTCTTCAATTTCCGGAGTCCTCTCTGCTTCCTGATTTGTGGAGCGGGACCACGATTGCCCTTTTCCAGTCTTCCGGTTCCTCTGCATTCTTTAGGGATTTGGTGAATAGTTTAGCCAGTGGAGCAGCCAACTCTAATCTCAGTTCTTTTAAGAACATGGGGTGCATTTCATCTGGCCCCATGGCCTTGTCAACTTGCAGTTTATTTAGTGCCTCCAGAACTTTGGTTTCTGTGAAGGGGCTAGTATCAACCCCCTGTCCATGGGTGTTGCGTTTTGTCATTATTGAGCCGTCCCCTGGGTCCTCCTCAGTAAATACTGAGCAGAAGTACTTGTTCAGAATTTCTGCTTTTTCTGGGTTGTCTTCTGTTGTTTTCCCTTCCTGAGTTGTAATCTTGACTATACCCCCTTTTGCTTTCCTTCTTTCCCAGATGTATCTAAAGAAGGATTTGTCTCCTCTCTTTGCCCTCTCTGCTATACTTACATCTGTCTGCGCTTTTGCCTGCCTTATTTTTTTGCTGGCTTCTTTCATTTTCTCCTTGTACGATACTCAGTCTTCTTCCTTGTTTGTTCCCTGGTATAGCTTGAATGTCTTCTGTTTTTCTTTCACTATTTTAGCCACTTCCTTTGAAAACCGTAAGGGGTTTTCGTTTTCTTTCCACTTTGGTAACTCTTCTGGCGCATTGATTAGTGACTGTCTAGCTCGCTTTCTTAAGTTTCCCCCACATGACATTGACCTTGTCCACTTGTAGATCAATTAAGTCGTTTCTTATGTTGGTCCTCATTTGGTTGAAGTCTGCCTTTTTAAAATCTAGTACTTTTATTTTTGAGTGGCACATGTCCTCAGGTATGTTCACCTTGAAGCTAACCATGCGATAGTTGTCACAAACCCACTCAGCAAGTCAGCCCTCTACTTCCAAAGTGCCAACCTCCGAGCGCAGTCTTGTAAACAATTAACAGAACAAGGTAACCCTCTTGTCTGTTTTTGTGGATTCGAATCAACCTTTGGTCTCAAGTTCTGAAGGGATTCAAACTGTGAAACCTCTTGTTAGCATACCCAAAGTATAGGCTCAGATAGATATCTTTGCCTACAGGCACCTGACCAGGTGTACAGAAATGAACCCTTAAAAACTGTAATAAAAGACCTCAGATTTTTAAAACGCTTACCTTTTTCCAGTTTGGTATCACCATTCAAGCTTATGTCTAGTATCTGCTTTAACCATATATACTCTGCTTACAAAGGTAAAGAAATCAAAGACAGACCAAGTAAGCTCTAAAATTAGAATTTTCCTAAATAGGTAAAAAAAAATATGTAACACATAAAATACAGAACTGTTGTATCACAAGACATACAAATCAAGGTTTTAAACCGTGCAGCTCTTACTACCGTACTTATAATTTTCTCTCTCTCTCTAAATACCTGCTTAAAGTGCTCACAGTTGTTTCTTTGTCAGAGCCTAGATAGATGTGTCTTCTGAATGAAAACAGAATATATTAAAAGCTGGTTTTCCTCACCTATTTGCATGAGGTCACCTAGCTCCTCCCTGTCAGAATATATATAAAAAATATATCTATATGAAACAGGATGTCCTAATAAGGCATTAAGATTCTGTGACCCCAGCATAACTCAATTTCAAATGACATTTATTTGATCTTTAAGCAGTATCCTCTCTCACGCAGACACCAAAGCATTTATGATTTTGCACCAGTATACCAAACCTGGTTTTTCCTCCCAAACGTCATAAAATAGACATTTTCTTTCCTGCCAGCTGGTCAGCTATAATTGATATAGTTACAGTCTGTAATTAGCTTTGGGCCTTCCAGGTAACACCTAGTATCTAAAACCTGTGTGTGTATGTATGAGATCTCACATGCTGATACCTGGGGAGGGGGTAGTGAGTGAGGTCATTCCAAGTGCACCAGATTTCTCAGCAGAGAAAATCAATAACACATTTTTATTATTACAAAAAATGATACAGCACTCAGAACTGGCTGTCCATGTCACAGTGGTCACTGTTACCCATATGGCATCCCACGTCGAGTTCTATGACCCTCTCAGTGTTTGTGAGGATCAGGTCAAGTATGGCATCTCCTCTTGTTGACGTTTTGATCAGTTGACTTAGTCCTGCTCCCTGTAGTGCCAATAAGAAATCCCTGCTTCTTCTTGTTGCCACCATTAGGGTACTCCAGTTTATATCTGGAAGGTTGAAGTGCCCCACCAGTATCACCTCTCCTCTCTGAGTCATCCCTTCCTTAAAGAGTGCCTCCATAATCTTGCCCACTACTGAGGTGAGACTGACTGGTCTGTAGTTTCCTGCCTCCTCCCTGCTGCCACTCTTGTGGAGCAGGATCACATGAGCCCTTCTCCTATCTTTTGGGGGTCCTCTCCTGTGCTCAGAGACTCACTAAACAGTTCTGCTAATGGCTCTGCTAGTTCCACCCTTCGCTCCTTTAGTACCCTGGGTTGTATGCCATCAGGTCCAGTTGCCTTGTCCACCTGAGCTTAGCGAGCTCTTGTAGGACCCTTTCTTTTGTGAAGAGATTCGTGCACACTTCCCTCCCCGCTGTGTCCATGGTGCTGAGCTTCAGGCCCTGCCCTACCTTCTCCTCAGTAAATACTGAGCAGAACTATCTATTTAGGATAGATGCTTTTCCTTGGTCCTCCTCCACATACTCCCTGTTATCCCCTTTGATCTTAGCAATACCCCCTCTGGACTTTTTCCTTTCACTAATTTATCTATACATCTTGGTCCTCATCTGGGTCCTCATCATTTACATTATAGAGCAGAGACATAACATCTGGAAATGGTGTATCTGTCCACTTTATGTTGAGATCATTAGTCCAACCGTGCAAAGCTGCATTTGGGGCATTGATAACTGCAACAGAAGAAAGCCTCCACAATCAGCAGATGTAGTTGGCTCGTACAATATGTAACTTCAGGGTTTCCTGGCAGGGTGGTAGCAGACACAGATCAGTTGTTCTGTTGTCTTCTATATTTCTCCCAGAAGATCTACTGCCTCACCCCCCTTCCCTGTACTACTGTTCTATCCACCCTACATCCCTCTTACCCCCTCCTGAGGGTATGGCCAGCCTTGCTTGGATGCTGCTGTCGACCATGCCTGTCCCACATTGTTATCTACCTCCTGATGTAGCCTACAAGCCTGATGCTGTCTTGTATGTAACGTGATCTGACTGATCCTGATGTATTGTACCTTGTTAATCTACTGGGTCGTCTAGAGACACCTGTTGCCCATGCCTGTACTTTGCTGCTTGCTACCTCTGATATAGTGATTTATGTACTCTATTTCTGAATTTATCAATGTGCCTGATCCTATAGTAATCTGTGTGCCTTATTCTGATGTTACCAATGTTCCTGAGCCTAATGTATGTTTACCCTGTTTGTGCCTGATGCTCATGTCATGTACCATTGTAACCCCCGGTCACACCTGAAAATAGGCACTTGTTTGTGTAGTGTACTTACCCGGTTAACAAAAGCAAATAAATAAATATGTACACTAGTAACTTACTTCCTTCCATACCATTTTCAGACATAGTCCTCCAACTGAGCTACAGCACCCTTATCCACTTGCCAATCACTCCCAAGTTTCTGAAAGGCATCCAGGAATTTGGGGTACTTTTGAAGGACGTTCGAGCAAATCTCCTTACCCTTTTTTGAAGAATGCAAAAACATAGTCATTGCCTGTAAAAGCATGGAAACTGACTAATTATTTTTTTGTAGCAGTGGTTATTTCACACTTGCTAATGTCGAAGATTTTCCTACTGTTACCATGGCCATTGTCCAGGTATATACTTTGCTCGCATTCTGAAAATGGTGACTGTAAAATTACTGGTATATCGGTATCACCAAATGGTGAACGGATGATGATAGGGCCTGGATGCATTGTAATAGCATGTTGCACATGAAGGGCAATTTTTGTATCTGCTTCTTCTTGGTCAGAACAGAGATCATCCTCAACTGCAGTCCCTTCTTTGGTGATTATGTAGCATTTGTCTCTCTTCGAAAAATAGATCACTTGGCCTTCTGGCAAGCTCGTGCAATTTTCTCCCCAGACCTGCACGATCAAATCACTCGGGCACTCCTTGCTAGATCCATTAGAAAGGAAGTAACTGAAATTCTTTGGCACTTTGGTGTTGGGGCATTTGTTAATATGCTGCTCACTAAATCCACATTGAAATCTCTCAGCCTCTTTGATTGACTGCTCTCTGTATGTATCTGCAACAAATCCACTGTTGCAAATCCCTTTGGAAGACTATTCAAGAGTTTCATTGCCGGATCACTGAAGGTTGCAGGGATTCCTGTCATAACCCGCAGTGTTGCTATTAGATCAACTATGTATGCTGAGACATTTGTCCTAGGGGGGAAGCTCTAAATGTCTAACACTTTACAGTATTCTGCTAGCACCTCAAGTAACTTGCTCTTTGGCGTTGTCCATCTAGTTCCATCTGTATTGGCTAGACTTAGCGGGACTTGGCCCAGGCAATATGTTAATAACGTGTTTATATCTACAGGGAAGTTGTGTTTGTTTGAAAGGGCCAAACGTTGTCCCAATATATCTCTTTCAAATTTAAGTTCTGTAACTTTTCCTTTGGTAGTTACTTGTGCTTTTTTGTTTGAATTATTGAAGGTTTTCAGTGGGGCTTTTGAAATTGGATACAAAAATTTCCTTTTGACCACTTTCCAGTCTTTCTTTGCCAAACTGCTCCTGCATTTCTGTACCTCGTTCAATGATACTGATGAGGTTCTCTTCAATCTCAGGTGCAACAGGTGTTCCCGAGGACAAATTGTACAATCTTTCAGCATCTAAAGTAGCACTGAGTGGGTTGACAAACTCTTGATCGAGAAGAGTCAATATGGCTTTGATGTGGTGTTCTGAATTGATGATTTCTGATGGCCTGCATGCTTTTTGCAGATTACTGGCTGAACTGTGAAGGCTAGTCAGCTCCAAAAGTGCCTCTCTGAATTTTGCTAGATGGGCCTTTTTTTTAACACCCAATTCTTATAGGCCATTTAATTTGCAGCAAAGTGTTTAATTCCACCTGGAATTTTGGCACTTGGATTGCATGTCTGTTCACCTGCTTGGTCAGCTGATTCCCTAGAAGCTTTGCAATGGCTCCTTTGAACTGAATGCCCTTGCTTTTCAATTAACGTCATGGACTCTGGATGAGAAGTTTCAAGTGTGTGCACATAGTAAGCCCCAAATCGAGCATAATTTTGCTTGCTGAGGGCGAAGAACAGGGGCAGTGAATTTTTCCAACACAGTCGTCTAAGATCAAAGTTGTTTTTGTGGTTTTGACACATTTACCAACAGTACAACATGCACTGAGAGCCACATTTTACATTATTCTAAAATTAGCGTGGCCAACAATAAACGTACAACATCCTGCTATGCCGGTTCATTTCTGCTGTCGTGAGTGGCACAGAGAGTCTTGTATATCCACCGAACATTTTAAAACTGGAAGGAATGCCTTTCTTATTGGATACTATACACATAATTCAACTGAGGCCTATAAGGGCAAGAGGTGGGCCAGGTCAACCATATTATGTACTGGCTGCAGTGATCCAGGTTACATTCCTGATCCAATTTAGGCCCTCACCAAGCCCACCACTACTAGTCCTGTCATTGTGGTGGATCTGCATACTTGTAAGTCAACATTCATCCTTCTCCGTCCCTACTGCCCCCTCTAACCAATCCGCTCCACCGATGAGGGATTGCTGGAGGTTCCCATGGTCCGTTTGAAGACCTCTGGGGCCTGTGCATTTGCGGCCTTGACCCTGTGGAACACTCTACCTCTTCGGATAAGGGAGTCCCTGACCGTGGAGAGCTTTAAGGCTGCATTAAAACACATCTTTTTAATCTTGCATTCTCAGTATCTGTATGAAATTATGTGTTGATACTAATTTGTATTTAGGAGTTTTTATCGGATTTTGATTTATCTGTCAGAGCGCTTTGATACCCTGTGAATTGCGCTGTAGAAATAAAAATTTGATTGATATATTATTGATATATTATTTTGAAGTGCATACATTTTATCAAACACTTAATGTGTCCTGTAAAGTGTCTAAGGTATCCACTCGTTATCTTTTTGTTTTGCCTACTGGTCCCATGCACTTCCTTTAGGGCTTGACCAGTGTATACCACCATGGGGAAAGAGGAGGGGTCTCCCCAGTTTTGGGGATGTGGGAGGAGGGGTCCCTTGCCTTTTAAATCAGCTGAGAACCAAGACATACAGAGTCTTTTCTGGGATCAACTGTACACGGTTGATCCCAATAGCCAGTGCCCAGACCTGGGGGGGTATACGAGGGCCAAGGCTTTCCATTCCTCTCTGTTTGTAGAAGCACAGTCCCTCTGTCTTCCAGAGGACAATATTCAAACCTTTGTAGCACATACCAGTTTCATTTGGTTAGAGACAATCCTGTTTTGTATTTGTTTTCATCTATCAGGTGGTAGGCATACTTCATGCAGCAACTGGCAGTGCACCAGGTAAGGGTTCCAGATTTTATAGTATTTGGGCAAAGTACCTTTGACAATATGCACCGTTCTTTCATATTTAGATATAAGCATGAGGAGATTTTCCTACTCTCTGGCCCTGGATGAGTTCTGGTCCCCTCCAGTGGTGCAGTATTACTCTTTTTGCCACCGCCAGGGCCCCTGTCAACCACAATAGTTGTGGTGCTGAGAACTGGGGAGCTGTCAAAGGTATACCCAAAAGGGCAAGGAGTGGTTCTCTACACTCCAGATCAGGAACAGTTTCCCTACACCTATCCCATACCTTTGTCCAAAAGTCTTATATGTGAGGACAGGCCCACAATATGTGTGTAAGGGAGGTCTGAGGGAAAGAACACCTCCAGCAGTCACTTGTAGTAGACAGGCCTGCTTTGTAGAGCCACATAGGCATGCGGTATGCCCTATGGAGTATTTTAAATAGCAATATTTTTGCATGTAATTCCCTTGACCATTTGTAGTTAGTCACCGATGCTCTCTGCCATGCTTTTTCTGAGATCTCTGTGTCTAGTTACTGCTCCCATTTAGCCTTACTGTCTGAGACTATGGCGGGGGGAGACACTCTTGTTAACCAGCCCCTTGATTTTCATGGAAGAATCTTTAAGGGAATCTAGATGTTCAGTCCAGGCCTCTTATCGGGGACTGTGCCCGAAGTGTATGAGATCTTGCGACTGTGGTGCGAAGGATATCTCTTACTTGTAGATGCCTCCAAAAGTGTTGTTGGGGTATGTGGTATTTTTCTTGGATTTTCTCAAAGGAGTAAAGTATTCCTGTCAGAGGGTGATACATATCCCCTATTGTCTGTATTCCTGCAGTCTTCCCAGTCTAGTGGTCTGTTGTCAGTTGTGAAGGGGGGTGGTTCCATAGTGGTCTATTCTGGGCTGTATTCGAATTCCAACCCAGTTTTGGAACTAGTTTTAGCCATGACCGTTTGGTGGCTCTAGTGGTTATCTGGTTAAAATCACGCATCCGCAGTAGCGCGAGTCAGTACGGCGCTGTCATAATCGCGCAAATCACAACATCATTAGTGCAAAAGAGCGCATATTGGAATAGCGCTGTTTACTGAGTGACTTACTCGGCCACCAATTACACCACAGAAAACTTGATACAGTTATCTACAAGCGTCCAATTGGTACAGTACCTTTTTTGGTTGAAAGGGAGAAGCAGTCTAATTGCTGTTACAAAGTGGTGCAACTGTGCCTGTTATATCACATTACCATCATGTCAAAACATAACACAGCGTGAAAAAAATACATGATAAATATATACCACCTTACTCTCACTGGCTCTGATAAGTTCACTACCTAAGGCCAGATGGAATACATTTCCCATTTCTTATGCAAACTTCTCACTTCAAAATGGGTCAGTCAGTAATATTTTTTCTTGTTCGTTATTTCTGTGCCCAAAGACCTTAGAGACATATTTTTATTATTTTATCATTTAAGTTTCTTACGACAAGTTTATTTTCTAAAAAGTCATATGGCACTCGTGCAGGACTGTTTGGCCACGTCATCAAGTGCATATTTGTGCCGACATCCCTGGGCCGCTTTTTAAGTGACATATCGCCGAGCATGAAGAAATTCACTTTGATCTCCAGTTAATGTGCGGTCAGCTGGTAGGGTGTTGCCAGTGGGGAGCCACGTCACGTACTGTGCGAGATGGAGTGAGTGCTTGTTGTTGTGCAGATCTTGCTGGGTGCATCGCTTATGGGGGCGGGGAAGGCCACTGCAATTCAGCTTCAACCTGCGATAGTTTGGCTATGCAGTCCAACCTTAGAGGTCCATGGGGCAGGTGGGTGGGAAGGCACAGACTTGGGATGGGACAGGATTGTCACTTCCACTGATAGTTCTGGAAATAATAGGAGATGGACACTGGTCGCAGCTGCAGCTGTAAGTAAAAAAGTAAGTACAAAGTGAATAATTAAAAAAATGGAGAGTTGATTTGAGCTGTGACATATACTTACTGCTGCCTGAACATCATGCTGTAAGTTAAATAATGCATAGTTCATTTGAGCTGTGACTGCTATTTTGTGCAGCTGATATTTTGTTACAGCGCAGTTTTGAGCAAGCCCTAAAATGTAAGCGCTTAAATGTCTTGCACTTTTGTGGTTATGCAATTTTGACACCGAACCCCTTTGGTGCATGGGGAGATAGACAGAGGCAGGCCCCAGACCGGTAAGAACATATCTTCAGGCTATGTGGAATCGCCTTGGTGTCTGCTCGATGTGTACTCACCTTGGCGATGCGTGCATGAGTGTGGATTTGTAGCAAGCCATTGCCTACTGCATCAGCCATCTTTCATGCATGTTTTTCATGTCAGGTAAGCCAAAGCCACCTTGCCACCAGTGTGCCTGTAGTGTCTGTAGCCTTAGCATGTGGCCCTTGCCCCCAAAATGAAGGAGGAAATCTTTTTGTTTAGGGTTGTAAAAAATGATGCCAGGATTTGGACTGGCAAGTTGATAAGTAAATATTGTATATTTGGTAGCATCACCATCTTGAATGCATTTACCCTGCCTCAGAGGGACAGCGTTATATCCCCCCCCACAGTGTGATAGGTTTGTAGTTGCAATGTCCATCCTTTTTTGTACATTTGCTTTTGCTACTCCTGGGATTGCGTTGCAGATTTGAGTTCCCAGGCACATTATCCCTGCTGGTGCCCACTGAAAGGGGACGCCTATGAATAAGCTCTGTGTACATGTGTTGGTGATGGGTAGTGTTTCAGATTTAGAACTATTAAGTTTGTAGCCTGACAGTTCTGAGTACTGTGCGATTATTCCTCTTAAGGAGTGTAGGGAAGCTGGGATATCATTCAAGAATAGGGTAATGTCATATGCAAACAGAGACAGTTATGATTGGATCCTTCCACTATGATACCTGGAAAATCCTGCGTTGCCCTGATTTTCTGGGCTAGCGGCTCAGTCAATAGAGAAACTAAGTACAGTGATAGTTGGCATCCTTGCCGGGTACCTCTATGTAGGGGGAATGTGGGGGAAGTCACCAAGTTGGTCAGTATGGTAGCTGATGGGCTGTTGTACAGGAGTTTTATCAGCTGGATGAACTGGGGTCGGAACCAGAACCTTTTAAGGGCATAGAAGAGAAACACCCACTGTACCCTGTCAAATGCTTTTTCTGTGTCAAGTGACAGCATTGCCGTGGGGGTCTGTTAATTTCTGGCTGCCCATATGAGGTCCAAAATACGTCTTATATTGGCTGCCCCTTGCTGCCCGGGGACAAAACCCACCTGATCTGTGTGAATGAAATCCCTTACCTAGTGGTCCATATGCCTTGCAATCAGTTTGGCATATATTTTGGCATCTACATTGATAAGGGAGATTGGCCAGAACAGGGCACATTTGGTACTGTCCTTGCCTTTCTTTGGTATGAGTGAGATCAGGGCCTGATGGAAAGAGGTGGGAAGATTGCCCTTGTCCATGCCTCATTGAAAGTGTCCGCCAGCGTTGGTGCAAGGAGTTCACCATATTTTATTATAGTTGGCACTGGGGAAGCCATCCAGTCCTGGTGACTTTCTCTGAGCCATACTGTTTATGGCTTCAGTGACCTCTTGTGCAGTGATTGGTTGTTGCAAGGATACCACTGAAGCATCTGGGATCTGGGGCATTGTGATGTCTTTGTAGAATTCGCTGAAAGCCTGCTGGGGGGGACTTCAGAGGCACACAGGTTTTGATAAAACTGTTGGAACTCCTTATTAATGTCATCAGGGGAGGATGCTACAGTACCATCCTCTTGTATTATGACTTGGTATGTACCTTTCAGAATCTTGTGTCTTAAGGCATTGTGCCAGCAGTCTCCCTGGTCGCTCCCCTGCCTCCCACTATTTTGTTGCAATCTGTATAGGGCATATTCTGAGGTTTGGTGGTATGAAGCCTCTATCTCTTTCCTTAACAGGGTTACTTGGGTATTTAATGCTTCCCACCTATCTGGATGTGCCAGAATTTTCAGTTCGAATGAATTAAGCTTACTTTCTTTGGTCCTCAGTTCTCAGCCCTGTTTCTTTTTAAGTTTGGCTGTGTATCCTACGAGTTTCCCCCTGATTACTACTTTTAAGGCATCCCATAGCATATGGCAACCAACTTCCTCTGAGTCTTTAAGTTCATTGTATTCTAAAATCTCCCCTCTCAACCATTCCATAACAGCTGGTTCCTACAATAAAGTGGTATTCATCAGACACTTGTTTCACGGTCCTTGTGCTCCTCCCCATGACACTGACAAAGAAAGTGTTGCATGGTCAGAGATCAAATTATTCTTGAGATCCACCCCCAGACCGAAGAAAACATATGCACACGTATAGAGATGGCATCTATATGACTATACGTATCATGCACTGGGGAGTAGTATGTATAGTCTTGGGCATGGGGGTGAAGAGCCCTCCAGCTGTCTGAGACTCGTCTGGGCAAATGTAGTTAAAACGTGGTCCACTATTTGGCATTCTGCTGCAGTGCCCGCATTCGTCTTGTCTAGGTCAGGATTAAGTGCTAGGTTTAGGTCCCCTCCTAAGATAGTGGCTGTATGTATGGTAGGAAGATTTGATTGAACACTATCAAAAAAGAGACAGTCAGGGGTATTAGGTGCATATACACTAGCCAGAGTTAGTGGAGCTCCCTGGTACGTGCCTTCCAGTATGAGCCAGCAGCCGTCTTGGTCAGCTGTCACTTTCTGTGACCCCCATGGCAGCTCCTTCCTACGCAGTATTGCCATTCCCCTGCTTTTTGACATATATGAGCTGATATGCACCCTGCCCACCCAGGAGCACCTCAGTCTAGCAGGTGGGTTTCTTGTAATAGGGCCACATCACAGGCCATTTGCTTTAATTTCAGAAGTACTTTCCAGTGTTTAATTGGGCTATTTAGCCCTCTAATGTTCCATGACACTACTTTCAGCCATCCCGAAAGAGTGAGTATGGGTAATATATTGTCCCCCCAAGCACCCCCCCCCCACAGACTTTCCACACATCACAGTACAGAACAGTAATATTTTAGA
Organism: Neoceratodus forsteri; assembly: GCA_016271365.2. Lineage (NCBI taxonomy): Eukaryota > Metazoa > Chordata > Ceratodontiformes > Ceratodontidae > Neoceratodus > Neoceratodus forsteri. Next base: position 1,420,996,134 of record CM057459.1, on the reverse strand, counting down.
CCAAACAGTGGGCATATTCTTTGATACAAAATTATACAGGAACACATACTGTGCACAAAAAAAAAACATGAAAAGAAAAGAATGAACCCAAAATAATATTCTTTTGGGGAATCCCTTGAGCATTTAAAGCTGGTGGAGGCACTCCAGATGTTCCAGCTATCCTGGACAATTAAGGCTCTAACGCCCACTCTCTCATGGACCTAGTTTCAGAAGTGATCAGCAGCTGAGCTCACCAGGGCTCACCCCCACCCCACCCTGCCTGACAGGCTGTTTGCAGTATCCCTATTTCAATAAATGGAATGAGAGAACGTATATGTTCTGTGGTATTCTGCTGCCGGTTCTGTATTATATAGATGCCACTTGTTCTTCTCCCCTTACTGTGTTTCTTTTTCAGCAAGGATCATTTCCCCATAACAGCTTCTCCTTTACCCATTTCTGTATCAGGCTCAGCTTTTAGGCTCAAGAGACCCTGTTGGGAATAAACTGTGCACCCGCTGTCAGTGCTCCTGGTAACCAGACTGCCTGTAGGGAGGTCCTTGAAGCATGTGCTGGGGTAGAGGGGGGTGATCCTTTTATCTATGCAGCATCCCCTTAACTGTTCTCTGGTTGCTAATATTTATATCCTCTCTCCCGTCATGTATATTTGCAAGCGCACTCTGCTCCGCACATCCCCAACCCGTACATAATTGTGACCTCTCAGTGGTTTAGCTTGGTCAACAGTACATGAGTGGAGGAGTTCCACCTCACCGCAGCTTCCTTCTCCACTTGTGTTAATTCAAAGATGGCGGTTCTCTTTTTCCTTTGCCACCCTTTTACCAGACCAGTATTCTCTCTCTGTGTAGATTAACTGGCATCACTTTTATTCACTACCCAGATAACTCAAGGAAACTATTGGGTCCAAACGGAGAGCTTGGCTAACCCTTATCTTGTAAACTTTCAACATTGTTAAACAGAATAAAACTTTTAAATTATGTGCCCTATTACACAGGGCTGTTTCCTGCCAAAGGACATCTTCATGCCCCATTTCTGTGTCCCTTAATGAGTCTCTATCTTACACCTGTGAAACTAACAGAGGGAAATTAACAATAGTTCGGAGATGTTTTGTTTGCCACCCACAGCGAGTTCAGACTTTGAAAGCCTCATGTCTGTTAGTTAGTGTTAGTCAGTGTCACATCAGTTTCAAGGTGGCCTTCAAAGCATGTTACATGGGTGTGTCAGTTTCATGCCCAGCGGCGGAGCAGCCGTAGTAAAGTACTGCGAGGGCGGTGCATCATTTACAAGATTCCAGGCCAGGCGTTTCAACAGGCGCTCCTCTAGGAGCTGCATCGGACATGGGAGAACTCAGGGATTGAGTCAGGCCCAATGCTTGTTGCAGGTATTCATCTGCTTCTTCAGGTGTGTGTAACTGGTGGTTTTTCCCCTTGATGTTAACTGATAGCACTGCAGGATATAGTAAAGAGTATTGAAGACCTTGGTTCCTTAGACCCATTTTAAGTTTGTCACACACACCAGACCTCTTTCCAGTGCACTCTTCGGGTAGTCTGGGTAAAAGAATATTCTCACTCCATTCACTATTGTATCTTTAAGTTCTCTCACCTGCTTCATTATTATTTCCCTGACCTGGTATCTGAGCAGTTTAAAAATCAGTGGTTGCAGGTGTGTGTTCTGTTTGCTATTCCTCGGTCTCCAAATTCTGTGATCTGTCCAACTCAAAATCCTACAGTTTCGGATCGAGCTGCAGCCACACTGGTAATTGGGAGCTAACGTAGTCTACCGGGTCTTTCCCTTCCATTCCGTCAGGCAAATCCAGGATTCACATGTTTTTCCTGCTTCCTCTACCCTCTAGGTCTTCCAATTTTGAGGTAAGCCAATGTATTTGTTGCTCCGCAGCTTGCAGTCAGACATCCAGCTATGTTTGGGATGTGCGGGCCTCCTCAGTATGGGATTTGTTTGCCGTAACTCTGACGTTTAATCCACTAAGGTTGGCTTGTGTTTCTGTCACTGTTTGCTTGATCGTTTCAACCGTGACAACAATTTTTCCTAAAAGGGACATTTGATTCCCAGTAGCCTGGCTCTGCTCCTTTGATGCCTCGTGGATAGTTGCCATCTTGGCACACAGTGGAGATGCTGTGGGGGGGGGAGAGATCCAGATCTTTCTTCTGATTCTGTGCACCCACTGGTGTCGCAAACGCCTCCAGTCGAGTCTGCATACCTTCCCCTATTTACTCGTGTTTTTCAGTACCTCTGCAGGAGTAAATAAATTGCGGATGGGGGTAGAATGCTGCTCTGGTAGCTCAGAGCTCAAGGCTTAAGTGGCCATCTTGGATCTGGCACACATGTGACCTCAAACGTTGTTTTGTTTTATTGCTGTGTGAGCAAATGCTGCCAATCCAGATATGTCATCCCAAGCTGTTGAGGATCCCCCTCAGCTCACCACGTCGAATCCGCTGCCTTCTTTGGTGTCTTTGAAGCACATTGTCTTCAGTTACATGACAAATGGCCTCAAACCCAGTTCCATCTGACTGCTTATTGTCATTCTCATCATCTCTTCTATTCTGATCATCTGGGATCCTGTCCCTTGTTATAACTGTATAATTTAGGCAGCACTTGTCATGTTTACGAAACTCCCTTGCAATGAGGTCCTCTGTCTTTAATTTTTGTGAGCATTTCTTGGTCATCTCTTAGCTCTGTTGCCCTTTTCATTGTGGCTTTAGCGGTTTTGATAACAATAGTTGAATATTGTTTCTTCCCTTTCACTTTGATTACATATTTGTTACAGATTCCACATGTATCAGGAAATAACACTCTAGATCATGAGGCACAAGGAACACCACTCCTGAGTGATGATGTGAGTTATGTTCACCAGCATCTGTATGTTCTCCAGATTTTCTGATCCTCTTGGCTTTTGTGAACTTTTGATAGAAACATAGACTTTGACGGCAGATAAGGAATGCTTGTCCCACTTAGTCTGCCCATTTCCCTACCTATTGGATAAGCTGCAGATTCTAGTTAACCAATAACCTTTTTCTTCCTAACCCCCCTACCAGAATTGCCTTATGTCTGTCTCATGCATTCTTGAATCCCAACACTGTTTTTGACCCCATGACCTCCTCCTCAGGAAGGCTGTTCCATGCGTCCACCACCCTCTATGTGAAACAGTACTTCCTCACATTGTCCCTGAGCTGTCCCCTCTCTGTCTTCAAATTGTGCCCCCTTGTTCTTGCACATCTCTCTTTCTGAAATATGCTACCCTCTTGGACTTTGTTGATTCCCTTGAGGTACTTGAAAGTTTCTATCATGTCCCCCCCCCTTTCCTCAAGGGTATACATATTAAGCTCCTTTAGTCTCTCTTCATATGGCAAAGCTGTCCCCATTAAAGGTGTTGAATGTGTACGAGGCAGATTATCCATTTTTCAGTATCCCTGAGCTATTGCTATTGGATTTTGGTATGGGCTGGGGGAACCAAGAGAAGTCTAAACGTATAGGGACAATGGCAGCTTTGAAACTAGGTTTAGAACAGTTACTGCAGGAGCCAAAACAGGTCGAACCTAATAATCCTTGTTGTCGAGGCACAGGTCAGGAAGCATAGGGAAAACCAGGAGCAGTTGTAGAATTCACCAAAAATATTTATTTACAGTAGTAATAATGTAAAAAAAAACAAAAAAAAACTTATTCAGTATAACTATGTACAAAGAAGAAAGAACAGTTTTCCTTGGGTCTCTGTGTCCCTTTTTTTCTTCTAATCTTTCTTGCAGTTGTAGCTTAGCTCTTATAAGTCCTTTCAACCCCCATCCTGTTTTTGTAAATATCAGGCAGGAGCTGCTAGAACACAAGTGTGCTTATATAGTTGAGGCCCCCCTTTGCACAGCTTTTGTGAAAGGCTCAGAGATTTGCACTAAGGTAACCTCTAGTTTCCAACAGCTTTTTGCAGTCATCTCAAATTATAAATATACATTTCAACAGTAACACTATATATTTTCTAAACACAAGGGATCCCGATATCAGTTACATTTCCATACAATGATTTGCACATATTTTTTATATTAGTTGATATGCAAGGGAGGAAAAGACAGATAGCAAGAGAGGACTGAGAGACAGAGAGAGGCAAAGAATTGTGAGACTTGGGTTGTTCAAGTCTGAGGTCTCACAGGAAAATTTGGTTGCGCAACCAGACAGAGAAGAGAAAGAAAACAAAAGAATAGATCCTTGCATTCAAACCCTTTCTCCAAAACAACTGGAACAGGGTCCTATTCCACCCTGTCACAATCCTGATGAAACTTCCTAGACTTTAGCAAGGCATTTGACACAGTCCCACACAAAAGATTAATAGTCAAATTAACCAGCCTGGGAGTGGGTCCCAGGGTGGTAGCCTGGGTAAAACATTGGCTGGACAACAGGACACAGAAGGTAATTGTAAATGGAGTCCACTCTGAGGAAAGAGGGGTTACTAGTGGGGTACCGCAGGGTTCAGTATTGGGTCCAGTCCTTTTTAATGTCTTCATAAGTGACATTGCAGAGACACTGGAAGGAAAAGTGTGCCTCTTTGCAGATGACACAAAGATCTGCAACAGGGTTGATACACAAGGAGGAGTGGAAAGGAAGAGAAGGGACTTGGCAAGGTTGGAGGAATGGTCAGAAGTATTCCAGCTAGGATTCAATGCAGAGAAATGCAAAATAATGCACCTGGGAAACAAGAACCCAGGGGAAGAATACACAATGGGGCTGAGGTAGTAACAACAACAAAAAAGGAAAAGGACCTGGGGGTAATCATATCAGATGACCTTAAGGTTAGCAAGCAATGTGAGAAGGCAATAGAGAGGGCTGGGGTATACTGGGATGCATAGGAGAGGCATCAGCAGCAGAAAACAGGAAGTTGTTATCCCTCTGTACAGACAGTTGGTGAGACCCCATCTGGAGTACTGTGTCCAGTTCTGGAGACCCCATCTCCGCAAGGACATAGACAGGATAGAGGCAGTCCAGAGGAGGGCACTAAATGGTGCAGGGTCTGCAAGAGAAGCCGTATGAGGAGAGACTAAAGGAGCTTAATATGTATACCCTTGAGAAAAGAAGGGAGAGGGGGGACATGATAGAAACATTTAAGTACCTCAGTGGAATCAGCAAAGTCCAAGAGGGTAGCATCTTTCAGAAAAAGAGAATTGCAAGAACAAGGGGACACAATTTAAAGATGGGGGGGCGGTTCAGGGGCAATGTGAGGAAGTATTATTTCACAGAGAGGGTACATGATGCATGGAACAGCCTTCCTGAGGAGGTTGTGGGGTCTAAAACTGTGGGAGAATTCAAGAATGCATGGGACAGACATAAGGCAATTCTTGTGAGGGCTAGGAAGAACTAGGCAGTTGGTTAACTAGGATCTGCGGCCTATCCTGTAGGTAGGGAAATGGGCAGACTAGATGGGCCAAGCAGTCCTTATCTGCCCTCAAAGTCTATGTTTCCTGTATTGACTAGATTTTTACCAGTTATAGCTATTTGTACAAAGAGGCGGGGGCGATGATTAATTTCTCAGGCAGTCACAATGCCATCTACTGCATTAGGGGAAAACATGGGCCACCTAATGTTTTTCAATATAGAGCCTCAAAATCATTTGACTATTTTGTATTTAATGCAGATTTAGACTCAATAAACTAGGATTCCTTAAATATTATCCTAGTCTGGAAGAAGCTTGGTCATTTTTCACTAGCGAGTTAAAAATGGTTTTGAGTAAACATTTTACTCTTGAAATAAGAAAAGTTTCTCCATTATTTCCACATTAAAAAAAGAGAAAATAACAATTGGAAAGGAGCTCAAAAATCAGAAACACAGTAGGACTGAATGAATTATAGAAGGCCAAAACGTCTCTATGTCAGGGAAGTTAGATTAGCGAAGGCTAAGGCTAGCTACATAAGAAATTAAAACTGTAAAGTTGGCTGGGGATCCAGGATATTTTCAGAGTGTAATAAGTGGAAACACAAATAGTTAAAAAAATTATTAGAATATGCAGTGAAATTGGTGAACCAGTGGAGGACAGCGACATCTCTAAGGAATGTAATACATTTTTTGTAGTGTTTGGTAATTTCTTCTGAGGTATAGAGACTATTGGGGATATATCAAAAATGCCTGGGATATGCACACGGGTATCGTGGGGGTAGGGCAGAGGGTATAATAATAATCATAATATACACACACACACAACTGGGCAGACTGGGTGGCCCAGTGGCCCTCATCTGCCCTAATGTTTCATATAATTTCATTTATTGGAAGGCAAGATTAAGAGTAAAACTATTTTTTTCAACTGCATCCAGTACAAAAAAACATACAAAATTAAAACAATACAATGCAATACAATACAGTATAAAATGCATTTAGTTCCAAAAATAAGAGAAAGATTATCCAAGTAATTCATAAATTGACAAAGGTTCATCCAAAACAATCACAGCAATCATAAAATACTTTAGTAATTGTTGTTTTAAATCGAGTGATAGATGTCATCAAGGTAAGGTTACAACGTTTCTTTATCAGTTCCCACGCTTGAGAAACATACAGTATACAGCCAGAATAAAAGACCCACATTTAATTCTTCATCTAGGAATAGAAAAGCTTCTTAACTTAGATTATCTAAGGCTGTTTCAGATTGCTTTCTAAAGTGCAAATTGTCAGTAAGATATTTAGGTAAGGTCCCAGCAGTAAATTTATAAGCACACAAATACCAATAAATATCCCTTTGCAGAGCCAGTGAATTCCAGCCGACGACAGCATACAGAAGGCAATGATGCGTTCTCCATGGGAGCCCAGTAATAACTCTTAATAAGCTGTTGAAGAGTGGATCCAGTGTGCTCAGGACTTTACTAGTTGCATTTCTATAAATGCAATCACCGTAGTCAAGAACTGACATAAAGAATTGAGATCAAAGAACAACGGCCAGGCGGCTAACACAAAACTGGAGCCACAAGAATTCAAAAACACTTACTGAAACAGGAGTGCAGCTTCCCAGTCACTGCTGCAAACAAGGTCCAGGAGGCTTGTAGGTTTCAAGTAGAAAAGTTTTTTTATTTTATTTTATCAAGATAAAACACCGCTAGCACCATCAGCGAGCAGACACCACGCTGCATAGACACCCCTCCCAACAAAAGTCAAATGTTTTCACGTTTCTTGTGCTTTTTCAAGGCTGTATGAATGGCTACACAATCTCCCCTTTTAAAGTCCTCATCTTAAAGCTGTAGTGCACAAAATGGTGTAACTCTTTATACACGCAGTGTGTATACCAGCCATTCAAAAGTGCAAATGTGCAAAAGCGAATGCAAGTCATCAGAAATATATAAAGGTACAAACATAAATTATACAATGCATGAAAGACAATTGATAATATTTACAGAATATGATTGCAAAAATGAAAAAGGGGGGAAGGGGGAAAAGGGAATGAGCAGGAGAAAGAAAAGGGGATGTTATATCTAAGTATACACCAACAGTTTAACAAGCCTGTATGATGCTAATATCATTTATATTCATGTCTTTTAGCGTGAAACACAGGATAAGCTTCCAGTAGATTGGTATGCATCAACTCATGATGAATAAATACTACACACTAGTCCAAAATTTGTTATTCCTATTATTGTAAAACTCTCTACCTTATATACATAATTTATTCAAGATAGGGGGTAAGCTGGAATTGGTCATTTAAACCTGGCGGGAAATACAATCTCATTTTATATTGCCAGAATGCTTCCGTCTGTCACAATTTTTTATCCAGATTACCACCCCTAACATTTTCAAATATTCTTTCTATCATCTGAAACTGAAAGGTGCGATTCTTCCCACGTAGACCAATATGTTGAGCTACGGTACTAATATTATATCACTTTTCTGTACTTCAAATATGCTGACGTATTCTGTCCTTAAATTTTTGTCTTGTTTTACCCACATAGAAAGGGCATTTTTTACAAGTGGCCAAATATACAATATTTACAGTGTTTTACAGGTGGCAAAATTCTAAATATATTTAGTGTCCATAACTGGATCCTTGAACTGTTTTCCTACCAAATATATATTTGCAAAAATTACAATGTCCACAATAAGAGGTTCCCATCAGCTATTAGTTCCCAAATGTTTTTTTTTTCTCTATTGGGAGATCCTAATACATACTGTGAACCAGGGGATCCCTCAAATTCATCCCCCTCGTTGCGAGCTATCTTTGGTGTTTGTTTCGCCACCAGTTCACATTTTTTATCAGTGGATAAAGTGTGCCAATAATGCAAGATGATGTCCTTAACCAGATAGGTTTGAGGTGAAAAAGTGGTAATGAAGACCAGAGTGTCACTGCTAAAATTCTCATTTTCCCTCCTGTTGCTACATGTTAGAAAACTGTCTGTCCATAGTGTCCACCCTTTTCTTGGCTTTCTTGATTGTGTTGCAATCATAGCCTCTTGCTCTAAATCTGTTTGTAAGATGTGTCACCTGATCCTGGTAAATCTGGTTATATGTACAATGTTGCTTCGTTCTCATGAACTGTCCTGTTGGGATGTTCTCTGTAAAGTGTGATGGATGACAACTTTGATAATAGAGAATGGAATTTCTTCTTGTTTCTTTTCTGTAAAGTTGTGTTACTATTCCTTTGTCTAGGCCTTTTGGAGGTTGCTATTGGTGCTTTCTAAGTAGTTGATGAATTGTGTCAGTTAGTCTTCTGATCCCTTCCATATAAAAAAGAAGTCATCAATGAATTTCCTGTACAGGTCATTCATATGCAGAAATGGATTTGTGTCACTGTAAACAAATTCTTCTTCCCACTTCGCCATGTACAATATGGCATAATTGGGGGGCCATCACTGCCCCCATTGCAGTTCCATTTTTTTTGCAGATACATTCTATTTTTAAACGTGAAGACATTGCAGGTCAGAGCTTTCTCAGTCAGCAGTACCACAAATTGATGTGTATAGTTCATCCTCTGTGTTAGCATGTACCTCATTGCCTCCAGCACTTCTGTGTGAGGAAAGTTCGTGTAAAGTGCTCTAACATTCAGTAACCAACCAGGAGATAATGTGGCTCGATTTCACTGTCTTTTAGGATGTTTAATAAATCTGTGGTGTCTTTTAGAAAAGATTGAGTATTTTCAGAGACCGTTTTTATACGGTGATTCACAAATTGAGCTAACGTGTCTGTGACTGAGCCAATGCTGGCAACAGCTAGCCGAGCTGGAGGATGATCTAAGGATTTATAGACCTTTGGTATGCTATACAACACTGGTCACACAGAATGTTTCACTTCCAAAAATTCTAAAGTATACTGATCAGTAAGATTATTACACAAAGCTTCATGCAGTAAGATGTCAATTTCTGTTTTGTAACTTTCGGTAGGGTCCCCTTCCAAAGGAGTATAAAATGCAGTGTCCCCAAGCTGACGTAGCATTTCTTTCTCATAATCTGCTTTGTTCATAATTACCGTGGATCCCTCCTTATCCGCACGTTTAATGATTATGTTTGAATTATTCTGTAAATTCTTAATGGCCTACTTTTCCTCAGTGGAGCAATTGTAATAATGTGCTCTAGGGAGATTTAAGGCCTCAAATTTCTGGTGACAGTTTTTTTCGGAAATGGAAACGGTCAAGTTAGATGGTGGTATGTATGTAGATTTTGACCCGAAACCAGATGCTGTTTCTATTACTGGAACCTCATTTACTGCATTGTCTATGTTTTCTTCCAAATTATTGGTTGACCCATTATCTTTATGAAAAAATCCTTTTAAATTCAACTTGCATGTAAATTTGTGAAAGTCAGCTACCGTGTTGAAAATGTTAAGATCTTGTGTGGTTATAAAGGAGAGACCACACTGGAGTAAACTAGTTTTCTGCTTCTGTAAGGTTGTAGTCAGAAATATTCATAACCATGTCTTCAAACAATATGAAGTCTTGCTGTATTCTGACAATCTGCAGTTAGCCCCAGCCTTTAAACTGCCCCAGAGAGTATTGGGTTAATTTTCTATGCAGTGCATAGAATGTTGAGCTCGAGCTCGGTTGAGGTCTCTGTCTGCAGTACTTTAAAACCCAACCACCAGATTCTTTACTCTGCCTCACTGAACAGTCGCTCCAGAGATTTCTCCTTCTGCTTGGTTCAAAGTCAGTTAAAGTTGTTGGTTCTTTCTGAATTTAAATCCGAAATTAATTCTGCTTTGTTGGTTCAGGCTCTGTCTGCGGTACCGTGAGTACTTAGTTTTCTGTTTACTTTGTGGAAATTGTAAGACTTGTTTGATCGGTTTGGCTGAACCGATCCATTAGTTTGATTTCTCGTGCTTTTTTTTAGTGTGTGTTTACCGGTCCTTATCGGTTTAAAAAAAAAAAACGTGTTTTAAACATTTTTTTCCAATACCTGTGACACGGTTAGGTAGGGAGACTTGCCTGGCGGTTGCCGAAAAAAGGGTAAGTTTGGTTAGGTTGGCCATGTCTGAGAAACCCAAGAAAAAAAAATGAGCCCACTGGGTTTCAGCAGTGCAGTGAGTGTGGGGAGGTCTTTGTTAAGGCCGATCCCCACACCACCTGTGTTTGTCTGGGGCTTGAACACCTCGATACAGACTGCCAAATTTGTAAAACTTTCTTAAGTCTACCCTGGAGAAAAGATTAGGTATACTTAGGGAAAAAGAGGCTGAGAAGCCAGCTGACCCGGATGGCCAGCCTGGTTCGGTTCCGACCGAACCAGAAGGAGTGCCCCCTGATCAGTGCAATGCTTCTTTGGGCAAGAGGAGAGCCGATCCTGAGGGATCGGTTCCTATGAAAAGGAAACTTAAAGACAAGTCAGACGATTCGGATCCAGAGGTTCATGATCCGACCGCTGATGAGATTGCCTAAGCGATTCGGATTGTTGAATCGCTTCACCTGGTTCTGTCCAATCCGGCTCTGTTAGCTAGGGGCTCAGTTCGGTTGGTTCCGCCAGTTCAGGATTATGCCCCTGAAGATTTTTATGAACCGGAATTTGAGGAGGAGGGGGATTATGAACAAGATGATGACTATGATGGAGCAGAAAGTCTGGATGTGCCCATTGAACGGGACATCACCCCAGACAGACCTTCTGGTGTTTCTCCTCCTAGGCTCTTTCAGTCCCCTCCCCACTCTCTGTTCTACAGGAAAGTGGCTGAAACTCTCCTGCTTCCTATGGAGGAAGCTACAGAGGATCAAGAAGAGCCTGATTTTGTTGAAATGATGGACATCCCAGAGTCCAGGAGACTGTCTGTTCCCCTGCATAAATCTTTTGGGAAACAGACACAAAACATTTTAAAGTCTCCTAATTCTGTACCTCCTGTTGATAGAAGAATGGACAAGAGGTATACTTTATCAGGCTCAGACACAGAGTTTTTCTACCAGCAGTGCAGCCATGTTGGGGTCATGCAGGCTGCAGACAAGGCTAATGTTCCCTTGGCTTCACACCCCTCCAGATAAAGACTCCAGGAGGATGGATGCCTTGGCAAAGAAGCAATACATGGCATTCTCTTTGGGACTCAGGCAGGCTAATTATATGGCCTGTGCAGCCAGGTACCAGAAGTCCAGGTGGGACACTGTACTGGCACTGGCTAAACAGGCCTCCCCCCAGCTGGCCAAGGAGCTGGAGGAGGTGGCTGCGGATAGGATTGAGGCATCTAAGGTACAGTTTCCTGCTGCTGTGGACTCCAGTGATGCATCATCAAGAGTCATGGCTACATCTGTGGCTCTTCGGAGAATGGCTTGGTTCAGATGTACTAGCCTCTCACAGGACACCCAGGCTAAGGCCATGTATTTCCCTGTGGAAGGTAATTCTCTGTTTGGGGAGCAGACAAAGAATTACATGAAGAAGATGGAGGAATATAGGTCCACTTACAGGAGTACAGAGGCCAGGGAGAGGCAGGCAACTCCTCAAAGGCAGCAATCTAGGGGCAGGGGCAGGCCTTTTCATAGGCCTTTCTACCAAACACATGCCTCTTCTCCCTTTTCATAGAGGGGGTTCTTCAGAGGGAGAGGCAGAAAGGGGATGCAGGGCTACATCCACTCCTCAGCCTAAGGCCCCTGCCAAGCAGACACCCTGATGGGTCTGCCTGGGTCGACTCTCCTATCCCTGTAGGGGGCAGGCTGGCTTACTTCATCCAGGACTGGGTATCTATACTTCAGACAAGTGGGTCCTGGAAGTAGTAAGCCAGGGACTGGTTCTCAGCTTCAAAAAATTTCCGAAGATGAGAGCCAGATCTTTTCCACCTGCAAGTCTCTCAGAAACCCTTGGCCTAGAGGCAGAGGTTTCATCTCTTCTGGTCTTAGAAGCCATAGAGAGAGTTCCTGCCCTACACTGGGGCAAAGGTCTGTACGCCAGGTACTTCCTTACCCCAAATAAGACAGGGGAAGGGCGACCCATCCTAGATCTAAGATTCCTGAACAAACATATTTTAAAACCAAGGTTCAAGATGGTGACTCTGGGAATAATTCTTCCCTCTCTAAGGCCAGGGGACTGGCTAGCCTCCCTGGACCTCAAAGATGCCTTCTTTCACATCCCCATCAGGTGCTCCCACAGAAAGTACCTCAGGTTCAAGTTGCTCTCAGGCCATTACCAGTTCAAAGCAATGCCCTTTGGCCTAACATCAGCTCCAAGGGTTTTTACAATGTGCCTGGCAGTAGTAGTTGCCTTTTTAAGAAGGCAAAAGATTTCCATTTTTCCATATCTGGACGACTGGCTCCTAGTGGGTCAGTCTCCAGACCAAGTCAAGTCAGACCTGCAAGTGACCCAGCAAGTGCTCACTTCCCTGTGATTTGTTCTCAACCTCCCCAAGTCAGTTCTCGAACCGGTACAGCTTCTTACCTTTATTGGGGCAGAGCTAGATACTGTCAAAGCAAGAGCCTTTCTTTCCCTGGAAAGGGCAAGAGTTCTTATAGAACTGGCTTCCTCCTTCAGCCTTCAGGTGTCCCGGCCAGCAAGGCATTTCCTTCAACTCTTGGGCCACATGGCAGCTTCTACAGCAATGGTCCAAGGGGCAAGATTCCAGATGAGGGACATTCAGTTCCATCTGAGGGCCTTTTGGTCCCAAAAGAAGGATCCTCTTACCAAACTGATTCCAGTGACTCGGACACTGATCCAAGCTCTTCAATGGTGGCAGGATGAGGACAATTTAAGGCAAGGGGTCCCATTTGTTACTCAGTCTCATTTGGTGGTCCTTATCACGGATGCTTCCCTTTAAGGGTGGGGAGCCCATCTGGGGGCTCTCACAGCCCAGGGACTGTGGTTCCAGGAATCCCTTTTTCATATGAATCTCCTGGAACTCAGGGCAGTTTTTCTGGCCCCTCAAGCTTTCTCTCAGTCAGTATAGAACAAGGTGGTTCAGGTCAGAACAGACAACACCACCACCATGTGGTACATCAACAAACAGGGAGGCACTCAACTCATGGCATTGTGCATGGAAGCCATGTAATTGTGGTCCCTGGCTTATTCTCTGCAGACCTCTCTGATAGCAGTCCACCTTCTAGGGAAGGACAATGTGCTAGCAGATGCACTGAACAGGATCTCCCAGGGCCATCACAAATGGACCCTGGACCCTCTGGTATTAAAAGTGATTTTTTCAAGGTGGGGCACTTCAGAGATAGATCTCTTTGCAGCCCCAGACAATCACCAACTTCCCCTGTTTTGTTGCAGACCCCCGGTCTTGGGCTCAGTCCCTCTGGATGGTCTGATCTTGAACTGGGAAGGGAAATTTCTCTATGCCTTCCCTCCCTTTCCTCTACTGTTCAAGGTTCTGATCTGTTAACCTTCTCTCAGGGGAGGATTTGGTACCCCAATCTTCGGTCCCCCAATTTCAAGGCATGGCTCTTGAAGAGCTAGAGTATGCAGATTTGCATCTGTCCCAAGGGGTTCTGGATATTCTCAAAGCCTGCCACCAGAAAGGCTTATGACTCCAAATGGAAAAGATTCAGCATTTGGTGTTCCAAGAAGCATATATCCCCAAACACTGCTGAATTGCCTACAGTTCTGGATTATCTGGTCCATCTTAATGGTCTAGGCCTCAGACCAGCTACTCTCAAGGCACACTTGTCAGCTGTTTCTGCTTTTCTGTCAGTGGGAAAGCCTTCCTCACTGTCATCTCACCCTGTATTCTGCAAGTTTTTCAAGGGATTGCTTCATACCAATCCTCCCTTTAGGGATCCTGCCCCTGCCTGGGACTTAAATGTTTGCATTGCTCAACTTATGCAACCCCCATTTGAACCTATGTTTTCAGAAGAGCTTAAGTACTTGACTTGGAAAACTGTGTGTTTTTGGTACCGTTACCTCTGTCAGACGTATCAGTGAATTGCAAGCCCTGTCAGTGGAACCTGATTTTATCTCATTCCATAGAGATAAAGTGGTCCTTAGAACCAATAGGAGGTTCTTGCCCAAAGTGGTTTCAGACTTAAATTTGAATCAGTCCATGTCTCTCCCTGTTTTCTTCACTGATAATTCTTCCTCACGGGAGCGGAGGCTACACAGTTTAGATGTTAAAAGAGCCCTTAGCTACTACATAGAGCGTACCAAGGGTCGCAGGTTTGATTCCCTCCAGTTGTTCCTCACTTATGGGGAAGTGAGAAAGGGCAAACCTGTCACCAAGAGAACTGTTGCCAGGTGGATTGTTTCTTGTATACAATTCTGCTATGAGAAACTGGGAAAAAGTCCACCCTCAGGCCTGAGGGCTCATTCCACAAGAGGTACAGCTGCTTCCCTGGCTGCTGCCAGGGATATCCCTCTGTTAGAAATTTGTCAAGCAGTCATCTGGAAAACAGTCCATACCTTTACCAAGCGTTACTCTCTGGATGTCCAGGCTAGGAGTGATGCTCGGTTTGGCACAGCAGTACTTCAGAGCCTATTCCCAAAGTAGGTTCTGTCCCTCCTCCATGGAGGTACGGCTTGGTAGTCTGCAGATTGTCAGAATACAGCAAGACTTCATGTTGTTTGAAGAGTCTGGCTGTATTCTGACCTCCATCCTTGCCTCCCCTCTCAGAACCTGTTTTTGGGAAGTGGGTGGGCAGGTGCAGCGTTGCACCCCAGGGATGTTTTAAGCACACCCCCTTTTTACTTGGGTGCTTATAATATAATATTTATTTGGATAGGTTTTTGGTTTCCTGACTTGAGTCTTCCTTTGGGAATCCAAAACTTTTTGTTGCCAGTTGGCTAGTTAAAAAATTTTACAATTTCCACATAGTTAGTCAGTGAGTGTTTGCTCGTAAGAATCTGGTGGTTGGGTTTCAAAGTGCTGCAGACAGAGACCTCAACCGAGCTCAAGCTCAACGTTCTATGCACTGCATAGGAAATTAACCCTGTACTCTTCGGGGCAGTTTAAAGGCTGGGGCGAACTGCAGATGGTCAGAATACAGCAAGACTCCATTAGAAGAAACACAATTACTAAGTTGAGTAATTTTTTCATCTTCTCCATCTTGTAATGGTAGCCTTGTCGACTCCCCCTCCCCTGTCTGAAGGTATGACGACCTCTCCCTCTGAAACCACGTTCTCTTGTACCTCTTCTGGTGTGTCTTTTCTGAACCTGGCAATACGTGGTCTGTGTCTCTCTTGCCACTCTAGTAATATGGCCACTAGGTTCTGTACTGGTGAAGGTTATAGAGATTATGGTATGACATCCCCTTTTCTTTCTCCTCCTTATTCCTTTTTCCCCACCCCCCCTTTTTCCAATCATAGATTGTAAATATTATCAATTGCCTTTCATGCATCGTATAATTTATGTTTGTACATTTGTCTTGAAAAAGCACGAGAAGCACAAAACGTTTGACTTTTGTTGGGAGGGGCATCTAGTTCGGCGTGGTGTCTGCTCGCTGATGGTGCTAGCGGTGTGTTTTTAATCTTGTTAAAATAAAAAGGAACTTTTCTACTTGAAACTTACAAGCCTCCTGGACCTTGTTTGCAGAAGTGACTGGGAAGCCTTACTCCTGTTTCAATAAAGAATTGACAAGAGATTTCCTAATAAAGTAACAAAAATGTGACCTATTCCTATAAAAAATAAAGATTCTTTTGAGCTTAATAGACAACAAATACACACGTTGACCAAAGTTTAAGTGTTTGTCTAAGATCAAACCAAGGTATTTGTAGGTAGTTACTCTCTCTATACCCATACCTTTGCTCAATTTCAAGACTAAAGCAACATTAGTTTAACATTTTTTCGCAGACAGTATCCATTGTGTTTTCTTTTCATTCAGCAGTAGTCTTAAATCGACCAAGGCATTCTGCACAGTATCAAAATCAAACTGAGCATTCTGGATATCTATATATTTATGTTTTTCTCATATTGACAGGCCATGTGGTTTTGTTTTTTTCTGACATGCAGGTGGGTGAGTGCTGTAGTCACTATTAGATTTAACAACAGAGAAAGATAGTGTCTCTGGTGAGATATCTCTGAAGATGTTGAAGTTTCCAGCTCTTCATATACCTGGTCCTATTGTGCTACTGTTTTATTGGTCACTGCTGTCTGGAGAGTTACCCGTGGGATGGAAGTTAGCTAAAAGTTGTTAAAGTGTATAAAGTTGGGAGCCCAGAACAAATGACAAAGTACTGTACAAGCCAGCAGCTCTTCTCCTGGTGGTTTTGAAGCTGTTTGAAAAGATTGTATCGAGGCAGCTCTGGGACTGCCTTGAGTAGAATGGGGGATTATGATAAGCACTAGTCAGCATTTTGGCAGGGGCATAATATCATTATGTCTGGGTTGAAGGTCTTGGATGATTTCAACAAAGCTATGGAAACCGGTGAGTTCGTCTATGCCATCTTGTTTGACCTCTTCAAGGCCTTCGACATAGTGGATTACTCGATATCCTGTTGAGGTGACTTGGAATGTTAGGGTTAAACGATAAAGCACTGAAATGGTTTTCTGAATACTTTTGGTATCACAGGCAGAGGATTGTGGTCAGCTGTAGGATCTCTGGGGATTTGGATATTGAGAGCAGGTAGAAATATGGAAACATAGAAACATAGACTTTGATGGCAGATAAGGACCACTTGGCCCACCCAGTCTGCCCATTTCCCTACCTATTGGGTAAGCTGCAGATTCTAGTTAACCAACAGCCTACTTCCTGCAACCCCCCACTATAATTGCCTTATGTCTGTCCCATGCATGTTTGAATTCCCCCACTGTTTTAGACCCCACAACCTCTCCAGGAAGGCGGTTCCATGCGTCCACCACTCTCTCCGTGAAAAAGAATTTCCTCACATTACCCCTGAGCCGTCCCCCTCTAACTTTAAATTGTGCCCCCTTGTTCTTACACAACTCTTTTTCTGAAAGATGCTACCCTTGTGGACTTTGTTGATTCCCTTGAGGTACTTAAAAGCTTCTATCATGTCCCCCCTGTCCCTACTTTCATCAAGGGTATACATATTAAGCTCTCTCAGTCTCTCTTCATATGGTTTCTGATGTAGACCCTGCACCATTTTGGTTGCCTTCCTCTGGACTGCTTCCATCCTACTATGTCCTTGCGTAGATGAGGTCTCCAAAACTGTACATAGTACTCCAGATGGAGTCTCACCAACTGTCTGTATAGAGGGATAACCACTTCCCTTTTTCTACTTGTGATGCCCCTCCCTATGCATCCCAGTATCCCCCTGGCTCTCCTTACTGACTTCTCAACATTGCTTACCCACCTTTAGGTCATCTGATATGACTACACCCAGATCCCTTTCCATTATTGTTGTCGTTAGTACCTCCCCTGCTATTGTGTACTCTTCTTCTGGATTTTTATTTCCCAGGTCCATTACTTTGCACTTCTTTGCATTGACTGTAAGTTGCCATATGTCTGACCATTCCTCCAACCTTGCCAAGTCCCTTCTCATCCTTTCTACCCCCCCCTTGTGTATCAACTCTGTTACAGATCTTTGTGTCATCCGCAAAGAGGCATACCTTTCCTTCCAGACCCTCTGCAATGTCACCTGTAAAGACGTTAAAGAGGACTGGAACCAGTACTGAGACCTGAGGTACTCCACTAGTAACCCCTCTTTCTTCAGAATGTGTTCATTCACTGTTACCTTCTGTGTCCTGTTGTGCAGCCAGTTTGCTACCCAGGCTACCACCCTGGGACCCACTCCCAGGCTGGCTAACATGATTATTAATCTTTTGTGCGGGACTGTGTCAAATGCCTTGCTAATGTCTAGGTAGGCCATATCCACATCCCTGGTCTATTACTTTGGTCACCCAGTCAAAGAAATCGATTAGATTCGTCTGACATGACCTTCCTGCTGTGAATCCATGCTGCTTTGGGTCCTGTGCCCCGCTGGCCTCTAGGTACTCAACAATTCTTTCTTTCAGAAGTGATTCCATCATTTTCTCTGCCACTGAGGTCAAACTAACAGGTCTGCGGTTTCCTGCTTCTGCCTTGCTCCCACTTTTGTGAAGGGGAATCACATCTGCCCTCCTCCAGTCCTCAGGTACCACCCCATCTTCCCATGATTTGTTAAAAAGTGTGGTTAGTGGTGTCACTAGGTCCTCCCTTAGCTGTTTTAGAATTCTAGGGTGAAACCCGTCAGGCCCCATTACTTTGTCCACCTTGAGTTTTAGGAGTTCTTTCAGTACTCTTTCTTCTGTAAATGGACTGGTGTCAACCCCACTATCCAGAGTGCTTCTACTGTTTGGTTTAGGTAACTCCTCCTCTTCTTCTTTTGTGAATACTGAGCAAGGTTCCACAGGAGTCAGTCCTCAGTTCCTTCCTTGTTAGTAAGTACGCAAAGGGCTTTGGGGAGTGTATCAGGGGTGTGGACTATCAGTTGTATGTGGATGACACTGTGGTATACACCTCCGATGCCTACCTCATTGTAGTGCAGACAAGACTGCAAAAGGCTTTTAATGGACTGCAGGCATTTGTAATACATCAAAACTAAAATTAAATGCGGGTAAGCAGATTGTAGTTCCTATACCTTAGGTGTCCCAGGGCAGACACTTTTGTCTTTGTTCAGCTACATATATTTAGTGCCTGCCCAGTGGGGCACCCACGGTAGTTCTGAGTTGAGTCCATTTTTCCCCCCTCAGTATTTGTCATTGTGTGTGGTGGGGGTAGTGGGGAGGAGCAGTGATGTGGTGGTGCTGCAGACCACGAGATGTAACTTTTTCTGTCAGCTGATGGGTTCAGTCAAGACTCAGGCAAATGATGAGCAAGCAGGCTGTAAGGCTGTGTAATGGGGTCAGCCATCTGCACGGGGTGGAGGAAGAGACAGATGAGGAATTAATGCTAGCCATCCAAAGGATGGCAGACATAGGGGAGGTGGTGCTGGTTGGAGACTTCAGTATTCCAGGTGTGGACTGCAGCCTCCCAGCAGCATCATCAACCAGGAGCAGATTTATTCTGGACTCCCTTCAAGGTGCCTTCCTCAAGCAACTGGTCAAGGAACCCACTCTGCAGAAGGCAATACTGGACCTTGTGCTCACAAACAGGGACAGTGTGATAGGGTAAAAGTGGGGGAGCACCCGGGGAATAGTGACCACCAGTGACTGTGGTTTGAAATCACAGAAGGAGCAGAACCAAACTGCACAAAAACATGTATCCTGGGTTTTAGGAGGGCAGACTTTGGGAAAATGGGGACAGGGAAAAGGAAGAGGAGGCCATTGTGGTTTTCCAAGGAGGTGACGGAGAAAGTGAAAGCCAAAATGATCACATTCAGGCAATACAAAAAGACGCAGGCAGAAGGGGATTAGGAACAAGTACCAGGAGAAGCAAAGGGAGGTAGGGAGGTCAGTAAGGGAAGCCAAAGCTCAAACAGAAGAGCGCATCACAAAATCAGTAGGTAGAGGGGACAAAACCTTTTACAGGTACATAAGTGAAAAAAGAAGGGCAAAGGGAGGGATAGTGAGACTGAGTGGGGAGGACGGGGCCACATGGAGGATGACAACAGTAAAGCTGACATACTGAACAGATATTTCTGCTCAGTCTTTACTGAGGAAGAGAAGGGTAATGGGCCTGAAGGATGTACGAGGGGTGGGAATGGCACAGAAATGGACACAAGTCCCTTTACACGGGAAAGGGTCCTAAAGGAACTGGAAGTAATAAGAGTTGATAAAGCAATGGGGCCAGATGGGGTGCACCCCAGGGTCCTAAAGGAACTAAGAGAGGTGGTGGCCGAACCTCTGGCTATCCTGTTTAGCCTATCACTGGAAACAGGGGAGGTACCCAAAGACTGGAGGACAGCAGATGTAATCCCCTTATACAAAGGTGGGAACAGAGAGGAAGCAGAGAACTACAGACCAGTCGGCCTGACCTCGGTAGTGGGGAAGATCATGGAAGCACTACTGAAGGAGAGATTGGTGGAACATCTTGTTGCCAACAGACTACAGGACCCAAGGCAACATGGTTTAACTGGGGGGAGGTCATGCCAGACCAATCTCGTTTAATTTTTCGACTGGGTGACAAAGGAGGTGGATTAGGGGAGGGCAGTGAACGTGGTCTATTTGGACTTCAGCAAGGCCTTTGACACTGTGCCATACAGAAGGCTATTAAACAAACTAGGGAATATAGGAGTGGGCAGGACAGTAGTGTGGTGGGTGGGTAATTGGCTAATCAGTGGCAGGACACAGCGGGTGGTGGTAAATGGCTGTCAATCCACAGAGGGAAGATTGACCAGTGGGGTACCACAGGGATCAGTGCTGGGTCCATTCCTATTCAATGTCTTCATCAGTGACATTGAGCAGGATCTAGATGGCAGAATTTCCCTGTTTGCTGATGGCACGAAGTTCTGTAACAGAGTAGACATGCCAGAGGGTGTAGACAGAATGAGGAGGGAACTGCTGAAGCTTGCAGAATGGTCAAGGGTTTGGCAGTTGAAATTCAACGCGAAGAAGTGCAAGATAATGCATATGGGGCACAGAAACCCTGGAACAACATATCAGTTGGAGGGTGAGGATGCAGCATGCACCAAGCAGGAATGGGACCTTGAGGGTTATCATCTCTGATGACCTTAAGGTAGGGAAACAGTGCGACAAGGCAGCAGGTAAAGCAAATAGGATGCTATGATGCATAGGCAGGGGCATCACCAGCAGGAAAAGGGAGGTCATAATTCCACCGTACAAGACATTAGTGAGGCCCCACCTGGAGTACAGTGTACAGTTTTGGAGACCTTACTTAGATAAGGACATAGACAAGGTAAAGAAGGTTCAGAGGAGGGCAACAAACATGTACAGGGATTGCACCACAAGTCCTATGAGGACAGACTGAAGGACTTGAATATGTACTCCCTGGAGGAGGGAGAGAGGGGATATGATAAAGACATACAGGTACCTTACAGGGAGGAATAGGGTGCAGGAATACACTATTTTCCAGTGAAAAAGAAGCTCCAGGACTAGAGGGCATGGGATGAAGTTTGAGGGAGGGCGATTCAGAGGAAACATGAGAATTTCTTCACAGAAAGGGTGGTGAACATGTGGAACACCCTGCCAGAGGAAGTGGTGGGGGCCGAAACAATCACAGGATTTAAGAATGCATGGATAGACATAAAGGAATCCTGGAGGTTAGGGGTAAGGGGCAACAGACTTCTAGAAAAACGTAAAGGGAATTTACAAGCTCAAATGGGCAGACTGGGTAGGCCATAGGCTCTTATCTACCGACAGTGTCTATGTAAGCGACAGTCCTCTTCTGATGTGAATGACAGCCTGCTGCTGCGAGTGAAGGGAGTTGGGAGTCGGATTGTAGCTAGACAGATGGTGAGTGCCAGTGCCAATAATTTTTTCTACGTTCTCCCACCCCTTCCCTTTGTGCTGCTTCTACTCTACAAAGTGAGCCACTCTCGTCTGTTTTAATGTAGTTAGACAGGTTGTGGTGGCGTGCTCACCAGTGATTGATTGGCTCTTGCTGTTGCTTGGCTCTTTTAAGAGCTTTAGAAAAGTTAAGCTACAACTTGACTGAATGAAACCTATTTAAATCATAAGCTCTTTTAAGAGCTGCCTATCTTTAATATTTTAAGCCATGAAGGAGGGAGTGAACTGATAGATAGGGAGGGGAAGAAGGGAGTGAGATAGGTGCTGCCAGGCCACCGGCCCTGCAAAGGAGGGGAGGGAGCGACCAGTGCTGACCACAGTTATTAAAAGCTCTGTACAGTCTTCTGTGCTTATTTAATTACAGAGGCAGGCAATATTGGGCAGATCTTAAAATAACTGTGCTGTCTTAGAGAGTGCAGTAAGCTGTATCAGAGGGAGAGACTTGGCGTGTCCAGGAGTAAACTAGCTAAAAAAGCTCTTCTAAGAGCTACAAGCCAAAATCTAAACAAATCTAAAGAGAAAAGCTCTTCTAAGAGCTACAGGGGGCTGAGTGAGCTCAACTGTTACATAAATGGGGAGGCGTGTAAATAATTTGTCAGGCATGTGTTTATACTACTTACATGTCAGAGTGGGCATGCACTTTCTCCACAAATTTCATACCCTGCAGATAATATCAGTACTATGCTTTTTTGGCTCTCAGTCCAAATTGAAAAGTCTGTCTTTCTCTCAATTGGCATTTAACACTTTGGAGGGTCAGCGAATTAAACAGGTGCAAGAATATAATTATCTTGGCTACTGGATGGAGCCCTCTGGGACAGGGAGTATTGATGTTGACAAGCTAGCTAAAGAACTGGGTGTAAAAACTGGATTGTTGCATATATGGCATGATTATTTTTGGGTTCTGATATCAAGTTGAAAATTATTTGTGCACGGTCTTATCAGTTTTTAGATTGTGCAGACATCATATATAAATACAGTAGTACGGAAGGACTATACAAATTATAGATCTTACATAATAGACTAGCAAGACTAAAACTTAAATAATACTTAATAATACTAAGACCCCGGGTCACTCCTGAAAAAGAGACTTCTAGTCTGAGTGTGCCTACAAAATTCAACAAATAAATACTTGAGTGTCCAAAAGACACTTATCACTGCTCAGTGCATAGGAAACTGGGTTGGTTGTCACTGCCAGAGCGCAGCAAGTTACATAAAATATTGTTATCATTAAAATGTATGAAGGGAATGTTCTCAAAGTATTTATTGGAAAGGTTAACTATTAGGGAACCCGGATTAAATCTAAGTCTAAGACGTTCTAGATGTATTGAATTTGGTGTGCCAAACATTAAACACATTAAGAGCTATGGATTTCTTTGGTATGTGGTACCACACATTTGGAACTCGTTGCCTATTGAATTCTGAAAAAAAGTATGCAAAATGGCCACTGACTAGGGCAGGGAAAACATGATATATAAAAACAAGGCCTGTCTGTACCCGTAATATTGAGACAGATAATGTGGCGACATGATAGGATTGTGATTGCTCCCCTTATCTTAATGGAGGCCTGCTGAATTTGCACTAAATTTAAATTGAAGTGAGATCTTGTATTGAGATGGTGAAAATGTATACAGTATGTTAAAGAGCAGCTGACACCTTTAGGATAACTTTAACAAAACATAACATTTAGATACAGTTCAGCTTGTATTTCACATTAGTTTTTTATTCTTCCTCCCCATTATTTATTACTGAGGTAATCTGCACGAAAACAGGATCTTTGCTCCTGAAGAGTTTATCTATTCCTGTTGGTTTCTCCGTACCTGAGTTCATAATGGCCTGCTTGTGACATCACAGTTACTCCCACGGCAACAGACTCTGATGTCACAACAGAGCATTATGACTCGAAATAGGGAGTAAACTAGAGGCAGATAAACTCTAAGAGAAATCCAAGGGGATAAATATCCTGTACTCAAGCAGATTTACTCAGTAATAAATAACAAGAAAAGTAACTATGTAGAATATATATTTATGTGTGTATATATATATTTATATATATATATATATATATATATATGGAATACAAGCTGACTTGTACCCAATTATGTTTTTCAAAGTTTTTTTTCACATCAGTAGCTCTTTAAATGTGAATTCGTAGTATCTAAATTTTATGAAAACTGGCACGTTTTGTGTAATGTGTTTAATATTGCATGGCTGTGTGCATAACAGTATCATTTGACAGGCTCTTTGCATCTCCATTTTAAATTAGTGATTCGTTCAATGGAATTTCCCTGAATAACATTGAATTGAATTGAAAGGGAAGGGGATAAGCAGCTGCCAACCTAGAGTGACTGTTGCCAGTCTGAAAGGTAGGAGCCAAACCATCCGACCACATGATCAGATAGACTAGTCCTCAAGAGCTTGTGGAGGAGGATGATACGGGCCTCTGTACTGAAGGTCTTGGCCAGGTTGCTGAAGGTGGCACCAGTAAGCAATCCCTTGTGCATTCCAGACAGAATGGAGTCAGTCAAATAAGGATATCCAGGGTTGTTTAATCCTATATAAGGCTGTTCATAATTGGTGCTATTCACCAGAGACTTTGCATAAATTGGGTCTGACGGATACTGGCAAATAATGGATGTAACAGTTTTCAGGCTAATATACTGCATATGTTTTGAGAGTCCCTTAAGTACTGGTATCTGTAGATTAATTTGGAAAGTATGCAGTCACGTACTGAAACAGAATATTCCTTTTGATCCTGCGATATTCATTTTTGGGGGTACTTCCTCTCTGTTTTTTTTCTTCAATAAATACGAAAGGAAATGTCTACCTTTAGTGGAACTAGCCATAAAAAAAATAACCTTGAGTAACTGGAAGGCGATATTATCCCCTAATTTGGATGACTGGATACCTTTCATGTCTAAGATGACATTAAATTAAAGGATGAGCCATAGCATTTCTAGGAGCCTGAGCCACTTTAATAAAACCTGGAAGAGGCACAGAAACATAGAAACTGATGGCAGATAAGGACTACTTGGCCCATTCAGTCTGCCCTTTTTTATTGTGCTGTTTTTGCTGCAGACCCTTCCAAGTCTTAAACACTTTTTTTTCCCACCCCCTTTCTATCCCTTATGATTCCCTTGTACCTATCCCAGGCTTTTTTGAATCTCACCACTGTTTTTGCCCCCACTACCTCCACTGGAAGACTGTTCCAGGTATCTACCATCCTTTCTGTGAAGCAGTATTTCCTCACATCTCTCCGGAACCTACTCCCCTCCATCTTCATATCATGATCCCTTGTTCTAGAGTTCCCTTTCCTCTGAAAAATACCTCCCACCTGTATCTTATTCACCTCTGTGAGGTATTTAAAGGTCTTGATCATATCCCCCTCTCCCTCCTCTCCTCCAGGGTGTACATGTTTAATTCCTTTAGCCTTTCCTCGTAGAGTTTTTCATGCAGACCCTGTACATCTTTGTAGCCCTCTTCTGAACTTCCTGTAATCTGTGTATGTCTTTCCTGAGTTCTGGTCTCCAAAACCAGACACAGTACTCCAGGTGGGGTCTTATCAATGACCTATATACGGGCAACACCACTTCCCTCTTCCTGCTGGTGATACCCCAACCTGTACATACCCCAGCATCCCACTAGCTCTTCTGATTGTTTTGTTGCATTGTCTGGCCACATTCAGGTCATCTGATATGATTTACCCCCAGGTCCCTCTCCTGCTTGGTCATTGCAAGTATCTCTACCCCATTTTGTACTGCACCCCTGTGTTTCTGTGACCCAAGTGCATTATTTTGCACTTTTTTGCATTAAACCTTGGCTGCCAAACTTTTGGCCACTCCTACAGTCATCTTAAATCTCTCTCCATTCTTTGTGCGTGCGCACACAGAGACACACACACACACACACACACACACACAAGTGTCCACTCTGTTGCTGATCTTGGTGTCATCTGCAAAGAGGCAGACCTTCCCTTCCAGTTCCTCTGCTACGTTGCTGATGAAGACATTAAAGAGGACTGGCCCCAGTACTGACTCCTGAGGTACCCCCTGTCACTCTCCCTTCCTTGGAATGAACTCCATTTACCATCACCCTCTGCCTCCTATCCCCTAACCAGTTTATTATCCAGGTGACCACCTCATTGCCCACCCCATGGTATCCAACTTGTTTACTAGCCTCCTATGTGGAACGGTGTCAAAAGACCTTGCTGAAGTCCAGGTAGGCAGTGTCAACTGCCCCTCCCTGATCCAACACCTTGGTTACCCAGTAAAAAAAAACCTATTGGATTTGTTTGGCACAACCTTCCCTCTGCGAAGCCATGCTGTCTTGGGTCTTGCAATCCATTGTATTCCAGGTGTTCTACTACTCTTTCCTTTAATAGTGTTTCCATCAGTTTCCCTACTACAGATGTCAGGCTGACAGGCCTATAATTTCCCGCCTTCTCCTTGCTACCACCTTTGTGAAATGGTACTACATCCACTCTTATCCAGTCCTCTAGGACCACACTGGTTTTCCGTGAACTGTTAAACAAATCCATCAGGGGTTCACCTAGCACCTCCCTGAGTTCTTTCAGCACTCTTAAATGCACCCCGTCTGACCCCACGTCTTTGTCCGCCCTCAGATTAGCGAGTGCTTTACTAACCCTCTCCCATCAGAAAAGAAACTGGTGTCCCTTCCCCTCCCCTCCAAGCTCTCTCTGCTTATTTGTGGTCCCTTCTCTTCCCCTTCTACTGTGAACACTGAGCAGAAGTATTTGTTTAAGATATTTGCCTTTTCTTGGTCCCAGCCCCCTCTCTCCTGTTCTAACTATCAATCCCTTCCTTTGTCTTCCTTTTCTCGCTAATATACCGGAAAAAAGTCTTGTCCCCTTCAGTACTGTTTGGGCTATTCTTTTCTCAGCTAGTGCCTTTGCGCTCCTTGCTGCTTTGCCTGCCTCCCTCAGTTCCCCCAGATACACTTCCCTGTCCTCCTCTCTCTGGGTCTCCTTATAGCTTCTCACTGTCACTTGTTTTGCCCTTACCATCTTTGCCACTTCACTCGAGAACCATAATGGTCTCCTCCTCCTCCTCCTCCTGCCTTTGCTTATTTGCCTGATGTACAGGTTTGTTGTCTTTACTGTGTCCTCTTTTAATCAGGCCCATTTGTCCTCCACCCTACCCACAAAATTTCCCCCCGCCAGGTTCTCTTGGAGGCATTCCCCATCTTTGTAAAGTCAGCCCTTCTGATATCCAGGACCCTTGCCCTTATGTGGTTGGATTCCGCTGCTGTTCTTATATTACACCACACTGTGCAATGGTTACTGGTCCTCTAATAACTTCCCACTCTGTTGTCCGCAACACTGTCCCCGTTAGTAAGCACCAGGTCCAGTATTGCCCCACCCCGAGTGGGTTCAGTGACTAGCTGCCTGAGGAGTGCCCCTGCAGGGAGTCCAGAATGTCTCTACTTCAAGCTGATGCTGCAGCAGGTAAGCTCCACTCTAGATCTGACAGGTTAAAGTCTCCCACCAGCACCACTTCCCCCTTCTTAGCCATTTTGCCTATAGGATGCACTTCTTTTGTTGTAAGAACAAAGTTAAAGTGTGAATTACCTTTAGTTAATTATTTACAGGATATTGTTATATGAAATTCTTTAGATAAGAAATTAGTACTAGTCTCTTTGTTGGGATTAAATATATAGATAATTAATTAGTTTGTTTTAGAGGGGGGACAGAAAAATGTGTTTGTAAATAAGGTTTCAAACAGCATGAAGTCTTGCTGTATTCTGACAATATGCAGTTAGCCCCAGCACTTGAACTGCCCCGGAGAGGAAAGGGTTAACTCAATGCAGCAGCATAGAATGTTGAGCTTGAGCTCAGTTTTCAAACCTCTGTCTGTGGTACATCTCAGTGTAACCGTTGGATTCTTTACTCCACCTAACTGTGAAGTTGCTCCGGAGATCTCTCCTTTGGTTCGGTAAAATTAAAAAAAGTGTTCGGTTGTTCAACCGATTTTATTATTTTTCAGTATCAAGGCTCAGTCTACGGTACAGATAGTGTGGCTGATAGGTAGTGATACTGTTATTTGTGGAAATTGTTTTTTCTTCGGCTTCCTATTGGTTGGTCCGGTTGGAAACCAACCTTTGTTTGTGTTTTCATTTTTTCTGGGATTTAGTAGTGGTGTCCAGTTCCTTTCGGTTTCAAAAAAACAGACTTTATCTGTTTTTTTACACAGCCTGTCACATGGTTGGTAACCGATAGGGGAGTTTTACTTGGCTTGAAAGCTGTAAATGGTAATTTGTGTTGTGTGGCCATGTCTGAGAAACCCAAGAAAAAAAATTGTCCCACTGGGTTTCAACACTGTACTGAGTATGGGGAGGCCTTTGTCAAGGCTGACCCACACCTCATCTGTGTTTATTGTCTGGGGTTTGACCACCTCAAAACAGACTGCCAGATATGTAAGAATTGTCCTAAAACCACTCTGGATGAAAGATTGAGTAGGCTAAAAGAAAAGGAGGCAGAGAAGGCTGCTGATCTGGATGGCCAGCCCTGTTCGGTTCCAGACGAACCTGAGGAGGTGCTCACTGTCTTGGGCGATACATCCTCGGGCAAAAGGAGATCCGACTCTGAGGGGTTGGTTCCAGCTAAAAGAAAAAGGAAGTTGGCTGGTTCTGATCCAATACCGCATACTCCAGCCGCCGACGAAATAGCCAAAGCGATCAATATTGTTCAGTTGCTTTGCCGGGTTCCATCTGAACCATCACCGCTGGTTAGATGGTCGGTTCGGTCGGATCCGACTCCATCGGATTACAATCCAGATGCATATTATGCTGTGGAGCGGGAGGGAGACAACGAGTATCCTGACGACGATGACGACGACAATGATTTTGGGGGCCTAGATGTGCCTATTGAACTGGACATCTCCCCAGATAGGCCTTCCAGTGTCTCTCCTCCCAGGCTTTCTGAGTCCCCTTCCTACTTTTTGTTCTATAAAATAGTGTCTGAAATTCTCCAGATCACAATGGTGGAAGCTGCCGAGGGGGCAGAAGAACCTGATTTTGTTGAAATAATGGACATCCCAGAGTCCAAGAGATTGTCTATCCCTCTTCATAAATCTTTGGGGAAACAGACACAAAAGATTTTGCAAACGCTAACTTCTTGCCTCCTGTGGATAAGAGAATGGACAGAGGTACATGTTATCAGGCTCAGATACGGAGTTTTTATACAGTCATTGCAGCCATGTTGGGGTAGTGCAGGCTGCAGCCTATGACAGGGCTAATATTCCTTTGGCTTCACACACCCCAGATAAGGACTCCGGGAAGGTGGATGCCGTGGCCATGAAACAATACTTGGCATCCTTTTTGGGGCTCAGGCAGGCTAATTATATGGCCTACACAGCCAGGTACCAGAAGTCCAGGTGGGATACGGTTCTGGAACTGGCTAAACAGGGCCCCCCCAGTTGGCCAAAGAGCTGGAGGAGGTGGCTACTGATGGAATTGAGGCATCCAAGGTGCAATTCCACGCTGCTGTAGACTCTAATGATGTGGCATTGAGAGTCATGGCTACATCTGTGTTTCTCAGGTGATTTGCTTGGCTCAGATGTACTAGCCATTCCCAGGACACCCAGGCTAAGGCCATGGATTTCCCTGTCGTGGGAAACTCTCTGTTTGGGGAGCAGACAGTGGCTTACATGAAGAAAATGGACGAGTATAGGACCACCTACAAGAGTGCACAGGCCAGAGAAAGGCAAGCCACTCCTCAAAAGCAGCAGTCTAGGGGCAGGGGCAGGCCTTTTCACAGGCCTTTTTACCAAGCCCAGGCTTCCTCTTCTTTCACACAGAGGGGGTTCTTTCGAGGGAGATGTAGGAGGGGGATGAGCAGGGCTGCATCCTCTTCCCAGTCCAAGGCTCCTGCCAAACAGACACCCTGATGTGTCAGCCTGGGTCAACTCCCCTATTCCAGGAGGAGGCAGGCTGGCTTACTACTTTCAGGCCTGGAAGGCTGTTACCTCAGACAAGTGGGTCCTGGAGGTAGTAAGCCAGGGACTGGCCCTCAGTTTCAAAAGATTCTCAAAAATGAGGGTCAGGTCCTTTCCACCTGCAACCATCTCAGAAACCATCGCTCTAGAGGCAGAGGTTTCTTCTCTCCCGGCTCTCAGAGCTGTAGAGAAAGTTCTTACTCAGCACAGGGGCAAAGGTCTGTATTTCAGATACTTTCTTACCCCAAAAAAGACAGGGGGAGTGGTGACCCATCCTAGACTTAAGGTATTTGAACAAACACATCACAAAACCAAAATTCAAAATGGTGACTCTGAGACTAATTTTTCCCTCTGTAAGGCCAGGGGATTGGCTAGCATCCCTGGACCTCAAGGATGCCTATTTCCACATTCCTATCAGGTGCTCCCACAGAAAGTACCTCAAGTTCGAGTTGCCCTCAGGCCATTATCAGTTCAGGGCCATGCCCTTCGGCCTAACATCAGTTCCAAGGGTGTTTACGAAGTGCCTTGCAGTAGTAGTTGCCTTCCTCAGAAGGCAGGGTATATCTGTCTTCCCCTACCTGGATGACTGGCTCATTGTAGGTCAGTCCCCTGACCAGGTCAAGTCAGCTCTGGAAATCACTCAGAACCTGATCAGCTCTCTGGGTTTCCTCCTCAATCTTCCCAAGTCAGTTCTCGAACCAGTACAACTCCTTACTTTTATAGGAGTAGAATTATATACTGTCCAGGCAAAGGCCTTCCTTCCACTAACAAGGGTAAAGGCCCTTATAGATTTCGCTTCCTCATTTCACCCTCTGGTCTCTTGTCCAGCAAGACACTTTCTTCAACTCCTAGGCCACGTGGCAGCTTCCACTGCTGTGGTACTAGGAGCCAGGTTTCAGGTGAGAGACATTCAGTTCCACCTAAGGTCTTTTTGGTCTCAGAAAAAGGACTCTCTCACCAAACTGGTTCCAGTGACTCAGACTCTGGTCCAAGCTCTCCAGTGGTGGCTGGATCAGGACAATCTCTGACAAGGTGTCCCATTTCTCAGTGGTCCTAACCACAGATGCTTCTCTCCTAGGCTGGGGAGCCCATTTGGGAGCCCTCACAGCCCAGGGTGTTTGGTCTCCACAAGAGTCTGTCCTTCATATCAGTCTCCTGGAACTCAGAGCAGTGTTAATAGCCCTTCAGACTTTCTCAGTCTCAGTCAGAGACAAAGTGATGCAGGTCAGGACAGACAACACCATCACAATGTGGTACATCAACAAGCAAGGGGGCACTCGGTCCACGGCCTTGTGTACAGAGACCATGAAACTGTGGTCTCTAGCCTACTCCCTAACAGCAGTTCATCTCTCAGGGAAGGACAACGTGCTAGCAGATGCTTTGAACAGAATCTCCCGGGGCCATCACGAATTATCCCTGGACCCTCTCATCCTAAAAGTAATCTTCACCAGATGGAGCACTCCAGAGATAGATCTCTTTGCAGCCCCGGACAATCCCCAACTTCCCCTGTTCTGCTGCAGACCTCCAGTCCTAGGGACTGTTCCTCTGGATGCCCTCATATTGGATTGGAGGGGCAGGTTCCGCTATGCCTCCCCCTACCCCTGTGGTTCAGAGTTCTAGTCAAGATCAGGTCTCAACCCTGTACATTGATACTAGTGGCTCCAGACTGGGCCAGACAACCTTGGCACACTCTGCTGTTGTCCCTGGCAGTCTCTCTCCCCCTCTCTCTTACCCAAGAGACACAATCTCCTTACCTCCTCTCGGAAGAATTTGGTACCCCACTCTCCAGTCTCTCAATCTCAAAGCCTGGCTCTTGAAGAGTTAGAATATGTATGCCTGCATCTTTTTCAGGGAGTACTGGATATTTTGAACATCTCTAGGAAACCTTCTACCAGAAAAACTTATAATTCCAAATGGAGAAGATTCAGCATTTGGTGTTCTCAGAGGAACATTCAGCCAGATACTGCAGACATTGCTACAGCCTTAGATTATCTGGTTCACCTTAATGGCTTAGGCCTTAGGCCTGCAACTCTGAAGGTTCACCTAGCAGCTGTCTCTGCTTTCTTTTCAACAGGGAAGGGCTCTTCCCTGGCATCTCATCCTGTTTCAGTAAGTTCTTCAAAGGTGTGGTTCACATCAACCCTCCTTTTAGAGAGCGTACTCTGGCTTGGGATCTAAATGTCTGCATTGCTTAGCTTATGCAGCCACCCTTTGAACCTCTGGCTTTGGCCAAGCTTAAGTACTTGACTTGGAAAAACTGTGCTCCTGGTAGCTATCACTTCTGCCAGGTGGATTAGTGAATTACAGGCCCTGTCAGTTGAGCTTGACTTTATCTCCTTCCCTAGAGATAAGGTGGTCCTTAGAACAAATAGGAAGTTCTTACCTAAAGTGGGTCAGATTTTCATCTGAACCAATCTATGTTTCTACCTGTGTTTTTCACTGATCATTCTTCTTCAGGAGAAAGAAAATTACACAGTTTGGATGTTAAATGGCACTTCACTACTATATAGAGCATACAAAGGCACACAGAAATAACTGTCTTCAATTATTTCTCACTTGTGGGGAAATGGGAGAAGGTAAGCCTGCTACTAAAAGAACTGTTGCCAGGTGGATTGTCTCTTGTATACAATTCTGCTATGCCAAGTTGGGCAAAGAACCCCCTTCAGGCCTGAAGGCCCACTCGACTAGGGGTAGAGCTGCTTCTCTGGCTGCTGCCAGAGATATACCCTTGGTAGAAATCTGTAAAGCAGCCATCTAGAAAACAGTCAGTACATTCACCAAGCATTACTCTCTGAACATCCAGGCTAGGAGTGATGCTAGGTTTGGTACAGCAGTACTTCACAGCTTGTTCCCAAAGTAAGGTTCTGTGTCCCCTCCTCCTGGGGGGAACTGCTTGGTAGTTTGCATATTGTCAGAATACAGCAAGACTTCATATTGTTTGAAGAAAAAATGACTCACCATAGTAATGTTTCTTCTAATGGAGTCTTGCTGTATTCTGACCTCCCTCCCTGCCTCCCTTCTCAGAACCTAGTTTTTGGGACGTGGGCTGGCAGGTACAGTGTTGCACCTCAGGGGTGTACCTTGTACCCTCCCTCTTCAGGGTGGGGTAGTTGTTTTATTATTGATTCTTTTATATTTATATATTTTTTCACTACCTTTTTTTCTTGGGTTCTCGACTTGAGTCTTTTGGACCCAAGTTTGTTGCCTTTTGGCCTAAAGTTAAGCAATTTCCATACCTATAGTTAGTTTGCTCGTGAGAATCTGACGGTTACACTGAGATGTACCAGAGACAGAGGTCTGAAAACTGAGCTCAAGCTCAACGTTCTATGCTGCTGCATAGAGTTAACCTTTTCCTCTCTGGGGCAGTTCAAGTGTTGGGGCTAACTGCATATTGTCAGAATACAGCAAGACTCCATTACTTTGGTGAGTAATTTTTTCTTCCCCATCATGGATGGTGTGTATGTTTTGTCTATAAGTTATTGATTCATACATAGCATCATAGATGTTGTCTGCACTGAGGACCTCTTGGCTCATCTAGTCTGCCCAGTTTCCCCTACCTACTGTACCACTTATGATGATGTTTGTGCTATCCTGGCAAATTTTTGATCTTGAAAATCAATAACATTTATGATGGAATAAAAAAAGAAATGGAGTCGGTGACCTGAGGAAGGGAGGTGTTGGTGGAATGGGATTTACGAAAGCCAGACTGGAAGGGAGAGAAATAGGAGGCAGAGTCTAGGAAGGAAGAAAGCTGAGGCAGGACAAATGTCTCTTGGAGCTTGGCCAGAGCAGGGAGGAGAGAGATGGGCCAGTAGTTCCCAGGGAAGAGAAGTTACCCCCTTTGTGGACAGGTAAAGCTTTGGCCTGCTCCCAAACCTGAGTGATGGATTCCAGCTGAAAATAGGGGTGGCAATAGGAACCGCCACAGCAAGAGGTAGATAGCGGAGGAGTTTGGCGTCTAGCTCATTAGATCTGTGACCCTTTGAGGGATTTTGTTACAGCAAGGCTGAAAGGATTGAGACAGGTGAAAAATAGGAGAAGGGGTGTTAGGGATGCCGTACTTCTCATGTTTACTGTGTTTGAGCTTAGTTTTGTGGCCTGGCTGGAATTAATCATGGGGCCTCCTTAGTCTGAGTTAGTGCAAAAGCAGTGTTTTGCTACATGCCCATTTCAGAAACCAAAATCCTCTGAGTTAATTAGAATGATTATAATGCTCTTTCCTACCTTTAGCACACTTTCTCCACCAGTGTACCAACGTTTCCTATAGCTCTGCATTGATCTTCACACTGCTTCCATATTTGCTCCCCATGCTCTCCTGCTTGATCCCTGCCACCTTTCAGTGGGACACCTCAACATCCTCCATTTCCAAGAGTGACCTCTTTTCGGTCAAGTACACACGGCGGGAGCTGTCGTGGCTGCCCAGACCCCTCGACATTGATTCCAGTTGATGTATAAAATCTGAGGAGCTGTTGGTCCTTTGACTGTCATCCTGCTAGGGTTGGAATAATTTCCTTTGTACTCCTTCCTCTTCCCAGAGGCCAGCATTGATGCGCTGCCACAGTTGTCTTCTCTCTCCCACAGCTATCCCACCTACTGATCCACTTGTGATACCCAGGCATCATTAGCCTAGCAGAGAAGACAACCACCCACCCCATTGGAGGAGAAGGGGAACATTCGCTGGGACACTTAAACCTTCTCTCCCTGCTAACCCTCCAGCGTTCTGGGCTTGCTTCAGAACCTGGGTCACAGGCATCGGTCCTCAGAATTCTGCTCTATTCCAAGGTACTGCATCTCTTTAAGGAACTCAAATTAATTACCTCTTGGTTAATACATACCATCCATGGTGCTCACTTGTTGCCAGAATGAACCTTCTGCCATTACACATAGAGAATAATACATGGACAACAAGGCTGTTCCTATAAAGAAGTTCTGATAAGATCATAGGGGGATTCCTGATGTAGCAGAACCCCTCGATGGAAACACAGTAGAGTTGTGTATGGTTTCCCATGTGATATTTTGTATAGTATATAATTTGAAACATAAAAAAAAAACAGAAACCCACAACCACCCAGTGGCTGAAAACCCACCTGGATTAGGGGTGGGTTTCTTTTTTTTTTTTTTTAATTGAAACAGCAGCAGATTTTTTTGTTTGGGGTGAGTCTGAATTCTGTATGTGTCTAAGGGAAAATAAAAGTTAATTGGCAGGTGGCACAAGTGTGTATGTTAATGTAACATAGAAACATAGGTGATGACTGCAGAAAAAAGAACAACGGTCCATCCAGTCTGGCCATATTACCCTATCGTACTCCAAGAGCTGTCGTCTCTTTGGTGTCTTTGCTTACTCTGTTCCCCATTTTGTAATCCTTTTTCCACCATCCACCTATTTCCCACCGAGTAGCTAATATCCCCTTGACTTTGTCCCAGTCATGTTTGAGGCCATTTCTGGTTTTGGCACCCACCACCTCTGCCAGCAGACCAGACCATTCTATGGCTCAACCACTCTTTCTGTAAAATAATACTTCCTTATATCCTTTTTGAACCCCCCATTAACCTCCACTTGTGACCCCTTTTCCTGTCTCATCTGTTCCTGATAAATAGCTCCTTGTAGTCCACTTTAATTCCTTTACGGAATTTGAATGTCAATGTCATATACTACCCTCAGTAATCCACGCTGACTAGTAACAACAGCACCTTGGTAGTGATTTTGGTGTAGTCACTCCTGGCCTTACACCTACCCTACCCTCCCTTCCCTGCCTATTTTGAGTACCTTACTCGGTTACCTCCCTCACGTTATTCTCGCAAAGCAACGTTGGACCCTATTCACCGCTTACTACCCAGAGGAATTGCGTTGCTCTTGCTGCTTACACTCCCAGGTATAACAGGGGACCCTGAGCCCACAATAGCCCTGCAAACCTTGTTAATCGACCTCAGTGTATACAGCACAATAACCTCTACCCAACCATTCGTCGCTAGTGTTCACAACCTGTGCGGGGAAATACCACCACCCTGTAGCCGGTGGCCATTGGCTAACCGCCCCTCGTTGACACCGCCCTCGATACTCCTCTTGGGACTATTCACCATACAGGTAAACTGTAAATCACACTGTACTCTGACTAGGCTTCGCAAATTCAGTAACAAGCAATTTAAGGAATATCTTTGTAGACTTGCAGTGTTGTTGCTGCTTCTCTCGGTAAACATAGATCTCAACCCTGGCCCTCCAAAACAGCAGTTTGCCCCTGAGAAGGAATCTGGATCGCTTACTTTTGCTTCGATTAATATCCACAGCCTCCTCTCTGTGCTTGACAGCTTGCAAGTCTGGGTCTCACAGCAGAATCCTTATGTTCTCTTCATCGTTGAAACCTGGCTCACACCCAAAATACCTGACACTTCTATCTCAATTCCAGGCTACACAGTTTTCAGACAAGACAGGTTAACTAAGAGAGGTGGTGGTTGTGTGATTTGCCTTCGGGACAACTTACAGGGTCTTGTCATGTGACTGCCCAACACTGATGACAACATGCAAGTCCTTGCCATTAAAGTGCTTCTCAGTGCCAACAGAGCAATTAGTGTGCTGTGTATATCCCGCCTAGGTGGATGTCCCCAGGCTTTGACTCAATAATGAACTGCCTAGACAGTTTTAGTCTAAACTCAGAAGTCATCGTGCTGGGAGACTTCAGTGTTCAATTGGCTCTCCCCTGAAGCAAACTCCTTCAAAGACGCAGTCTCCGCTGTCCACTTCACTCAGCTTGTTGAGTTCCCAATAAAAATGAACTACAGGACAGGTACCTGTACCTTATTAGATTGTGTGCTCTCTAATCGACCTGCACACATCTCCAATACCACGGTTCTCCCCGATGCCATCAGTGACCACTCCCTCATCTTGTTCTGTTGGTCGAATAAGTTCTCCAAGCCCCCTGCTAGAACTATCACTAGCAGGGTCCTGATTAAAGGTCACTTTGAGCTCCTGAAATCAGACCTTTGCGTCCTAGACTGGATCGCAGTCTACTGCACCAGCAATGTTGATACCGCTCTGGAACAGCTCATATCAAAATTCAGTGCAGCGTGTGATAAGCATGCCCTGTTTAAAAAGTGCAAAGTTAAAGGACAGATAAATATCAACTTCAGTGCCCACAGCAACATGGGTTTCAACATGGACATAGTACCACAACAGCTCTACTGGAGTTCACAGGTTTCTTACATAACTTCTTTGACCAAGTCCACCTCACTAGTGTGGCTTTTATCGATTTTAACCAAAGACTTTGATACAGTGCACCATGCCCTCTTGCTTGACCAGCTTGCAGCCACTTCCCTCTCCCATGAAACCATGGCTTGGTTCAGAAGCTATCTTCACAATCGAACACAGCAAGTAAAGATAGGAAACATTTCATCTGACAGTAGACTTGTCCGTTCAGGAGTACCACAAGGGTCCATACTGGGGCCGCTCCCATTTATTATTTTCCTAAACTCATTCCCATTTGCCTGTCAGGGTAACAAACTGCTCTTCCTGGACATAAAAGTCTCCACCACTCATTCACACTGATGGGATCTACACCAGAGGTGCTAGGACCCAGCGGGAGCAAACTTTTTGCAGGAGGATCGGCGCCAGAGATGGAGCCGCATAGAGTGGCGCCACGAGCCTCGGCTTGTGCGGCAATGACTGTCTCGGCATCAACCCTCCAACCACCTCAGTTTCTTTTTTCTCATCGTCGAGTGCGCCTACTGATTTATCGTCAGCCTTATCAGTCAAACTTCAAACTAGCAGCATAGTTTTCAGTTTATTGTTTTTAATCTATCTCGAAATAAGTACTGCTTAATTTACTATACTTATTAAAGAAGAAGTCTTCAGCCTACATTGACTGAGTCGACCATGAGCGGGTCGAGTGACGGTAGGGAGACTTCGTATGAAAGCTGTTCAGTCATCTGGGCTGGGTCCAGTCTGCCACCCTCTCGGGGGGGGGGTCTGACAACGGATGGTCCGATGCTCAAGGGGATGGGTGGTCCCCCTGAAAGCATAAAAGAAAACTGTTGCATTCTCGGCACCGTTTGGCCTCTAGCTCTTCTTCGGCCCACAGGTCAAAAAAGAGAAGGCATCACTCGAGGTCGCCTTCTGATATGTCTGCGCATCGATGGTCGGTTATTGGGGTCAGATGTCGGTCTCCCCCTCCGGAGTTGCCAGTTTCTGTCTCCAGTGACCGACCTCTTTGATATTGGAGCCCTTCCCCGCCTTTTGAAAGGGCTTCCGATGAGCAGTTTCACCAGTGGGCCGCTCTTATGGACCAGTGAGCTTGAAGGTTGGTCTAGCTGCATGGCCCAGCCTCTCCGAGGCCCTCTGGTCTTTCGAGGAATCTGGTAGGGCGGTTGGACCTTCCTAGTCATGCGGTGCCTTCTTTGGTGCCATCGACTCCGTGCTTAGGTGTTTTCACCCCTCACATGGCTGCGGCACAGGGGGCCACACCGATGCCTCTGTCTCCTGGTATTCCTCCTACTTTTTCCTCAAATCGCAGTTTTTGGAGCCCTGGATTGCTTTTCATGCTGTCGTCATTGATGGGTCTGTCGGCACCGTCTTTGGCACCACTTGTGTTGTTGGTGCTGCCTTCTGCGTTGTTGGGGCTGTCGGCACTGTCCTTGGCGCTGTGGGTCTCCTTGGCGCCGCGGTCTCTGTCGGCACTGTCTTTCTTGCCTTCGTCGCTGTGTTCCTCTTCGGCACCGAGGCTTGGTGCGGTGTTGTCCAGCTTTCAGGGCTTTTCGGCTCTGATTCCTTTCTCTTCTTCATTTCCTACTGAATTTCACTCCTTTCCTGTCCATACAGTCCCTTCTGGGCTGTCAGGAGATGATATTGAGCCTGACCCAGACCTTCGTTTGTGTGATGATGTTGAAGGAGCAGTAATTAATCCTGTTGCAGAGCCTGTGGTGGAAGACCCATCATTTAAGTCTCTGCTGAAAAATTTAAATTCCACTCTTAGTGTCCAGACTACAGATATCGATTCTGGAAAGCTCTTAAGACTCCAATACCTTCCTGTCCCGGAGATCCCTATGGATTTAACTCCCCCGCTACAACCATCCTTTGAGACGCTCTCTCAGATGGTATGGAATAATACCGCTCTCATTCCTTCTGTGGAAAAGTCTATAGACAGGAAGTATGCGTCTCCCAAGGATCAACCCATTTTGGCCTCCCATGCCATTGCAGACCTTATTGTAGTCTTGGCAGAGAATGATAAGGCCGTTCTTCTTCAGGCATCTATAGCCTGGCCTATAAACAAAGAATCTCGTAAGATAGACACCTTAGGTAGGAGAGTCTTTGCTGCCTCCACCCTGGGTATGCGTATTGCCATTTACCAGGGCTATTTCTCACAATATGAGTATGTTCTTTGGCATTCGCTCAAACAGATGGTGGAAGCTCTGCCCGAGTTGGACACTAGTTCAGAGCTATTTCAGACCATAACTAGGGGTATCGAGCACAACAACCAGCAGGTTAAAGCAGCTATGGACGCTTTCGATACTGCTTCCAGAGTGGTGGTGGCGGGCATTTGTACCCGTTGTCACTCCTGGCTTCGCACTTCAGGCTTCACAAATGATGCCCAACAGCAGGTCATGGCACTACCCTTTGACGGTATGTATCTGTTCGAACTTCAAGTAGACCAAGCTCTGGAGGCCACGCAGAAGACTAGGTCGGCCATTAAAATGGCTCTATCCGCTCCCACCCCTTCTCGGGGGGGGTGTGTTAACACGCGTCTATTTCACAACCGTCTGTCCTTTCAGGGTAAGGGCAGGGGAGATTTTAACAAAAACCAAGCCCTCCAGCCTCAAAAGAAAACACAACAGAAGACACAAGGGCCCAAAGCGCCCAGTGCCACCTTCTGAGTTTCTGTCCCAGGTCCCACCTCAACTGCCTGAGGGGGACTCTTCCTCAGCGGTGGGAGGTCATCTGACTCAGTTCTACAACCAG
Source organism: Neoceratodus forsteri (assembly GCA_016271365.2). Lineage (NCBI taxonomy): Eukaryota > Metazoa > Chordata > Ceratodontiformes > Ceratodontidae > Neoceratodus > Neoceratodus forsteri. The sequence goes on along the minus strand of CM057459.1, from coordinate 1,420,956,546 downwards.
TGGAAGTCCATAACATCAGACAGATGGGTCCTCCGGATAATTCGTGACGGGTACTCCCTCAACCTTTCAGAAACCCCTCCGGATCGTCCTTCCAAACGACAGCCCAGGCTGTCGACAACACAGTCAGACCTTCTTGCCTCCAAGATACAAGGCCTTCTGAAAAACAGGGCAGTAGAAATAGTTCCGCTGGATCAACAAAACACAGGTTTCTACTCCCACTACTTCCTGGTCCCAAAAAAGACCAGTGGCATGCGCCCCATTCTGGACCTCAGAAAGTTAAACAAGTTTCTTCTCAAGGAAAAGTTCAAGATGATATTGCTAAGGACTCTGTTACCCTTGCTTCATCAACATGATTGGCTAGCTTCCCTGGACATGCAGGATGCTTACCAACATATTCCTATTCACCCAAAGCACTACAAATACCTAAGGTTTGTAACTCTGGGCCAACATTATCAGTTCAGAGTCCTGCCCTTTGGGCTATTCTTGGTGCCACAAGTTTTTACAAAGTGTTAGCAATTCTCACAGCGCATCTCAGAAAAATCGGAATACAAGCGTTCCCATATCTGGACGACTGGCTTCTGGCAAGTTCTTCCAGACAAGGAACTCTCAATGCCATAGCCACGGCCTCGTACTTTCTCATGTCCATGGGAGTCCTGCTAAATCTCAAGAAATCGCAGTTGCAGCCCTCCCAGAAGCCCCTTTTTATAGGAACTCTTCTGGAAACCTCCTGTGCGAAAGCCTTTCTTCCAGACGACAGAAGGAGCGATATCCTGCAGATGGCTTGATACATCAGAGAGAACAGCTCAGTTCGAGCTATCTCGATGCAACAAATGCTGGGTCTCACGGCATCCTCGGTGTTCACTGTACCCCTAGCACGTCTCCACATGAGAACCTCTCAGTGGATGCTCAGTACTCAGTGGTCCCCGACCACTCACCCTCAGTCCTTTCTCATCAAGTTGACAGAACCTCTGAAGTGGTCACTCACCTAGTGGTCACAAGAGGTCAACCCTCTGGAGGGGTATCCCTTTGCTCCTCTGGATCATCAAATTTCCATTACCACTGATGCATCCCTGACTGGGTGGGGAGCTCACTGTCAGAATCTCCACACCCAAGGTATGTGGACTCAGGACGAGTCCCAGCTTCACATAAATGTCCTAGAAATGAGAGCCGTCCTTTATGCAGTCCAGACTTTGAAGGACATTCTCTGTCACAAGAACATTCTCCTTCAAACGGACAACAAAGCAGTGATGTATTACATCAACAAGCAGGACGGTGCAAACTCTTACCCTTTATGCAGGGAAGCGATGAGAGTGTGGGAATGGTGCCTATAGCACAAAGCTCTAATTCAGGCGGTCTATCTACCGGGAGTGCAGAATGAGCTGGCAGACTATCTCAGCAGAACAGAGACTGATCCTCACGAGTGGTCTCTCAACTCAACCGTAGTTCAGTCACTATTCACAGAGTGGGGAACTCCAGACCTGTACCTTTTTGCATCCCCACTCAACACAAAACTGCCTCTCTTCTGCTCCAGAAATCCAGGGCCTGGCATTTTCTTTCAGGATGCATTCAGGTTGCAGTGGACAAAATACTTTCTATACACCTTTCCTCCTCTGCCACTAATTCAGAGGGTACTTCTCAAATTCGAGTCCCGGGGGAAAAATGATCCTCATTGCTCCCTTCTGGCCTCAACAGATATGGTTTCAGTTACTCAACAGTATGTCGCAAACCCCTCTGAAGGCTCTTCACCTTCAGATGAACCTTCTGACCCAGGGGCCTGTGGTCCATCCCAATCTGAGGTCGCTTCACCTTCACGCTTGGCTCCTGAAGAGATAGAGATGAATAGGTTCAATGTCTCTCAGAGAGTTTCCAATATTCTTTTGGCTGCGCGCAAGCCAGCCACCAGAAAAACGTACACAGCCAAATGGAAGTGTTTTTCTCTCTGGTGTGCAAAATCCTCTTTGAATCCTTTTTCCTGCACACCAAATACAATTCTAGAGTACCTTTAAGGTCTCTCAAATTCAGGTCTACAATACTCTACAGTCAAAATTCACCTTTGTGCCATTTCAGCTTTTCATGAGCCAGTACTTTCCTTGTCACTGGCTCAGTTACCCGTAGTTAAGAGGTTTCTTAAGGGTATTCTGCATACCAGACCTCCTATCAGACGTCTAGTCGCAGCCTGGGACATTAATCTTGTGCTAGACATGCTCACTCGAAAGCCTTTCGAGCTACCTGTGAGCTGAAATTTCTCACTTGGAAAACAACCTTCCTGGTGGCCATTACCTCGGCCCACAGGGTTTCTGAAATACATGCCTTGGTCACAGACCCTCCGTATACTGTATTTCATAAGGACAAAGTAGTTCTTAGGACCCATCCTAAGTTTTTCCCTAAGGTTGTTTCAGAATTCCATCTGAACCAACCTTTGGTCCCACCTACTTACTTTGCTAGCTTCCAAAATGAAGGAGAATGTACCTTTCATTCTTTAGATGTCAAAAGAGCTTTGCATTTCTGTTTGGAAAGAACAAAAGAAATTTGCAAAGCTCAACAACTGTTTGTTTCCTTCAGCGAGACCCGGCTGGGTCAGCCTGTCGCTATCAGATGCATTTCGACATGGCTGGTGGCATGCCTTCACCACTGTTATTCCATGGTGCAAGTTAAGCTGGAGGGCAGAGTGTATGGTCACTCTGCTAGAGCAGTCGCGGCATCCCTGGTGGAAATCTGCAATTTGCCCATTGCAGACATTTGCAATGCGGCTACCTGGAGCTCAGGGCATACTTTCGTCAAGCACTATGCCCTTGATGTCCATGCCAGATGACATCTTTCGCTTGGCAAGACTATCCTTAACCGACTTCTGTCCTAAATTTGTGAGCTCGTGGTTTCTCCTGCTGCCCTCTCGGGGGATTACTAGCTTGGTACTCTCCCATTAGGGTGAATGAGTGGTGGAGACTTTATGTCCAGGAAGATATAGAAATTACTTACCTACCGTAATTCTTGATCTTCTTGGACGAAGTCTCCACCACTCATTCACACGTCCACCCACCATCCCCCGAGCTCACCTCTGTTGTTGGTCTTCACTCTCTCAGTCTTCAGGCTGTGAAGACTTCTTTGTTGACCCTTCTTATACGGGTTATCCGGACTATCTTATGTCCAGTTTTTATTAGGCTATCCTTCTAGATTAGTTATGCTGCACCTCCTCGGATAAAAAGGTACTGAGGCAGTTGGAGGGTCTACGGCGAGATAGTCATTGCCACTTGAGCCGAGGCTTGCGGCGCCACTCCATGCGGCTCCATCTCTGGCGCCGACCCTCTTGCAAAAAGTTTGCTCCCGCTGGGTCCTAGCACTTCTGGCAGAGATCCCATCAGTGTGAATGAGTGGTGGAGACTTCGTCCAAGAAGATCAAGAATTACGGTAGGTACGTAATTCTCATTTATATGCAGATGGCGCCGTAAACTTTGCCATTAATCCTGACCCCAAGGCCCTTGAGTCCCAACTTTTCATTTTTTTTTTACTTTATGTGTATTAGTTTAAAAGTAAACATACAGTCAACTGACTGGATGGAGTACATGAGGATTATACATGTTGCATCGATGAGGGCACCGCCCCTCTTAATACATGCCAATTAAAATTGAACATACTTCATCAATAAGATATGTCTTTAGGGGTTAACCTTACTATTTTTAAAACAATTAGAGCAAATAATATTACACTGTATTACTGAATCTAAGAACAGCATGGAAATATCCTACATAAACTAAGTAAATAACCAGTCTCTGTTTCCTATACAGGAAATGAGTTATCCATACACCTACCAGTGTGTGATACCATTAAGGTATCTATCAATAAGGATTTTTGCTCTGCATTAAAAGAAATAAACATGCTAGTTAGCAAAGATTGTAACACTGAACAACAGTGGTGAGACATGCTGATGAATACATCTGCTAGAATAACCCATATATAGAGCTAGACAGAAAAACAGTTAACAGTCCTGCTTATTCAGAAATGGGCTAAGGCACAATGATACTATCAAGCAAATCTGAACACGAAGCATCCCGATTCATATTAACTTCCATCGTCTTCTTCACCGTCCGATTCAGATTCGGACTGTTCTCTTCGGAGTTTAGACTTAGCATGGCTTTGGGTAATGCTTTTGTGGGGTCAGAGAAAATGAAAATCTTCCCAGTATGTACAACTTGGAGACGTGCAGGAAACAACATGTTATGTGCGATCTCTGCTTCCCACAGCAAGGCTCGAACTCTGTTAAATTTCTTTTTCTTTTGACAGTTTGCATAACTTAGATCAGGATTCAGACTTACCTGGTGATCATCCTGTAGCAAAGTTTTTCCTTCTAGCCAGTGCCAAAATAAAACCTCTGGTCCCCACTCTGTCAAGGATCATTACAACTGCTCTGGGTGCATCAGGGTTATCCTGTCGTCCATTGTAAGCCACGCGGTAAGCCTTCTGAACATTTATGTGGCAATCGATTAGTGGCTGACCCAGCTGTTGCCCCAGCCACTCTGTCAAAAACAGTCCCCAGATTGTCTCCGTTGCACCTCTCTGGCAGACCCACCACCCAGAAGTTTACCGGCCTTGCTTGATTTTCTAAAGTCTCCAAATGAGATTTAAGATGGGTATTTTCCTTTACCAAGTTAGCAGTGGCACCAAGGGCTGACTGACTGCTTGCAAGTGTCTGCTGAGTTGGCTTTAATGAGTGACATGTCTGTTCCAGGTTGTTGACTCTTTATTTGTCAATGAGTCAAATTTTTCGGACAGACCTGCCACAGTGAATATGAGATTATTGAGTTTTTGACCCAGGCTCTGTAAAAAGTTTCATCTCCCTCTGCGGTGGCTTCAGATGGCTGCATGGCTGCTGAACCGGGAGTGTTTTTGGATTTAGCTCCATTGTGTAAGTTCTTATCTTTTTTCGGGTTACCCATTTTGGTTCTGGAAGAGTTTCGATTTTAGATAATTGCTGTTCTGTCTGTCGGAGTAGCCAAAAGAGCAGATTTATACCCTTAGATTAATTTCCAACTGGCAGAGGGTTATAACCTGGCATCCATCTTTTTCTGGCTCCACAGTGCCCAGAGTCCCAACTTCAACAACACTTTGCAGAAGTTGAAAACTGGTTCAGCAACCACAATCTCATAATGAACTATAAGAAGACAAAAACAATGTTATTCTCCAACCCCCAAAGTAGACACAGGACTTATCCTCTTACCATCAACAACGCTGTGGGCTCCCCACTGAAACTAGTTCCTCAGTTTAAGTACCTGGGGATTACTATTGACAGTACCTAGTCTTATGTTCCCCACATTGACAATATTGCCAAAACGGTTAATATGCATATTGGGTTCCAATATGCAAGATCCTCCTCTATAGACATAAGCATTGTCTAACCCCTGAGGCTCTTAACCTTGTCATACATAGCTTGTTTGTCTCACTCATCGACTACAGACTGGTCATTTATGGGGCAGCCACAGACACTGCCCTCTGACGTATCAAGGTAGCAGTAAACAAAGCCTGCCACCTCCTAACTGGCTCTGAGTGCTCGACCCACACCTGCGACCTGTATTCTCAGGCTAACTGGCTCCAGCTCACGGGCAGGCTCATGTACCAAACCTGTCTTCTGGCAAAAAAAGTTAGTCTAGAACTGATGCCATCTGGGGTACAGAAGCTCCTCTCCCCCCTCCTACAATTAACGTTGCAAAAGAAATGCAGAGGGTTAGTTCTTTAAGATTCCTTGTTGTCATACCTCCCAAAGTTAAAGGTCTTTTGCTCACCGAGCCCCACTCTGGTTTAACTCCCTCAGTAATGATGTATCTGCAACTGTTACCTTGGGCTCATTTAAGAGGAAGCTGCAGCAACAACTAGTAGCAAACACCAGCTGTGATTGCTTCCACTAACCTTGCCTATACCCAGAACCCAGGACTTAACTTACTACTCCACCCTCTTCACTACGTATCTGACTTGTAGCACTTCATCCTTCCCCATGTCCCCCACTCCTTCCCCTCTCATTCACTCCCTCACGCTTCTCTTCACCCTCTCTGACATCCTCCTCCTCCTTGATTCTTGGTCTGTTCTCAGTCCCGCCTTCCTCTTCAATCTTAGTCACCCCACTCTCTCCCTCCGGCCTCCTGCTCCCTCCCCAACTCCCTCCCTCTGTCACATCCCATCCCTAGTCTACCTCCTTCTGTTTTATCTGGACTTTCTGCACTCCCTATCTCACCCTCATTTTATCTCCCCCCTTGTTACCCCCACTCTCCACCCCCATCTGACCCTCCCTTTCTTCCTCCCCTGCATACCATGCCAACAAGGCCTCCTGGGCTGATTCTCTCTTCCTTCTGTAGTTGTTCTTCTCTCCCAGATTCGGTTCCCCTAACCGATGCCTAAGCCTAACTCTCCTCTGTTCAGCTAGGCCCCATGGGCTGATCCTCCTCTCCTATCCTTGTGTCATCTTTGTCTCTAATTGCTTTCTATACTTCTCTTCTGTGCACCCTTGTTCTCTGCAATGGTTGTTCGCTGTATTGTTCACATATGCTGCTGCTGTTGTTCGACTGTATTGCCTCGTCACTTTAATTTATTGTAAATGTTGTCAACTGTCCAGCTGGCTGCATAATCATTCCCTTTTCTGTAACTTACATGACTTGGAACCTATGTAAAGAGCTTTTAGCTCAAAAATGGCTTCCAAGATCTCAATAAATAAATAAAAAAATAAAAAATATCTCTCCATTCTCTTTTGGTTTTGAATAAATACACGTTCATTGCCTGTAGCTGTTCATCACTGAATCTGCCCTCCTGTTCCTGAATAAGTTTGGTCATCCTATGTTGTACCTTCTCTAGCCTCTCCTTGTCCTTTTTCAGTGGGGACTCAGAACTGGGCACAATACTTCAGGTGTGGTTTCACCAGCAACCTGTACAGTGGTAACAATACCTCCTGCCTTCTACTGTCGAACCCTCTCCCAGTGCACCCCAGCATCCAGTTAGCTTTTCCGAAGGCCTTGTTACACTGGCTGATTTGTTTAAGAGCCTCACTAATGATGACTTCTAGGTCCTTTTCCTCTGATGTTGTGTTCAACTTAACACCCCCAAATCCAGTACTCTTTTCTGGGATTTTTGTTCACTAAGTGCATACGTTTGCACTTTTGGGCATTGAATTTCCACTATCAGAATTGGACCAGTTTTCCAACCTTTTTCAGGTCTCTGCAGTTCAGTTATCCCCTCCACATTGTCAGCTTTACCACAGAGTTTAGTGTTATTTGCAAATAGACACAACCTGCCCTGCGTTCTTTCTCCCATGTCAGTGGTAAACATACTGAAGAGGACAGGGCCCCAAACAGATCCCTGTTGTACTTCACTAGTGACCTATCTTTCCTCTCATCTGACTTCGTTCACCACAACTCTCTTCTGCCTCCCCTCCAACCAACTCTCTGCCCACCTTACTGTTTCCTTGGCTGTCTAGATTCCCCATCTTCTTCAGCAGCCTTAGATGTGGCACAGAGACAAATGCCTCACTGAAGCTGAAGTAGAGTAAATCTGCAGCATGGTCCTTATTAATGACCTTGGTTACTTAGTCAAAGAATATTATCGGGTTGATCTGACAAGACTTCATTGTCATGAATCTGTGTTGCTTACTATTCTGAAGACCGTTTTTCTCCAGATATTCCATTTTTCTCCAGGTATTCCACTTAATCTTCTTTTACTAGACATCTCCATCAGTTTTGCTACCGCAGAGGTAATGTTGATGGGCCTATAGTTTCCTGGCTGCTCCCTGTCTCCTCCTTTGTGTAGTGGAACCACATCCACCATCCTCCAGCAGCTCCTGGGAACCACTGCTTGCTACATAGAGCTATTGAGTAGCCCCACTAGGGGTTCAGTCAACACCGATGCAAGTTCCCTAAGCACTCTTGGATCCATTCCATGTAGCTTCAGGGCCTTGTTTACCATCAGGGCTGCTAGCCCCTTTTTGACTCTTTCACCAGTAAATTTCTGCAGTTTAATTTTTTGGACCCCTCTATAAGCTGCCTTTATGCCTTTCTCTGGCAAGGGCCCGCTAGTCTCCTTAGTGTGAATACTAAGAAGTAGTAGTAGTAGTTTAGTGCAGTTGCTTTCTGCCCATTCTCCTTTATTACCCTGCCTTCTACATTATTTATTTATTTGCTTTTGTTAACCGGGTCAGCACACTAGACAGCTAAGTGCCTATTTTCAGGTGCGACCTGGGAGAGTTACACATAAAGACTTCATACATAAACAATTGAGGAAGCGTAAGGAATACACAGTAAAATAACAGGCAATGCAGTGCTGGCTCTAGAGCAAGGCAGGTATACATTGAACAGTTGAGGAACAGAGAAGAGTACATAAGAAATACACAGGCAGTTTTAAGGCTAGCTCTAGGGCAAGGTTGTCACGAAATTCATACACGTACAATTGAGGAGACCAAAAACATAACTAAATTAACAGGCAGTTCAAGGCTGGCTCTAGGACAAGGTAGGCACGGTGCTTTAATGTAGGATGGGACAGACGGGATATAATTAGGTGGTGAACAACGGGAACAAGGATAATGGTAAGTGCCTGCAAGGGGGAAGGGGATTGCCCTAGGCAGCCTGACAACTCCCCCATCTTTTTTTCTCTTGTGTATCTAAAGAACTGTTTTTCCTCTATCTTGCCGCCCTCTGCAGTATGCAGCTCTGTGCCTGCCTTTGCAGTCCCGACTGCCGTCTTGGCCTCTCTTGTTTTATCCTGGTACTTGTCCCATTCTTCATCCCCCAGCTTTTCTTTGTACCTTATAAAGACCCTCTTGTAAGCTCTCACTGTCTCCCTGACCCTTTCAGAGAACCAAATGGGTTTGATTTTTGGTAACTATTCTCGTTGCCTGGAGAACAGCCCTTTTTATAACTGCTCATCTTTCCTCCACTCCCTTGATGCTTCCCACCACAGTTAAGCTCTCCACAGTTTCCCTCGTATGATTGAAGTCTACCCTTCTGAAGTTAATACTGTTGTCTGTAGGCTAGTGTTAGGCCATGTAGCCCAGCTAGACTACCCCCACTTCTAAGTGGCAGGATTCTTTTTTTTGTTAAGCCCATAAAAATGTCTAGATTATTGTTTGGAGAAAATGTTAGTATGACCGGGACTGCTCTGGCTAAAAATAGCCCAACACAAAAGTTATTCTTTCAGGTTCTTTTTTTTCTTTTATTCAAATAACATGGCCCCAACATTTCGCCGTATTCGGCTTCTTCTGGGGAACTGTAATCAATTGATAAATCATATTTTTTAATATACATTTTAATCACTTTTTAATCAATCATTTCTCATATGAAAAATTGTCTATTATTGCTCCTGGCTTCTCATAACAATCAATGTGAGCTTCCTATAACATCCCAGACATTTAAATTATATTTTTTTGTATTTATGTTCACTTTATATTAACATTCAGATGTGCTGGCTAATTCCACTAGCTTACAGTATTCAAGTGTGCCCAAAAGGCTACCTACTTTTTTATCCGGGCTTCTGCCTCTATGGCTGCCACATGCCTAGTTTTCTTTCTTATATCACCTTGTGTTGAAACATATTACAAAAGTAAAGTCATTCCCTGCAACGTGTTTTCTTTTTCTTTAAGTACTGTAACTATATATTAACTCATTTCTTACTGTAATATGTATCATAATCTCTTCTCTGACATGTGCTACCAAAATACTCTATTCCACTATTTATTCAGGAATCTCCTTGCATTTCATACATGTGTGCTCTTTACTTATCCTTATAGTATGATTTTCTGATCCTCCACCTGTTTCCCATGTACACTTTAAGCTTATTTTGTTATTCTTAGCCCTATCGATGCATCAAGATTTTATCCTGTATTTCTGAAGGCCCTCCTTCTTCTGCCTTTTAGAATACCATTTCAAACAACATGAAGTCTTGCTGTATTCTGACAAGTGCAGTTAGCCCCAGCCTTTAAACTGCCCCGGAGAACAATGGGTTAACTTTTCTATGGAGGCATAGAATGTTGCTCTCGAGCTCGGTTGATGTCTCTGCCTGTTGTATTTTGAACTGCAACCGTCAGATTCTTTACTCCGCCTCACTGAACAGTCGCTCCGGAGATTTCTCCTGCAGCTCGGTTCGAAGTCGGTTAAAGTGTCGGTTTTCGGTCCGTTTCTACCGAAATTTTGTTTCCGCATAGTCAGTTCAAGTCTCTGTCTGTGGTACCGTGAGTACTAGATAGGTTTTGTTCTGTTTTCTGTGTGGAATTTGTAAAAGAGTGTGGATCAGTTCGGCTGAACCAGCGTTTAAGTAAATTTTGTGTTTTACTTTAGTGTGTGGTTACCGGTCCGTATCGGTTCTAAAAAGCAGGTTTAATGCGTTTTTTCCAAGACCATGACACGGTCAGGAACTGATAAGGAGTCTTGCCTGGCGTGTTGCGGAAAAAAGGGTAAGTTTGTTTAGGTTGGCCATGTCTGAAAAACCCAAGAAAAAAAACGGGCCCACTGGGTTTCAACACTGCAGTGAGTGTGGGGAGGTCTTTGCTAAGGCCGATCCCCACACCACCTGTGTTTATTGTCTGGGGTTTGACCTCCTCGATTCAGACTGTCAAATTTGTAAAAATGTTCCCAAATCTACCCTTGAAAAGAGATTAGGTAGACTGAGGGAAAGGGAGGCCGAGAAGTCCGCTGACCCGGATGGCGAGCCTGGTTCAGTTCCGACCGAACCAGAAGGAGTGCCCTCTGACCAGGGCGATACTTCTTTGGGCAGAAGGAGATCTGATCCCGAGGGGTCGGTTCCGGCAAAAAAGAAACGCAAAGAAAAATCATCCGGTTCGGATCCAGAATCTCATACTCCGACCGCCGAAGAAATAGCTAAAGCGATTCGTATTGTGGAATCGCATCGCCCAGTTCTGACTGATCTGGCACCTTTTGGCAGGGGCTCGGTTCGGTCGGTTCCCCTGGTTCACGATTATACCCTGGAAGAATTTTATGAACCGGAGTTTGAGGAGGAAGGAGAGTTGGACGATGAATATGGTGATGGTGAAAGTCTGGATGTACCTATTGATCCGGACATCTCCCCAGACAGACCTTCAGGTGTTTGTCCTCCTAGGCTTTCTGAGTCCCCTTCTCACGTTATGTTTTACAGAAAGGTGACTGAGACCCTCCAGCTTCCTGTGGAGGAGGCAGTGGAGGATCAGGAGGAGTCTGACTATGTAGAGATGATGGACATCCCAGAGTCCAGGAGACTGTCTCTTCCCCTCCACAAATCTTTTGGGAAACAGACACAAAATATTCTGAAGTCTCCCAATTCCACACCTCCTGTGGATAGAAGAATGGACAAGAGGTATACTCTTTCAGGCTCAGATACGGAGTTCCTTTATCAGCAATGCAGCCATGTTGGGGTTGTACAGGCTGCTACCTGTGATAAGGCAAACATTCCCTTGGCATCACACCCCCCAGACAAGGACTCCAGGAAGATTGATGCCATGGCAAAAAAGCAGTACATGGCATCTTCCTTGGGACTCAGGCAGGCGAATTATATGCCCTATACAGCCAGATACCAGAAGTCCAGGGGGGACACTGTACTGGCACTGGCTAAACAGGCTTCCCCCCAGCTTGCCAAGGAGCTGGAGGAGGTGGCTACAGATGGGATTGAGGCATCAAAAGTTCAGTTTCATGCTGCTGTGGACTCCAGTGATGTGTCATCAAGAGTCATGGCTACATCTGTGGCTCTTCGGAGAATGGCTTGGCTCAGATGTACTAGCGCCTCTCAGGATGCCTAGGCTAAGGCCATGGATTTTCCTGTAGTGGATAATTCTCTGTTTGGGGAGCAGACAGAATTACATGAAGAAAATGGACGAGTACAGGACCACTTACAGGAGTGCTCAGGCTAAGGAAAGGCAGGCAACTCCTCAAAGGCAGCAGTCTAGGGGCAGGGGCAGGCCTTTTCAAAGGCCTTTTTACCAAGCACAGGCCTCTTCTTCCTTTTCGCAGAGGGGGTTCTTCAGGGGGAGAGGCAGAAGGGGGATGAGCAGGCTTGCATCCACCCCTCAGCCTAAAGCCCCTGCCAGGCAGACACCCTGATGGGTCTGCCCGGGTCGACTCTCCTATCCCAGTAGGGAGCAGGCTGGCTTACTTTGTCCACGACTGGATGACTATCACATCAGACAAGTGGGTCCTGGAAGTAGTGAGCCAGGGACTGGTTCTCAGCTTCAAAAAATTTCCAAAGCTGAGGGCCAGATCTTTTCCGCCTGCAAATCTTTCGGAAACCCTTGCCCTAGAGGCAGAGGTTTCTTTTCTCCTAGCTTTAAGAGCTATAGAGAGAGTACCTACCCTACACTGGGGCAGAGGACTATACTCCAGGTACTTCCTGACCCCCAAAAAGTCAGGAGAGTGGCGACCTATCCTGGACTTAAGATATCTGAACAAACATCTTTTAAATCCAAAGTTCAAGATGATAACTCTGGGAATTATCCTTCCCTCTCTAAGGCCAGGGGACTGGCTAGCCTCCCTGGACCTCAAAGATGCCTACTTTCACATTTCCATCAGGTGCTCCCACAGAAAGTACCTCAGGTTCGAGTTGTCCTCAGGCCACTATCAGTTCAGAGCAGTGCTCTTTGGTCTAACCTCAGCTCCAAGGGTTTTCACGAAGTGCCTGGCAGTAGTTGTTGCCTTCCTAAGAAGACAAAAGATTTCCATTTTTCCATATTTGGACGACTGGCTCATAGTGGGCCAGTCTCCAGACCAAGTCAAGTCAGACCTGCAAGTGACCCAGCAAGTGCTCACTTCTTTAGGATTTCTTCTCAACCTACCAAAGTCAGTTCTCGAACCAGTGCAGCTCCTCACCTTCATAGGGGCAGAACTGGACATGGTAAAAGCAAGAGCCTTCCTTCCCCTGGAAAGGCAGGAGCTGTCATGGAGCTGGCTTCTTCATTCAGCCTTCAGGTGTCTCGACCAGCAAGGCATTTCCTTCAGCTCTTGGGCCACATGGCAGCTTCTACAGCAGTGGTCCAAGGTGCAAGATTCCAGATGAGGGACATTAAGTTCCCCTTGAGAACTTTTTGGTCCCAAAGAAAGGATTCCCTTACCAAACTAATCCCAGTGACTCGAACTCTGATCCAAGCCTTGCAATGGTGGCAGGATCAGGACAATTTGAGGCAAGGGGTTCCATTTGCCACTTAGTCTCATTCGGTGGTCCTTACCACAGATGCTTCCCTGCTGGGCTGGGGAGCCCATTTGGGGGACCTTACCATCCAGGGACTGTGGTCTCCTCAGGAATCTCTTCTACACATCAGTCTCTTGGAACTCAGGGCAGTGTTTCTGGCACTGCAAGCTTTTTCCCAGTCAGTACAGAACAATGTGGTTCAGGTCATAACAGACAACACCACCACCATGTGGTACATCAACAAGCAAGGTGGCACTTGGTCTACAGCCTTGTGCACAGAAGCAATGAAGTTGTGGTCCCTGGCTTATTCCCTGCAAACCTCTCTGATAGCAGTTCACCTTCCAGGGAAGGACAATGTCTTAGCAGATGCACTGAGCAGAATATCTCAGGGTCATCACGAATGGGCCCTGGATCCTCTGGTGTCGAAGGTGATTTTTTCAAGATGGGGCACTCCAGAGATAGATCTTTTTGCAGCCCCAGACAATCACCAACTTCCTATCTTTTGTTGCAGACCCCCAGTCTTGGGCTCAGTCCCCTTGGATGCTCTGATTCTGAACTGGGAAGGGAGATTTCTGTATGCTTTTCCTCCCTTTCCTCTCCTGTTCAAAGTTCTAGTCAAGATAAGGTCACAGCCTTGCAAAGTGATTTTGATTGCTCCAGACTGGACCAGGCAGCCTTGGTACCCGTTGTTGCTGTCCCTAGCAGTCCATCTTCCCCTGTCTCTTCCCAGGAATTACAACCTGTTAGCCTCCCTCAGGGGAGGATTTGGTACTCAAATCTTCAGTCTCTCAATCTCAAGGCATGGCTCTTGAAGAGTTAGAGTTTGCAGATTTGCATCTGTCTCAGGGAGTTCTGGATATTCTCAAAGCTTCTCGAAAGCCTTCCACCAGAAAGACTTATAACTCCAAATGGAAGAGATTCAGCATTTGGTGTTCCAAGAGGCATATCTCCCCAGATACTGCTGAATTGCCTACAGTTCTGGATTATGTGGCCCATCTTAATAGCCTGGGCCTCAGAACAGCTACTCTCAGGGTACACTTGTCTGCTGTTTCTGCTTTCCTGTCAGTAGGCAAGTCTTCCTCACTGTCATCACACCCTGTATTCTGTAAGTTTTTCAAGGGATTGCTTCATACCAGTCCCCCCTTTAGGGAGCCTGCTCCTGCTTGGGATCTTAATGTTTGCATTGCTCAGCTTATGCAACCTCCCTCTGAACCCATGTCCTCAGCAGAGCTTAAGTACTTGACTTGGAAAACTGTGTTTTTAGTAGCCATTACCTCTGTCAGATGTATCCGTGAATTGCAAGCCCTGTCAGTGGAACCTGATTTCATCTCTTTTCACAGAGATAAAGTGGTCCTTAGAACTAACAGAAAGTTCTTGCCGAAAGTGGTTTCAGATTTCCACCTGAATCAGTCTGTCTCTCCCTGTTTACTTCACTGATCATTCTTCTTTAGGGGAGAGGAGGCTGCACAGTTTGGATGTTAAAAGAGCCCTTAGCTACTACATAGAGCGTACCAAGGGTCACAGGTTTGATTTCCTCCAGTTGTTCCTCACTTATGGAGAGGTAGAAAAGGGCAAACCTGCCACCAAGAGAACTATTGCCAGGTGGATTGTGTCTTGTATACAATTCTGTTATGAGAAACTGGGAAAGATTCCACCCTCAGGCCTGAGGGCTCACTCTACAAGAGGTACAGCTGCTTCTCTGGCTGCTGCCAGGGATATCCCTCTCTTAGAAATCTGTCAAGCAGCCACCTGGAAAATGGTACTTACCTTTACCAAGCATTACTCTCTGGATATCCACGCTAGGAGTGATGCTCGGTTTGGCACAGCAGTACTTCAGAGCCTATTCCCAAAGTAGGTTCTGTCCCTCCTCCATGGAGGTACTGCTTGGTAGTCTTGCACTTGTCAGAATACAGCAAGACTTCATGTTGTTTGAAGAAAAAATTACTCACTTTAGTAATTATGTTTCTTCTAGTGGAGTCTTGCTGTATTCTGACCTCAGCCCCCCGCCTCCCCCTCTCAGAACCTAGATTTTTTGGGATGTGGGTGGGCAGGCGCAGTGTTGGCACCCTAGGGGTGCCCCCTTACACCCTGTGTTACTCATGGGGTGATATGTTATTTCAATTTTATTGTTTTTTGTTTTTTGGGTTTCCTGACTTGAGTCTTCCTTTGGGAACCCAAAAGATTATTTTTCTGCCAGTTGACTAGTAAAATTTTACAGTTTCCAAACAGAACACCTAGTGAGTTTTTGCTCATAAAGATCTGATGGTTGCAGTTCAAAATACAACAGGCAGAGACATCAACCGAGCTTGAGAGCAACATCCTATGCTTGCATAGAAAAGTTAACCCATTGTTCTCTGGGGCAGTTTAAAGGCTGGGGCTAACTGCACTTGTCAGAATACAGCAAGATTCCACTAGAAGAAACATAATTACTAAGGTGAGTAATTTTTTCTTCTTGGCCTGCCCGGTGGCATTGAGGGCTGAGGCGCTGGACGCCACACCTCGCACCATGCCGGTGACCAGCGTTCCGGAACGAGCACGGCCCACTGGGGTTCAGCAGGGAGGAGATGGAGTGAGCGTCCAGACTGCTTTCCATCTCTGGGGAGGAGGGCTCTGCGGTTGGCACGTGCCTGACCCCTGGCGGAAGCTGGGGCTTGGGACTACACTGCTGCAAGAATGTGGGGTGCGAGCATGGCAGATGCTTGGCGGGGACACGCGTATGTGTGTGTGTGTGTGTGTGCGTGCGAGCCCACCACAGGTGTCATTGCATACCGAGTTCCCGCAGGGGGAAAGAAACAAATGGTTTATTACTAAAAAGTGCCTCTGTAGAAGGGTGAGATTGTAAAATCTGCCAGTTATCCAGGATAATCTTTTTTTTTTTTTCCTTTTTCATACTTTTTTTTTTTTCAATTATTTAACCAGGAGTGGCACACTTAAGCTGAAAGCTTGTTTACAGGTGTGACCTGGGAGCACAGGGAAGTTGTGACTTGCTCAGAGTCACACAGTATGCAAGTGGGGGCTGTGGGATTGAAACTTAGGTCCCCAGATTTGCAGCTCAGAGCCTTAAACCACTGCGCTATACTGCCCCCTAATCTTTCTTATTTGAGGCATTTCAGCACATTTAGCACTAGGTATTGTGCTGAAATGCCTTAAATAAGGAAGATTATCATGGATAACCAAGATAAACCATTTATTACAT
Organism: Neoceratodus forsteri; assembly: GCA_016271365.2. Classification (NCBI taxonomy): domain Eukaryota; kingdom Metazoa; phylum Chordata; order Ceratodontiformes; family Ceratodontidae; genus Neoceratodus; species Neoceratodus forsteri. The sequence continues at coordinate 1,420,940,216 of CM057459.1, read as the reverse complement.
CCAAAAATGCATCCACGATTAAAGATAAAAAAGTAAAACAGAATACAAAATAGAAAAACAAAAACAGGCACAGTTGCTATTAGGACCTTTAAAAGATGGCATGTTCGCCTGCGAAGGATGTGTAGCCTGTGGTAACACTAGCAGAAAAGAGATATTTAAACATCCATATACAGGTAAAGAATACATAATAAAAGGACACATAGACTGTAACTCGTGAGGCACGATATACCTGTTGCAGTGCCCCTGTGACCATCTCTATGTAGGAATAACCCAGAGGGAGCTAAAGAAACATTTCGGAGCACAAAAGTAGAATCAGGCAAAAAGATGAGAACTCATCCGTGGCACAACACTTTAATGAGAGGGGCCACACAGTGATGCAGCTCAGATTCTGGGGATTGGAGTTAGTGCAAGAACCTGGCAGAGGTGGTGACTTTAGAAAAGTGTTGCAGAAAAGGGAAACCTGTGGATTTATGAAATAGGAACATTTAAGGCACCATGGGGCCTTAGTGAGGAAATAAATTGCCAGGCATGCTGGTGAGAACAAAAGGAAAAAAGATTCCTAGTTAAGGGCCCTACCCCTGTTGAAGATTGCATGACAGGAAATGGAAGCATGAGAACCAAATATACAAACTGAGGACCTAAGAGACCCATTAAAACAGAATATGGAATAATAAAGAAGGGGTGGCTAGAAGCATCAGAAATGGACCTAGACTTAGCAAAATAACATGCAAAAAAAACCACACTAATGACATATAATTTTGAAGTAGCAGGCATGCTTAACAAAGATAACAGAAAAGCTAACAGATTCAAGAGTTAAGTACAACATAGTTTAATGGAAAATAGTTAAAAGTTATAGTAAGATATTATGAGCCACTATTACTACACAGAATGCCACCAGCTCATATACCTGTGTGGAAAAGCAGTTGCTTAGCAACAGCGCTGCTTAGCAACGCTTGCTGACTCAATCAGCATGTGACTCGACGCAGGTATAAGAGGGGAGGGCTCACTGTGCACTTTTGCTGCCACTTCAGTAGGAACCAGAAAACAGAACAGAACAGAACAGAACCTGAACATTCAAGTAAGAGGTTTAAGTATTGTTATTAGAGCAGTATTTTGAAAAGAACTAAGCAAATGTTAAACAGCAGATAACTATGTACAATATTTTAAAGTGAATGTCTTTCTCTAACAGATGCCATTATATAATGAATACCAACAGAGTGTGTCCGGAATGGTGGTGAAAATAAGCAAGCACTTAAAACAATCTAGAGATGTAAAAAATACAATTTAATCAGGAAAACACTTGATAACCACCGTTTTTATGTTTTATGTCACTTAAGAAAATAGACCAAAAGGCATAGAATATCAGTTTCAGAAAAGTACGAACATTCTGAAGTAAGAGCTTAATGATTTTTTACTTAAAGGGACCGTGTCTATAGTGCAATAATAGAAGAAGTTGTATTCTAAAAGGCAGAAGAAGGAGTGCATTCAGAAATACAGGATAAAATATTGATGCATCAGTAGGGTTAAGAATAAAAAATAAGCTTAAAGTGTACATGGGGGAGAAAGGTGCAGGATCAGGAAATCATGCAGTAGAGATAAGTAAAGAGCAAAAATGTATGAAATGCAAGGAGATTCCTGGATAAATGGTGAAATCAGAGTATTTTGGTAGCACAACATGTCAGAGAAGAGATTATGATACATATTATAGTAAGAAGTGTGTTAATATATAGAGTTATAGTACTTGAAGAAAAAGAAAACATGTTGCAGGGAATGATTTTACTTTTGTAATATGTTTCAACACAAGGTGATATAAGAAAGAAAACTAGGCATGTGTCAGCCATAGAGGCAGAAGCCCGGATAAAAAAGTAGGTAGCATTTTGGGCACACTTGAATACTGTAAGCTAGTGGAACTAGCCAGCAAATCTGAATGTCAATATAAAGTGAACATAAATACAAAAAATATAATTTAAATGTATGGGGTGTTATAGGAAGCTCACAGTGATTGTTATAAGAAGCCAGGAGCAATAATAGATATAATTTTTCATATGAGAAATGATTAATAAAACGTGATTAAAGTGTATATTAAAAATATGATTTATCAATTGATTACAGTTCCCCAGAAGAAGATGAATACGGCGAAACGTTGGGGCCATGTTATTTGAATAAAAGAAAAAAAAGAACCTGAAAGAATAACTTTCGTTTTGGGCTATTTTTGGCCAGAGTGATCGTATAAACATTTTCTCTGGAACTTTTACCCCCAACGATCAAGCTCCACCCCATACCGTACTAAGATCATTTGTGATTACTCTCGGACCCTTCTCATTTTAGATTATTTTTTGAACGTATCTTTGTGTTGTTACTCACTAGTATATCTAAAAAAACAATTTCAAGTTCTAACTATTATTTGTGTGTAAAAGTTATTTTGCTTATTTGCTCTGGAATTTAGCCCTTTAGTTGTTTATTGTGACCTGTTAGAGTGTGTGCGACTGTGCTTCAAATCCCATTGAGTGCGACAAAGGCAGATATTTAACAATAGCATACATCAGTAGGATATCTCCCCATATTCTTCTTTTGTTAAACTTTATTGTTTTGAAAAACAAAAAAAATACAAGCAAAGGATATTACAATATAAAATGAAGTCTCTATGAGGGCGCCACTTCTCTTAATATCGCAGTCGCACCAGAAAGACCATGCCATGTGGAATTGAGACCTCCCATCGCATGGCCCTCATACCATCAAATTTCTTGCGCTTCTGCTGCGTAGCATATCCAACGCCTGGGTGTAGCCTGATGTGCTGTCCATCCTGGAGAAGAGTCCCCTTCCTACAAACTAGAGCCAACAAGTAGTCTCAGGTAACTGCCATCTGTGACCACCACTATAATTCGAGGAACATCCGGATCTTCTCGGCAGCCCTGCTGGTTAGCTCTGTATGCTCTTGAAATTGTTGAGCCTTAGTTGAGGCCTCCTTTCCCAGTTGCTGCACGAACCACTCTTGTAGGAACAGCAGTAAGTGGTTCCCCTCACAACCCTCAGGTGTCCCCAGGAGATGGGTGTTAGGAGCCAGAATTTGTTTTTCAAGTGTCTCTAAATGAGACTTCCTATGCATGCTTTCCTTGATTACAGAAGAGACTGCCCCCAAGGTGGCATCTGCCCACTTTGTAGCTTCAATGGACGCTGTCTAAATGCATTCCAGGTTATTTTCCAGGGTTACCACACAATTGGTAAGCCTATCAAACTTGTTGGAAAAGGCAGTTACTGACTTAATGAGGTGACAGTTCTTCAGTCCGATGGTCTATAAAGTTTCTTCTCTTGACTCCTTGATTGATTCCTCAGAGCGGCCCTGTACTGACTGTGTGGTTGAAGTTGCGGGAGCAGTATTAGACTTGGCTCCTGAACCCTACTGCTGATCCTTTCAAGGATTCCCCTTTTGACACTTAATGTGTTCAGACACAATCCAAAATTGTCTTGAGACAAAGAAGATTTCTACATTCAGGGTTTAATTGAAAAAAAAAAGGGGGTCAGAAGTCTGGCTGCTGAGCTGTATCAATTGGCATTCATTTTGCTTGGGCTCCACAGCACCCTCCCCCTCCTTGTATTCTTCTATCCTCCAAACTCTGCATGTTTAGAGTCTGCATTCTATGTTTGTGTCAGTTCCTTCAACCCTCATATTGTTTTTTATTTTTTATTTTAATTTCCGCTGTAGTCTTTCAAGTTTAGTAATATCTTTTAATTCATATGGTGACCAACATTGTGACCCGCAATCTAAATGGGGGTGTATGTAAGTTCTGTAAATACCCTCATAACGTGCTTGCCCTAGTTTTTATTGCTTTTTTGTATTATGAAACATGAAATGAATCTTTTTTTTATACTGTTTATTGTAGTGAGGTCTCATTAAAGTCACTGTCAATAGTTACGCATAAAAGTCTCCATCAGATTTCTTACTTTCAAGTTTTTTGTCTCCCAAGTAATAGCTAGCCATTGGATTATTCTTACCCATAGGTAAGAACATGCATTTATTGACATTACATTTCATGCCCTTTTCTTCTGTCAACTGTTTTAGTTTGTTCAAATTGGCTTGTATTGTTTTATTCTGAGATGGTGCATCTAAATTACCATTTTTTTGTATCGTCATTGTATCTTACAATTTCTCTGAATCTGTTGTGTATATGTGAAGAAGGTTGGGCCTAGTACAGATCCCTGGGGAACACCGTTTGGCGACTTTCAATTTTTTGGACCGGAACCCTTTGATAACTACTGTTTGAGTATGGTCTATGAGTCATGCTGCTATCCAGTTTACTAGTCTGACATCAATTCCCAGAGATTCCAGTTTACTAGTTACACCCGTATGTTGAACTATATCAAACGCCTTACTGAAGATCAAAAAAGATGACATCCCCAGGCTTTCCCTCATCTAGGCATTTGCTAATATTTTCGTAAACGCTTGTAAGACTGGTGACACATGAATGGCCTTTTTTTGAAACCATGTTGTTTCCCTGTCCTATCAATTAATACAGATTCCATCACCTTGCTACAGATGGAGGGAAGGCTAACTGAACTGTAGTTTTCAACTACTTCTTTCTTCCCTTTTTTATGTATAGGGATAATATTGGCATGTCTCCAATCCTTTGGGACCGCTCCTGTAAATAGCGATTTATTTAGAATAAATAAGTAGTGGTTTGGCAATATTGTTCGCGGTCATTTTTAAAAATTTCGGTGGAATTTCATCTCGACCCATGGCTTTATTTCAACTAAGGTTCTTAAGTTTATCTAATAATTATGGTTCTGTGATTACTGTCTTCATGATCAAAGAATCATCTCTGTAGTCTATATATGGGGGACGTATGTATTTTTTTTCTGTATAGACAGATGCGATATAGTTATTAGACCAACTAATAATAATTCTACAGTTAATTTCTCATTGTTTATTATAAGTTGCCCTATTGCTGTGTTGCACCCTTTAGATGAGTTAATATAGCAAAACAATTCCTTTTTGTTGCCTTTTATTGCTAGTTTTCTTTCTTCTTATTTTCTTTTTACATTCCATAACTGGTGCCTTACGTAATATTCTTTTTTGTTTTTTTTCTCAACTCTTTTTTCAGCTCTTGAGCCAGGCGGGGATTTGCCCCTTGTTTACTCCCAGACACCAAAGCACCAGCCCCCTCCTGCAATCTACCTAGAAGCTGGCCAGGCAGATGGTCTTTGACTCACCCCTCACGGCAGGGCTCCCTGAGCAAAGAGATCAAGATCTATCATTTGGTCCCGTCCAAGACCTACGCCTGGCATCTTTTCAGAAATGGGAAGAAACTGGCCCGGTAGTGTCATGCTTCATTGCTGTCAAGTTTGTTTTTTTTTTTTTTTTTTTTTACTTGTGTGTTGCCCCTGGAGGACAGGATGTGGAATGCCATCCTGGTGATGTCGGATGTGTTTCCATGCCCAGCACATTGATGTTCACCTACCCTCTGATCCCCTTCTCTTGCAGTCTCTGGATCACTGACCCCCAGCCAATGCTTTGGGTCGGACTCTTGCTGAGCGTTGCAACCCACCTGCCATGGAGGAAGAGAGCTGTCAGCTGGATACTCGATCCTCTTCTCCTTGGCTGACCCTCCACTACTAGTTAATTTCGAAACCCAGGTCATTGGTGCCTCAAGCGGTAGTACTACCACTTGTGCCAGCAGGCCGGTCCAGGTAGCGCTATCACTTGTGCCAGCAGGCCGGCCCAGGTAGCACTACCACTTGTGCCAGCAGGCCGGCACATATTTTTTTCTTCACGGTGGATTTGGATACATCTCTGTAATCTTTTTGTTTTACTTTTATAGCCCTTTTAATTTAACCACAGTGATAATTTCCCTTTTTTATTATACTTTCTCTTGTGGAGAATATATTTATCCCTTAGGTCAAGTAACTTATTTTTAAAAGTGTCCCAAGCCATAACCAACTCGTAGCAAGTGGAGTTAGCTCTTTAGTAAAATTCCAGTTAAGTAAATCCCTATTAATCCCATCCCAGTTTGCCAAGATATAGTTACATAAGACCGTATTTCCCTTAACTTTTTTATTTAATTTACAGTTAATTATAAATGTTAGTCGAATTATGGTCACTATTTTGAACTAGGCAATTTCTGATTGCCACTCCTTGAGAGACCAGAATATATCTAACATATTATTTCCTCTTGTTGGACTATTAACCTACTGTGCCAGATTGTTTTCTATAACTGTTTCACAGAAGTCAGTTTCATTTTTTTTCCTTTTGTGTTCTCAAAATTGTTCCGGTTTATGTCTGGAAAACTGAGATCTCCCATAATAATCTCACCTAATTCTGTTGCATTATTTCTTTATTTTATGATAAGGGAGTTATCAATTTGATAGTTTTTTTAAAGTCTAATAAGCCTAGCACATCAGCCTTAGACAAGGGTATCATTGAGGCACAGGTCAGGAAGCCTAAGAAAACCAGGAGCAGTTTCAAAATTTGCAAATAGCGTTTAATTATTAATACCAGGAAAATAAATTAAAATTGTTCAGTATAACTATTTACAGTGGTAGTACTAACATAGAAAACAGAGTCCTTCTTCTGAGTTTTTTCTTCTCAATTTCCAATCTCAGTCTCTGTTTCTCCCTCTTGCAAAACATTGCAGCTCTTTCTTTATTTTATGATAAGGGAGTTATCAATTTGATAGTTTTTTTAAAGTCTAATAAGCCTAGCACATCAGCTTTAGACAAGGGTATCATTGAGGCACAGGTCAGGAATCCTAAGAAAACCAGGAGCAGTTTCAAAATTTGCAAATAGCGTTTATTAATACCAGGAAAATAAATAAAAATTGTTCAGTATAACTATTTACAGTGGTAGTACTAACATAGAAAACAGAGTCCTTCTTCTGAGTTTTTTCTTCTCAATTTCCAATCTCAGTCTCTGTCTCTCCCTCTTGCAAAACATTGCAGCTCTTTTTATGACAGGTCTTTGCAGTGAGCTCGTTAAGAGAACATTCTGCTTCTCACGCAGTGTTCTTGCCAGTTTCAGCAGGTGCATCAAAAAGAACTTTGTGACCCAGAACTGCCCTCTTGTTCACAGCTCTGCAGAGAGTTTGCAAATTGCATCTCAGGTTAACCCTTTGAGTGCCAAACAGCTTTGCAGTAATTTCAACTGTATAACTATATACAGTTTTAAACAAAGGGATTCTAGTATCAGTGACATTTCTACATAAAGATTCACATATATGTTTATACCTGCAGTTATGCAAAGGGGAAGAAAAGACAGAAATAGCAAGGGAAGGCAGCGAGATAGCAAGAGGTGGAGAATTGCGAAACCGTCGGAATGATCAGGTCCAAGAAAATTTGGTTGCACAGCCAGACAGAGAAGAGACATAAAAGGAGAGGATAGAACAGACCCTTGCATTTAAACTCTTTTTGCATAACAAATGGGGCAGGGCTTTATTCAGCCCTGTCACAAAGGGTTTATAGGTGTAGAGTAGAAAAAGACCAGCACTCAGGAATTGCCATAAGAATCCAGTTTATTTAAACTATAAAGTGCATACCGTGTGCACACTCAAAAAACTGAGGTCCTAACACCCGAAGTGCATTCAGATCTCTCTGACCCTACCTCAGGGTGTTCACAGGTGCCCAGGGTCACCTCTAATCATATAATATTGGGTCACTGGACCCTAGTGGATCCCGAACTCATATTCCATCTACTCTTTCCAGGTTGGTGAGTACTGTGCTGTGTTTGGAATGGATAACTTGTCTAGTGAGATCCCAGAACTGCTGTACGAACATGTAGTCCTGCAAGACATGAAGCAAGGTCTGGCTTTTGGTACTTTAGGCCATTGGGGTCCCACTCATATCTGGCAGGTTGAGCTCTCCCACTCTTACAACCTTTCCCTTTGCCCCCCACCAAATTCAGCATCCAGTTCCTTATCTCTCTCTTCTCTCTGCCCTGGTGGTCTGTAAACCACCCCATACAAGTCTTCCTGCCTGACAACTCTTAGCTGAACCTACAGTGATTCTACCTGCCCCCCCCCAGTGGTAACATCCTATACTGCCTAGATTCCTTCTGTGATGTAGATGGCCTCCCCTCCACCTCTACTTGTCCCTTAGTCATGCCATTTGTAATGTATAACCCTGGATCAATAGGGTCTGGTACGATCGCCTGACTCCCGACTGCCCAATGTGCATTTCTCCATATCCAATTTCCCGACCGGTACTGTCGTCTTATCATGTAGTAATTTTCCTGACTAGATCTCCAACAAGATCTCAGAGGTAATGGCTGAAAAAGAAGGCAGAGAAACGATGAGCAGTGCAGTCTTCTAAAATTCCTCACTAGGTCGGCAACACATTCTTTTAAATTCCTTTAAATAATAAAAAAAAATGTATACATCACCATGCTTCCCTTCCTGTTGCTTCTTCATTCAGGATCAGTTTCCAGACTCTATCTTCCCACTTGATCTCAGAGGGCACGAAGAGAAAGAGCAAGCCCTGTTATACTGCTGCAAGAAAGCTGTGATCATAAATTAACAGCTTTCCTAGAGAACCATATTTCAGACCACTAGGTACTGTGTCCCACCTACGATAAAAACAGCCTTTATTGTTGAAAATTTAAAATGATTGTACCACTTCTGCAGGATAGTTCAGTAGAACAACTAGAGCACCATGTTATGGGCGATACCATGGACAAAGTCCTTTGCAGATTGATGCTATTTGTCATGGATTATGTTTCCAATTTTCTCTTTCCTCAGAGCATATTTTTTCTTCAGAGGGGATTGGGGGAGACCACGAGCAGTTTTTTCTATGGTGCATTCAGTATTTTGCTGCACATGGATAAGCTCTCATACGAATCTGCTTATGCCAACATGTGCTGCTCCAACTATGGTTCCCAGTTGTCTGTGCCATGCCTCCACATTATTTTGCATTCTTGGCAATCCGAATGTTTTTTGGTCATGAACAAACCCCAGTTCAGATGGAAACAGATGGGCTGCGGATGGTGGTCTTGTTACGCATCGTCGCCGCACACATCCAAGAACATAGTTCTCCTCAAACCTCTCAGACGATTTGAGAACTACACTGAGGAAAGTCATGTTTTATCTCAGTAAACATTGTTGGAATTTCTTGTGGAGGCAGGAATGCTAGTGCTTGTAATTGCCTAATGAGGAGGCTAAAATCTGGGTCAGAACCATTTGTTGAAGACAGTCCCACACTTTGTATTTTGCGTCAGATGATCTGACCAAAATGAAATGGGCACCCTTTGTTGCTTGTGTTAGGGAATCCCATTTTAGAAGCATTTATTGCAGCTTGCTCAAAATCTGTTAAGATGAAGCGTGGTTCCAGGGTTACATCATTCTCTTCTGCAATTAACTGAAGGTCCTGAAATAGACTGGCATAACAGTTTTGAGACTTCGAAGATATTAGTGCATAGACAAGAGAAACTACTCTGCTGGTCTCTGAACTCCCGACTAGTGCGTGAATGGAATATAGTTGCCGGAAAAGGGAGGGTGCAGTCCTGAATGTCCTATCCATTAGCCACTGTTCTGCTGCAGACAGCTTTTTATCATGTTCTCTTTGGTAGTGAAAATTAAAATTCTGCCTTCACCACATATAGAGTCTTTAACTAAAAATAGCTCTCCATTTAAGTATCTCAGTGAGTCAGGTACTGAAAGCTCATCCACGGATCGTGGCTCTGGTGGCAAAGTTTCTTGCCTAGCTCTCATAATCACCTGCTGGAGAACGTGGCGGGATGGCATATTATGTTGTACCTTGCTGGAGAGATTTGCACATTCTGCTTGTATTATTTGTGTAGGACAATTGTTTGTTGTCACTGTGTGCTGTTTTACAGCAGCACCTGACTCTGCAGCTGGACCTTCATTTGCATCTGGAGAATGAGTGTGCTCATTTTCGCTTCTTAGCTGGTGCTCTTCTCCAGCCTTGACTGTGCTTACTCGGCCACGGCAGCCAGACTTGCGTTTCTGACAGCACCAATAATAAAGAGCGCCCCATTGCCTCTCCTAGTCTCCTTCATGTAAACGTATCCATTTATACACAACATGTCATGGCCCCTTTGAGAGGGAACAATTTTGCAAGGCTGTAACATTGAAGCTGCAATGACTGTTTGCCGACAAAGTCACAGAGACAGGTATTGCAGCGGTTACCCGCTGTAAATCTAGCAGCTAACAGTAGTTGTACAAGATCGGCTGCGCAATGACTGTTGCCCAGCAGAGTTAGATAACAGCAGCAGCTGCGCACTGTAAATGCAGCAGCTGCATATTGAACAAGACAGCAGTCTGGAATGGAGACAACTAAGAGTTTGAGCACTGTGGTGAGCATTACCATGGTGACTAGAGAGGGGAGAGAACCATGGTGTGGAATGGAGAGAACTGAGAGTTTGAGCACTGGGGTGAGCACTATAAGTACTGTTTGAGCAGTTAAGAGAAAAAGCAGAGAGGTGAGCAGATGAGCAGGATGTGTGATCACGATTGAGTCACTGTTGTCATGTAATGAGCAGAACGAGCGATCACTGTGAGATAGTCTAATGTTGGGAAAACGGCAGTCAGCAATATATCTGTGGGCAGTCGACACTGATGGGCTGTTAGAGTTGGGCGTTTTTGAGTCGGTCAATCAGGAGTCTGGCGATCATACGGATCCCGATCAGTATGTCCCATTCGTTGTTTAAATTGGCCCAGGTTTTTACAACAGCCACTAGATCCAGTCCAAAGCCTGCCACCCTAACCTGGAGCTCACTAATCTTATTATTCAGACTCCTGGCATTGAGGCATTCCACCCTCCAACATGCACCTGCACCTCAATTGGATCTTACTTGCCCTCACCTGCACCCTTCTTTAATAACATTGGTGTCTTTTGTTTCCTCTTCTTTTTATGTCTATTGTGTCTGCCCTGCCCTGTCCCCTGAACTCATTCCTCCCACCTATTATTCCCTGAACACTTTACCCCCATCCCTGGGGAGTCCTGTCTAGGTTCCCCACTGCTCCTCCATCCACAGTAGAATCCCCAGTCTCACCTGCAGCTGATTTAACCATCTGCCAATGTAGACATCAAACAGTCCACAATCCCAGCTCAAAAAAATGCAAAGTGTGTTGGGTAACTCCAATTTCCAAGTTAGTTCAGCTAATGCCAGCACTACAGCTCCATTGCAAAAAATGCTTTATTTAGTCCAGAGTGAAAACATACACATTGCCGCAGCTTGGACAGACCTCTACCTGTTTTGTAGTGTGCTATGTCATCAGAAGGGTGCCCTCCTGATGACGTAGCATACTACGAAACCAGTGGAGGTCTGCCCAAACTGTGGCGATATGTATGTTTTCACTCTGGTCTAAATAAAGTGTTTTTTGCAGAGGACCCTGTAGTGCTGGTATTACATAGAAACATAGAATTTGATGACAGATAAGGACCACCTGGCCCACCTAGTCTGCCCATTTCCCTACCTAATGGATAAGCTGCAGATCCTAGTTAACCAACAGTCTTCTTCCTCCTACCCCCCACTAGAATTGCCTTATGTCTGTCCCATGCATTCTTGAATTCCCCCACTGTTTTTGACTCCATGACCTCCTCAGGAAGGCCGTTCCATGCATCCACAACCCTCTCCATGAAAAAATATCTCCTCACATTACCTCTGAGCTGCCCCCCCATCTTCAAATTGTGCCCCCTTGTTCTTGCACATCTTTTTCTGAAAGATGCTACCCTCTTGGACCTTGTTGATTGCCTTGAGGTACTTGAAAGTTTCTATCATCTCCCCCTCGCTCTCTTTTCATTGAGGTTATACATATTAAGCTCAGCCTCCCTCCTGTCTATGTCCTTGCAGAGATGGGGTTTCCAGAACTGCATGCAGTACTCCAGATGAGGTCTCACCAACTGTCTGTACAGAGGGATAACAACCTCTTGTTTTCTACTGGTGGTGCCTCTCCCTATGCATCCCAATATCCCCCCAGCCCTCCTTACTGCCTTCTCACATTGCTTGCCCACCTTAAGGCCATCTGATATGACTATCCCCAGGTCCCTTTCCATTTTTGTTGTTAGTATCTCACATCCCATTGTGTACTCTTCCCCTGGGTTTTTGTTTCCCAGGTGCATTACTTTGCACTTCTTTGTGTTGAATCTAAGCTGCCATACATTTGACCATTCCTTCAACCTTGCCAAGTCCCTTCTCATCCTTTCCACCCCACCTTGTGTATCAACCCCGTTGCAGATCTTTGTGTCGTCTACATAGAGATATACTTTTCTTTCTAGTCCCTCTGCAGTGTCACTTCTAAAGACATTGAAAAGGACTGGTCAGCTGCCCCAGTGGTGCAGAGAGTTGAGGCGCTGGCACCTTACCTCATCCCACGCCGGCGACCCGGGTTCGGGAACGGACTCTGGTCATCGGGGGCTGGCAGGGCCGGGAGAAGATCGAGCGTCCATAGGACTGCTCTCCTCTCCTGGGGTTGGGTAGTGGGTTGTTGTCATGCCGCAGCGGCCTCTGGTGGAGACCAGGAGCACTGCTGACGTACGCAAGAAAGAGGGAGTAACTAGAAAAGCGGAAATACCGCTTCATGGTAGCCGACTGACGGCTGCCTGGTGCTCTGAGGCCATCAAGGTCCTACCAAGCTCTCCATCTCAGCAGCATCCCTGGGGCTAAAGTGGAGCACTGGTCTGTCCTCCTTGGCTGGTGCCTTCCCCCTCGGAGGAGGAGGACCCATCCAGCGAAGGGTTACGCCGGGTCACCCTGGGGATTGGCTACGATCTGAGGTGGAATCTCGGAGGATGGATGGGTCGGAGAACTTTTTGGTAAGCCCGAAGGAGTGGCTGCCCTGGAGCACATAGGGGTAGAAAGAAATAACGCAAAAAGGACTGGTCCTAGTACTGAACCCTGCAGTAACCCCGCTAGTAACCCCCCCCCCTTTCTTCAGAGTGGACTCCGTTTACTAGTACCTTCTGTGTCCTATTATCCAACCAGTGTTTTACCCAGGCTACCACCTCGGGACCCACTCCAAGGCTGGCTAGCTTGTATAGTAATATTTTGAGTGGGACTGTGTCAAATGTCTTGCTAAAATCTAGGTAGGCTATGTCCACAGCCCTTCCCTGGTTTACTACTTTGGTCACCCAGTCACGGAAATCTGTTAGATTTGTCTGACACGACCTTCCCGCTGCGAATCCATACTGCCTTGGTTCCTGTGCCCTGCTGGCCTCTAGGTACTCAACAATTCTTTCCTTCAGAAGTGATTCCATCATTTCTGTACCACTGAGGTCAAACTAACACGTCTGTAGTTTCCTTCCTCTGCCTTGCTCCCACTTTTGTGAAGTGGAATCATATCTGCCCTCCTCCAGTCCTCAGGTACCACCCCATCCTCCCATGATTTGTTAAAGAGGGTAGTCAGTGGTGTCACTAGTTCTACCCTTAGTTCTTTTAGAATTATTGGGTGAATCCTATCAGGTCCCATTGCTTTGTCCACCTTCAGTTTTAAGAGTTCTTTCAGAACCCTTTCTTCTGTGAATGGACTGGTATCAACCCCCCTATCCAGAGTGTTTCTATTGTTTGTTTGGTTTAGGTATCTCCCCCTCCTCTTCTTTTGTGAATACTGAGCAGAAGTATTCATTCAGTATCCCTGCTTTTTCACTGTCACCCTCTGCCCACATTCCTTCCCCTTTATTAAGCCTCAGTATCCCTCCCTTGGTCTTTCTTCAAACAACATGAAGTCTTGCTATATTATAGACATTAGCAGTTTGATCCAGCTCTAGAACTGCCCCGGAGTGAAATGGTTAAAACCATTCCAAAATAGAATTTTGGCACGAGAGCAGCTCTATCTGTGTCATTTCAAACTTGAACTGTCAGATTCTTTACTCTGCCTCAGTGAACAGTCGCTCTGGAGATTTCTCCTTCTGCTCGGTTCATTTCTCGGTTTAAAAGTGTTTTCTCGGTTGGATTTAACCGAGAATAGTTTTATTTTAACCAAAAAACCGTTCGAGTTCAAGCTCTATCTGTGGTAACCGAGTAAATGAAGGTTTTGTCTGTGTGGAACTTGTAGTTATCGGTTCGGGTTTGAACCGATCAGTGGGTTTAAACTCATTTAAAACTAAAAGTTACTATTTTAGAGTGCGGTTCCCAGTTCTTATCGGTTCTAAAAAGCAGTTTATTCGGTTTTCAATACTCTGTGAAACGGTTAGGAACACGATCAAGGGTGTCTTCCTAGCACTGCCGTTAAAGGGCAAGTTTTGGTTAGGCTGGCATTATGTCTGAGAAACCCAAAAGAAAAACCGGGCCCACTGGGTTTCAACACTGTGATGTTTGTGGGGAAGTCTTTGCCAAGGCTGACCCACACACCACATGTGTTTATTGTCTGGGAGGTATGTAAGAATTTCCCTGCAGCCACCCTGGAAAAAAGATTGGGCAGGCTCAGGGAACGAGAGGCCAAAAAGTCCGCTGACCCGGATGGCCAGCCCGGTTCGGTGCCAACCGAACCAGAGGGAGTGCCCTCTGACCAGGGCCAGACTTCCTCGGGCAAAAGAAAAGCTGGTTCTGAGGAACCAATTCCAGTAAAGAAAACAAGAAAATCAGCAGGTCTGGAGTCCAAAATTCTTCTCCAACTGCTGCAGAGATAGCAAAAGCCATACAAATTGTCCAATCACTGTCTCAGGGTCCGTCCGAACCACCACTATCTGGTAAAGGTCGGTTCGTCCGGTCCCAGTGGTTCAGGATTATGATATTGAGGAATTTTATGAACCAGAGGGGAGGATTATGAACAGTATGAATGTGGCTGGGAAGGTCTGGGTGTGCCTATTGAACTGGACAGCTCCTCAGACAGACCTTTAGAATCTCCCCTTGCTGTCTGAGTCCCCATCTCATTTTATGTTTTATAAAAGTTGCTGAAACCCTCCAGCTTCCTTTAGAAGAGGCTGTGGATGAGCAAGAGGAGCCTGATTTTGTAGAAATGATGGATATTCCAGAGTCTAGGAGATTGTCTATTCCTTTACATAAGTCTTTTAGAAACAAACAATTAAAAATTTTAAAAGCTCTAATTCTGTGCCTCCTGTAGATAAAAGATGGACAGAAGGTATACATTGTCAGGCCCTGATACAGAATTCCTTTCTCAGCAATGCAGTCATGTTGAGTAGTTCAGGCTGCTGCCTGTGATAAAGCTAATATTCCCTTGGCTTCACATCCTCCTGACAAGGATTCCAGGAAGATTGATGCCATGGCAAAAAACAGTATATGGCAGCCTCTCTGGGACTCAGGCAAGCAAATTATATGGCTTATGCTGCTAGGTATCAGAAATCTAGATGGGATACTGTTATACAATTGGCCAAGCAGGCCCATGGCCAGCTGGCTAGTGAACTAGAACAGGTGGCTGCTGATGGCATTGAAGCCTCTAAGGTTCAGTTTCATGCTGCTGTGGATGTTAATGATGTTTCCTCTAGGGTCATGGCCACATCTGTAGCTTTTCGTAGGTTGGCCTGGCTCAGGTGTACTAGTTTGTCACAGGATACCCAGACTAAGGCTATGGATTTTCCTGTGGTGGGAAATTCTCTGTTTGGAGAGCAGACAGAGAATTACATGAAGAAGATGGATGAATATAGGACTACTTACAAGAGTGCCCAGGCTAAGGGCTGGCAAGCCACTCCTCAAAGGCATGCCCCCAGGGGTGAGGGTAGGCCTTTTCACAGGCCTTTCTACCAGACTCAGGCCTCCTCTGCCTATGCTCAGAGGGCTTCTTCAGAGGCAGGGGGGCAGAGGGGTGGGCAGACCTGCTCCCACCCTCCAGCCTAAAGCTCCTCGAAACAGGCACCCTGATGGGGTGCCCAGGGCCATTCTCCTGTACCAGTGGGGGCAGGCTGGCTTACTCAGTCAGAATTGGGTTCTTTAACCTCAGACAAGTGGGTTCTGGAAGTAGTAAGCCAGGGTCTGGTTCTCAGCTTCAAAAAGTTTCCCAAGTTGAGAAGCAGACTTTTTCTACCTGCAA
The DNA here is from genome assembly GCA_016271365.2 of Neoceratodus forsteri. Lineage (NCBI taxonomy): Eukaryota > Metazoa > Chordata > Ceratodontiformes > Ceratodontidae > Neoceratodus > Neoceratodus forsteri. The sequence goes on along the minus strand of CM057459.1, from coordinate 1,420,924,287 downwards.
GTGCTTCAGAGACCCTCACTCTGGAAACAGAGGTCTCATCCCTGTTAGCTCTCAGAGCAGTAGAAAGGGTTCCTCCCCTGCATCAGGGCAGGGGTCTGTATTCCAGATACTTCCTTACCCCAAAAAAGACAGGAGAATGGCGGCCCATTTTAGATCTCAGATATCTGAACAGGCATCTTTTGAAACCAAAGTTCAAAATGGTAACTCTGGCAATGATTTTACCTTCCCTAAGGCCAGGGGACTGGCTAGCCTCCCTGGACCTCAAGGATGCCTATTTCCATATCCTAATCAGAAGATCCCATCGAAAGTACCTCAGATTCGAACTGCCCTCAGGTCATTACCAGTTCAGAGCAGTGCCCTTCGGCCTTATCTCTGCTCCAAGGGTATTCACAAAGTGTCTAGCAGTGGCAGTGGCCCACTTAAGGAGGCAGAGGATTGCTGTTTTTTCTATCTAGGCGACTGGCTCATTGTAGGCCAGTCCTCAGAACAGGTAAAATCTCACCTGCAGGTCACCCAGCAGCTTCACCTCCTGGGTTTTCTGCTAAACCTACCAAAGTTGGTTCTGGAACCAGTCCAGGTACTCACCTTTATAGGGCAGAATTGGACACAAAGCTAGCCAGAGCCTTTCTTCCTCCAGAAAGGGTAAGGAATTTAGTGGCTCTGGCCTCTTCCTTCACTCTGCAGGTCTCTCGACCAGCAAGACACTTTCTGCAGCTCCTGGGGCACATGGCTGCATCCACAGCTGTTGTGCAGGAGCCAGATTTCAGATGAGAGACATTCAGTTTCACTTGAGAACCTTTTGGTCTCAGAGAAGAGACCCCTTTCCAAGTTGGTCCCAGTGACTCGAACCTTGATCCTAGCTCTCCAGTGGTGGCAGGATCAGAGCAATTAGAGCGGGGTCCCTTCATTTCTCCTTCTCACGACTGACTCTCACTACAGATGCTTCCCTTCTGGGTTGGGAGCCCATATGGGCGACCTTTTCCACTCAGGGAGTTTGCTCCCCAGGAATCTCTGCTCCACATCAATTTGCTGGAACTCAGAGCTGTCTTTTAGCTCTTCAAGCTTTTCTGCATCTGTCCCGACAAGGTGATACAAGTCAGAACAGACAACACCACAACAATGTGGTACATCAACAAACAGGGGCACTCGGTCTTGACCTTGTGCACTGAGGCAATGAAGTTGTGGTCTCTGGCCTATTCCTGAACACTTCCCTCATAGCAGTTCATCTTCCAGGGAAGGACAATGTCCTAGCGGATGCCCTCAGCAGGATTTCCCAGGGCCATCACGAATGGTCCTGGATCCTCAAGTGCTGGGGATAGTTTTTGCCAGGTGGGGCATCCTCAGATAGATCTTTTGCAGCCCCAGACAATCACAAACTTCCTCTGTTCTGTTGCAGGCCTCCAGTGCTGGGCTCAGTTCCCTTGGATGCCTTTCTTCTGGATTGGGAGGAAGTTCCTCTATGCTTTCCCCCCCTTTTCTCTCCTATTCAAAGTACTAGTCAAAATCAGATCTCAGCCTTGCAAGGTGATTCTGATTGCCCCGGATTGGGCCAGGCAGCCCTGGTACCCACTCCTTCTGTCTCTGACAGTCCATCTTCCCCTGTGCCTCCCAGGAATCACAATCTGTTGACTTGTGCCCAGGGAAGGGTTTGGTATCCGGACCTCAATCCCTCAACCTCAAGGCCTGGCTCTTGAGGAGTTAGAGTTGCTGATTTACACCTCTCTCAGGGTGTTCTTGAGATCCTAAAGGCTTCCAGAAAGCCTTCCACTAGGCTACTTATAGTTCTAAATGGAAAAGGTTTTCCATTTGGTGTGCTGGGAAAAATATTTCCCAGAATCTGCTGAATTGCCCATTTTGTTAGATTACATGGTACATCTTAATTCCTGGGTCTCAGACCAGCTACCCTGAGAGTTCATTTGGCAGCTGTGTCTGCTTTTGTGTCAGCAGGAAAGTCATCCCCTTCTTTCCTCTCATCCTGTGTTTTCCAAGTTTTTATGGGATTACTCCATACTAATCCTCCCTTTCGGGAACCGACTTCGCTTGGGACCTTAATGTTTGCATTGCCCAGTTAATGCAACCCCTTGAACCTCTGTCTTCTGCAGAGCTTAAGTACCTAACTTGGAAAACTGTTTTTCTAGTGGCTATCACTTCTGCCAGATGCATAAGTGAATTGCTAAGCCTTTGTCAGTGGAGACTGACTTTATTTCTTTCCACAGGGATAAGGTAGTCCTTAGGACTAATAGGAAGTTTTTGCCTAAGGTGGTTTTAGATTTCCATCTTAATCAATCTATCTCCTTCCAGTATTTTTCTCTGATCACTTCTCTTGGTGAGAGGAGGTTGCACAGCCTGGATGTTAAGAGAGCTCTTAGTTATTATATAGGCGTGCCAAGGTCACGCGGGTTCGAATCCCTCCAACTTTTCCTTACCTATGGTGAAGTTGGGAAAGGCAAACCTGCCACTAAGAGATCAATAGCCAGGTGGATTGTCTCTTGTATCCAATTTTGTTATCAGAAAGTGGGCAGAGCCCCAGTTTGAGGGCTCATTCTACCAGGGTACAGCTGCGTCTCTAGCTGCTGCCAGAGATATCCCTTTATTAGAGATTTGCCAGGCTGCTACTTGAAAGCGGTACACACTTTTACCAAGCATTACTCCCTGGATGTCCAGGCCAGGAGAGATGCTCGGTTTGGCACAGCTGTTCTTCAGAGCCTATTCCCTAAGTAGGTTCTGCCCTCCTCCATGGAGGTACTGCTGTGTATTCTGCTAATGTCTATAATATAGCAAGACTTCATGTTGTTTGAAGAAAAAATTACTCACCTTAGTAATGTTGTTTCTTCTAATGGAGTCTTGCTATATTATAGACCTCCCCCCCAACCTGCCCCTCTCAGAACCTCTACTTGGTGGGGTGCGGGCAACTTAGTGTGGGCACTACTTATGTCCTGTTAGCATTTTGTCCCCTTTGGGACTTTGGGGGTGTGTATGTGTGTACGCGCGTGTGTGTTTTATTATACTTATGTTCCATTTTCATATTATTAGAATGGTGTTAGTATTTCTGGTCCCCTGACTTGAGTCTTGGGTGTTGGGACCATCAATGGTTGTTATTATTTAGGTAGCCATTTGGCTAGTGTAGGTTACAGCTTCCACACAGACCTTAGTGAGTTTGGCTCGTAAAGATCTGACAGTTCAAGTTTGAAATGACACAGATAGAGCTTCTCTCGTGCCAAAATTCTATTTTGGAATGGTTTTAACCATTTCACTCCGGGGCAGTTCTAGAGCTGGATCAAACTGCTAATGTCTATAATATAGCAAGACTCCATTAGAAGAAACAACATTACTAAGGTGAGTAATTGTTACTTCACACCCTAATGTACCCATAAAAGGTTTTTTCCCCTTTCTTAACAGATTTGGCTATCTTTTCCTCAGTTTGGGCCTTTCCTATTCTGACTGCCTTCCCCTGCCTCCTTCTGCTTTAACTGATATAGTTCTCTGTTCTGCTCCTTCTGTGTTTTCTTATATTTCCTAAATGCTATCCTTTTCTCCTTAACCTTCCCTGCCACCTCTTTTCAGAACCATAGTGGCTTTTTCCTTTGTTTTGTTTTGTTGATTTGCTTTACACAGAGGCTTGTTGCCTCTGTGATGGCAGTTTTGATTTTCCCCATTGTTCTTCCACCCCTCTTTCTTGCCTGTTTGCTAGTGCTTTTCTGAGGAACTCTCCCATTTTGCCAAAGTCAGCCCTCCTAAAGTCCAACACCCTTGCTTTTGTATGGCTTGACTGTACAGCTGTGTTTATTGTGAACCACACTGTTTGGTGCTCACTAGTTCCCAACTGGCTACCCACTTCAGAATCTGAGATCCTTTCTCCATCCCTGTTTGAGAGTATCGAGTCTAAGGTTGCTCCCTCCCGAGTGGGTTCCAGCACTAGCTGTCTGAGGCATGCACCCTGTAGGGACATCGAGAATGACCCTGCTCTTGGATGTGGCTGAAGTAATTTGATGAACTAACAATGTAGACATCAAACTTCTGCCCTATCGCACTAGTCCCCCTCTTGTCAGGTGAAGACCATCACCTTTGAAGAGCCTTCTGTCCCAGAATCCCCCCAGTCCCCTATAAAGTGATGTCTCTCTTCCTGATACCACCCCTTCAGCCACCCGTTCAGCTCTTCTGTCTCTACTTTCCTTACTCTGTCATTCCCATTCTCCCTACCCCTGATAGGAAAGACCACAGAAAAAGCTAAGGAAGCAGAATGCTTCTTCAGTATGCCCTCAGACTCTGGATGTCCCTCTTCACCATCTCCACTGGCTGACTTGCCAGATTGTTGATACCAAGGTGCACCAGCACTCCCTGTCCCCAGCTGTCCTCCTATCCTATCCCAGACTCGGATGATTGATACTCAGGCAGGCATCTGACAACCCCCCTCCACTTACCAACCACCCTTTCCACCTACCCTCTCCATCCCTCTAACCCAATAGTTCTTAGACTTTGTCACAGTGAGCCTCCCCAAATTCATGGAAAAGATTTTGAGCCTCCCCCCAAAACTGAAATAATCTTGGGCCTCCCCAAAGAAAAATAACATACTGTACTTTGCTCAGTATACCATGAATACATTGAAGCTACTTTGAGTACTTGGCTCACATTCAGTTCTTTGTCTTATCCTGATGTGGAACCTTTGAAAAAGAGCTCCTGTGCTCAAAGGTGCTGTCTGAATAGCAAATAAATAAAATAAACAAATATTATTATTCAGCTTATTGTAACCCCCCACACACAGGCCAGCCTACTTGCTCTGCTATTTTCATTCTTGAACCATTGTTACCCCTTTTTGCAGTACCTTCATGGGTCAGACTACTTTCTCTGTTTCCTGTCTATATGAAATAACCTTCCTACGTACTTTGCCTCTCCCCCTCCTTCCCTGCCCCTAAGCAACCTCTCTATGCTCAACCCTTGTATTTGGGCTGTTCTGCCATCATTGATCAATTACCACCACCCATTATTAGTTTATTGTTCATATGTGTTTGCACTACTGTTCATTGTGTATTTCTTGATTGTTTTGCAGTTACCTTTTGAAATGTATTCACTCCCTACCCTTCCCCGGGTACACCTGAAATGAGCCTTAGCTCATTCACCTTCTCTTGTCACCTATTAGTAAATAAATATATACAATTCACCTACTATTATCCTCTTTCAGTTTGCTTCATCTCTTCACACAAAATACATAAAACTCAAAATTTAAATACAGTACTTTTTCAGACTTGCTTGAGCCTCCCCTGGAACAGGTTGGGGCCTCCCCAGAGAGGCTGGCCTCACCATTTGAGAACCCCTACTCTAACCATAGAGTCTCCTCACTCTTACAGGACCTGTATGGTGAATTCATGTCTTGGATTTTGATTTGTGTGGGACTTAGGTCAGCAGCAGCCAATCAGGGCTGTCCAAGAAGACTGCCGGGTCTTTTAAAAATGGATCTCTGAACAATTTCTGGGTGTATCTCTTCAAGCTACCTTACACCAGAAATGGGGGGGGGGAGAAGCAGTATCACAGTTCACTAAGCTGATTTCTAAACTGTTTTCTGTTACAGAAACCATTTAGTGAAGTCAGGCCTTGGATTTTGCTTTGGGTGGGAAGGTGGGACTTGGGGCAGCAGCAGTCAATCAGGGCCATTCAAGAAGCCCTCACAAGAGTATGTAAACCCATCCACCCAGCATGTCCCATCAGGCTCATGTCCTAGAGCAGGCATGGAACAGGTGAAGTGACTGGCATCTTAGGCATCAGCAGGTGACAACAGGCATGCAGGGAACTCTGCAGGTTCAGTAAGGTAAGGTACAGTACCTGGTAACTTGCTGCTGCCTGTATAAAAAGCACTTCAGGAGTGGTAAGGAGGTAACTGCGGGGAAGTTTAGTTTGTTTATTTATAAAGGGCTCTATTTCAATTGTGACTCAAGGTGCTGTACAAGTGAGCAAATCCTTCATACACAAATTAAAATACATAAAACAGTATTAACTTAAAGTGTTTATCTAAATCAGGTTTTAACAACTGGAGGGGAAAGAGTCCCCAAATAAAAATGTCTTCAGCTCCCTTTTGAAGGCATTAACTGATGGGGTCTCTCTAAGGGAACGGGGAAGTGCATTCCACAGGATCGGTTCCAAAAGCGAAAATGCCTGAGCACCTGAGGATTTCAAGCAGACCCTGGGAACCACCAGAAGGTCTTAATCAGCTGACCGGAGGGGGCAGAGTGGGCAGTAAGACTGTAGAAGGTCTTGCAGGTAGCCGGGCCCCAGTCCATGTAGGGCCTTATAGGTCAGCAAGTCATCCTTGAAGGTGATCCGCCACCCAACAGGCAGCCAGTTATTTGCCAGAGAGCAGAACATAGGTGTAATATGAGTATGACATTACCTCGAAAGGCCAGTCAACAATCTGGCTGCCGCATTCTGCACTAGCTGCAGGAGGTGAAGTTCAACCCCCGATAGCCCCAGGTAAAGGGCATTGCAGTAGTCTAGCCATGACGTCATGAAGGCATGGACTAGTGATGGCAGATCGCCTGGGGAATCAGTTGTTAAATTGTGGCGATGTTTCTCAGGTGGTAAAATGCACCCTGGACCACGTTTGACTCCTGAGATTTAAGCATCAGACTGCAGTCCAGGACAATGCTAAGATTTCTCTTCCTGATGGAGGTGAACAACTGGGAGTCCCTGAGCCTAAGCCCGGAAACTTGTTCAGATTGCACACCAACACCCAGGTTCCACCACCAGTACTTTCGTCTTATCCGGGTTTAACCTCAACCAATTGATTTTCATCCAGTCTTGGATTTCAGCAAGCCAGTGATTGAAAATCGAGATTGCATCCTGGTGTCCAGGCACAAAAGATAGGTATTGTTGAGTATGATCAGCATAGTAGTGCAAACTCAGTCCATAAAGTCTTATAGTGTCCCCTCATGGTAGCATATACACTGCGAACAACAATGGGGGACAAAATGGAGCCCTGCAGGACTTTGCATGGCATGGGCAGTGGTTGAGAGGAAAAAGTCCCTAGCACCACCCTCTGCATCCTGCCAGTGGGGAAAGAATGAAACCAGTTGAGGACTGTACCCATCAGTCCACAACAAACCCACAGGCACTCCAGTGGCACCCCATGGTCCACTGTGTCAAATGTAGCTGAGAGATTGAGGAATGTAAGAGTGGAACACTCTCTTTGATCCCTCACCACCAGGGCAATCTCAGTACTGTACCACCAACTCCCCCGGCTCTTCACAAGCATTCATTATGCCCGATAGGTCCAACACCACCATCAGACCTTCTGGGGTCAAACCCTTTAAAGGGTTGCATTGGGCCATCTCCATAGGGGAAAGTCTATTGGAAGGGCTTCAAATGAGAACCTCGCAGTACAGTGGTCCAGCCAAACAACCAGCTCCACCATGAGGTCAGCGACCTCCAATCCCAGTGAGAAGACAAGGTCCAAAGAGTGGCCATATACATGGGTTGCAGAGGTAACCACCTGTGTCAGGCCCAATGAGTACATCAGTTGGAGGAAGTCTTGTCCGAACCACGAGAGCTTGTCGTTGACCCAGGCATTGAAGTTGCCCAGAATAATCCATCTGTGCTACTCCAATACTAGTTTGACAATGAAGTCCCCAACTTTCTGCAGGAATTCCCTCTCATTCCCCAGAGGATGGTAAATGAGAAGGATCCTGCAGCCTGCACCTGCAACCCCTTTAATGGCCGCACATTCAAAGGACTTCATTCCCACTGAGAGGGCCGTGAAGTGCAGACTCAATTTAAAACAAATCACCACACCCCCACCGCTACGATCCTTTCTCGGGCAGTGAATCACAGCCAGGTTTCGGTGATGCAAGCCAGATCAACTGTTGAAACAAGATCAGCTATAATTGCCGTCTTGTTCTTAATTGACCTGGTATTGCATAACACTGCCCCGAGAGGTATAGTTAAATCAGGCTGGTCCATTGGATACCTGCCCACCAAAGGCGGAACCCTTGAGTATGGGCACCAGACAAGGGGGACCCCTTTCCTGGACCCATTTCACCCCAGGGCACCTCCTTGAGCTCACCACCCCAATCCGCCTCCACCCAGTCACATTCTCCATACCAGGCTCTGCTACCCTCTCCTCTACAGGCAGTTGGCAGTGCCGTACAGCATCTATAAATATCCGGTGGTAATGATAGGCACTCAAAGGGATGGACTTCTGCCCCTCCCTCCAGTTATCTCCAGCTATAACCTATAAAACAAACTAATTTCTTCTACAAATATTAAATAACTTAACAAACAACTAATAAAACCAATTAAGCTTAAACACATTTCCAGTATCAACACACACACACCTTCCCAGGCCCACGATATATAAACAGATCAAATAACACAAGAGAGTCCAAATTCTAAATAAAGTTAGTGAAGCTGATCTCACAAGATAATTCCATCAGGGAGAAAATGGCTGACTATATAACAACCCTTTAACTAAGTCACTTACTCATAGCTCTCCCTTATATAGCTTCAGAAAGTATCTGGCAGTTTGAAATAGGACAAGGGGCTCTCACCTCCCTGAATTGTAGCCAAACAATTCTGATTTTCCAACTGTTTTATCAGGCCTCTCATGACTGTAAGTTTCGGGAAATCACAATCTCAAACAGTTTATACTTCAGATGTATAAATCCCTAGGCAGACAATTTGATGACTAGTTCTGTCCTTACCAGTTCTGGAGTCACCGGACTGTCTCACTGCCCAGCTCGCCTCCTGGTAGAGTTTTCTTGCCTAGAGATTGCAAAGTTACTAAACCTGCTGCCGACTCCACAGTCAAGCCTCTTATGGCTACATCCAAGTCAGATTTCACGGGCCAACAAGGCCCCAACTCCACAGACAGATTGGAAATGATTCCCTGCTCTACAGTTTAAGGCACAGCTCCAAGAAAACAGGGCGCACTGGTTCCAACAGCACCAGTCTGAATCTCTGCCAGTGCATTTAAATGCAAAAGATCAAAACTTCCACCTGTGCTGAATGCTTTCCTCTTCGGGCACTCACCATGGATCTGGCAGACCAGCCTGGCCCCTCACACTTGACTGTCCAGACACCAGTGCACCTCCAATTTTCAAAATGGAAAACTGCATCTTGCTTCTGAAGCAATTGGCTCTTCTAGCACCCACCTGGCAGTCCAGCAGTTTCCACGTCTTGGTCTTGGTTCCTGAGCCGCAGCTCAACAAGCCGGTGATTTGCCGGACTACAAAGCTCCCCGTTAATCAATAAGTCAGCCACAGACCTCCTGAACATGACTTTCCTGTACCTAAAAAATGAAAAAGCTAACTCCTATGTCTTCCTCGCTTGCACCCCTGTCTAGCTCTATCCCCACTAACTAAACTAAACATTAGAGTATTCATTTAAACAATTTAAAACAATGTTAAAAGTTCCCTCCTTCTCAGATTACCCATGGGCAGCCCAGCATGGTCACCATCTTGCATCCTGCAGTCCTTACAAGCAGTAAGTTCCTGTTGTTGGGAAAAGGAGAACACCCTATCTAGGGTAGGGGTATGTAAATTGTTAAGGAAAAGCATATAGGAGAAGGTTAAGTAGAAGGAAGTCAGAGGGGTTCAGGGTGTGAGATGCAGAAACAAGTAAGGGGTAAAACAAAGGAATAAAAGGGAAAACAAGAAACACACTATCTATTGTAGAGAGACAATGTAATTACCATTAGAGGGTGTAGACAGGAGATGACTAAAGCAACAGAAAGGGGCAGCAGGGGAAAGGCACAGTCAGTAGTAGTAGAGAGTGAAATATAAAGACAGTTATGGGTGTGGTGCAGTGTAATGAGTGTGGAGCTGCAGTTTTCTGGTAGACTTTCTGGAGAATTGAAGTGCTGTCCTCTCAGCATGCACCTCTTTTGGCTGAGGGAGGAGATCGCTGGTCTCTGGGCCAAATTGGCTAGGATCCGGAGGAACTCTTCTCCCACCCAGGGACCACCAAGTCTATCACTGTTGTCCCAGAGGATGCGTAGAAGAAGGAGGGCTGGCTGGAATGTGGTGGGCTTCAGGAAGGTGGGGGTAGCGGGTCAGGGGCACGTTCCTCAGCCTGTGCCATTACATACAAACATACAAAATTGCAAGCAGATACATCCCATAAAGGTCTATTGAGCCTGCTCGAGTGCGCAGCTAGTTATTCCAAGAAGCTGCCCACCCCTACTCATCCTCCTGGATTTGGTCCCCATCCTACCTCCCTTCACTGTACCCCATCTTCCCTGCAGTCCCTTCTGGCCTAATCTTCTTCTTTACCCTGTCCCACCTCCTCTTAAAGCAAGTCACTAGTAGTAGTTTGTTCAGTTGCAGACCTTAGCGAACATTACAAAATTCTAATAAAAACACTGAAGAGCGTACACAAAGCATTACTTCCGCTTCCCACAAAAAGAATATACATGGTCAAAGACAAGCCAAGTACAGTATAAATATTTCCATGGAAGATTATTAGTTAAAATTAAAGTCCCCTCAGATCTGCCATCATGTAACAAAAACTCCTTTCAGTACCTCTGATATCACAGTTCATGACTGGTTATTTACCTCCAGTAAACTATGTAGCTTAGAACAAGATACATATTAATCATTCCTTGTAAACTTTGAACCTATCACTTTTTGACTCTGATTATAAATTGGTCTTAATAGCAAAATGTATTTATAACATGTTGACGTATATCTCTGCTTATATTTAGAATGCCATTATTTACTCTTTCGATTATACATATTTTTACACAAACTGTGGGGACCACCAAGAAACCCTAAGCATAGCAGTTACCAAAAGGCAGTATGGGTCAATGGGTCCAGATTCAGGATGAAGCTAACTGTGCTGCTCTCCCAGGAAGAGTCATCAGGGATCATCCAAGGTGCACCTCGTTGCATCAGGCACCCCTCATCCCATTCTTTGGAGTATCCATGGACCTCAGTTAGAGACAAAGCTGGATCCTGGCAGAAGGCCTCCTAACCAGGTACCAAAGAGCGGTGCACGGAACTACTCTGTCTCAGAGATCATTGTATCACATCCATTGGGTCCCAAGCGAATCCACCTATGACCCTGGAGGAACAAGCCTGTATCATGGAGGCACTGAGGGATACCATGTAGTGTAGTGCCTACTGCTCTGTGTCCTCCTTAACCACCCACAGACTACTGTTCTCTTCCAGTTGCACTCTGCACCTCACAAAAAGAGCCCTGCAAACTAGACATGTTGACTCCTGATAAATCATTTTGTCCCCCACCACTACTTTATACTCAAAAGTGGGCGTCTGTTGCAGTTTCTGCTTATTGCCCCAGTGTATGCCCACCGATATCCACATTTTGGGATGTAGGACTGGCATACAGAATTAGACTCCATGGGCCTTTTCCCAAAATTCCTCCATGGGTAGTCTGCACTCGGGCAGTTGTAAAAACCCCGTCCATACCTTAACCAAAAGTACAATACTTAGCCGGGAGGACATCCCCTCTTTGAAAGAGCTTAAAGCAGGGCATTAAAAAGTACTGACAGAGATATGGAGGGGACTTAAGAATTTTTTTAATTACTACCCACTGTTACCTAGTTCTCAAAGTAATTACAACATAACATTTTATAAAATCACTTTTACAATAGATAAACCACTGTCCTTCATAATGTATAAAATATCACATAAAAATGTAACTTCTTCTGTTCAATAACAAGGAGTTACAAGCAGATCTGGTTTTGTTTGTTGGCAGAATTTGAAAAATTTACAAGAGGTTCAGATAAAATGTATAGTTCAGATAATACAAATAGCTAGATAGATATTTTATTACTGTAGCACACTCAGAGGGTTGAAGAACGTCCTCTCATGCAGGTGCCTTTATTTCAAGTGAGATACAAAATACAGAGCCCACTTTCTATTTCATGAGGCTCTTATCACCAGTCATTGTTACCTAAGTGTCAATTTCCAACCTTTGGAAAACTTAAACACTACCTCCTTTATCTCCACAGCCATCACTTGCAATAGATTTTCCTAATGGCAGGCCAGGTTGTCATACCTCAAAGGGCACAGGCAGTTGCCCAGAGTGCAAACCAGTGAATGGTAAACTTCATAGCTTCACATAGTGGAGCCCCACTTATAAGAACATCCCGTTTATAAGAACATTTTTGGGATGTCCTGATTTTTGCCCATTATTGTCAATGGCAGTAAACCCATTTATAAGAACAGTTTTTTTTTCCAGAGGTAGTGGTAGATGGTCATTATCGCCTCTTGAGTGTGCTAAGCCTGGGCTTCAGCATCATCTGATTTCCTCATTAACCGTCACCTGAGTAGTGAATGGATGTGTGAAAGAAGCCCTCTGAAGAAGGCAGCACATATGCTTTCATAGTTAGGTGAGACACTGAATGAATTTAACAGTACACTAATTGTTTCAGCTAAAGCTCTTTTAAAAAGCTATGTTCTACTACTTTTAACGAGTTCTTTAAAAACTAGTTTGAACCCAGTTTCGTCCTGTTAACTAAAGATTTTAGAAAGATTTTTCACTGTTTTCAATTAATCCCTCTTAAAACAGCATTCTGGTTATATGAACATTTTTCCCTGGCATTTAGGGTGTGCTTATAACTGGGCTCCACTGTACCACCAACACATTCATTTGCTTTCCAAACCTTAAGATTGCTAATTTGTCATCAGATTCTTTTTCCACATCAAGCAGAATCTGTCCCGGCCCGGTGGCATAGAGGGCTGAGGGGCTGGTGCCTTACCTTGACCCACGCCGGCGGCCTGTGTTCAAGAACAAGCCCGGTGTGCCAGAGGTCGGCACAGGGGGGGAGGGCAGAGCTGGAAGGTCGGCAGCTCTCCTATCCGGGCTTGGGGGATGTGGCATCCCTCGACAATGGCTGCCCCCTGGTGGAGGCCAGAGACAGTGCAGGCCACAGGATGCCTGGCGTTAGACCAATAGGGTGGGCAAAAGGGGGTCGTTACTGGGGCTGAAGGCGCATGCACACCCCCACGCACATGTGCCATTCTCCTGGGGCCCTCGGGAGAAAATAAAGGCTGAAAATACCGGCGGCAGGATGAGAACTGACTCCCCACAGGCACTGGGCCAGGCAAAAAAAAAAAAAAGGTAAGCCCCGGTAATTCGGGGTGACGGGGCTGGGGGAGTCAGTTGGATGGGGGCTGTCCAGGAAGGGTGAAAAATCTGACATGATAAAAACAAAACAAAACAAAAAAACACTCTGTAGGAAACAAGAGACTGGCTCGAATTGAGCATAATAAATTAATAGGTAAGCTAACTCCTAGCACCCCCATAGCAATTCTGGCATACCTTTATTTTTAGGAATTACTGTCTATAAGCACACAGAGGTGCAACTCTCCCTGGCTCTGTCCTTCGATCTCTTATCGTCCATCTCGCCACCATTCAGCTGGGTAAAGGGGCAGCAGACACTCTCCATTCCTCATTGTGTTTATTTCACGCAAAAAGTGCTCAAAAATAGCCAAGCACACTGAACACAGCACAGAGCTCTGGTAACCTGTATGTCTTTTGCCTAATAGGGCGAGCATTCCTTGTCAGTATTACGTGCTGGACCCCTTTTGCTCGGCCTGGTACTGTGGTAAAAGTACTGTTAAATGTCTTTAGCACATTATGAATTTCCGCAGTTTATTCTGAGGTTAAGGAAACATTCACTTTTATAGCATCAGCAATTACAGTTTGTTCCAGTCTGTCATAAGCTACATCAATATCTTCCTTATCAGTTTCTTTTAAAACTAGCAAAGCAGCTTTTGGCATTTTTTCAACCCATTTCCTGAGGAGGTTAACATGGTATATCTTAGTTGGATTTTTCCTGTCTGGGGTCTCAATCTCGTAGTTAACGGTGCCAGTACATCTAAGCACTCTATAAAGCCCTTGCCACTTCATTAACAGTTTTTCTGTTGTGGGTAACAGTAGCAAAACCTTTTCACCTGGCTCAAAAACTTTTTCTTTTACCCTATGGTCATAAGATACCTTTTGCTGGTTTTGGGCCTCTTCCTGATTACTATGGGCAATTTCAACATATTTGTCAGCTTCTTTCTTAGGGAACTCATATAAGACATTCTAGATTGTTTCTGAGTGGGGTTATCTTCCCACATTTCTTTTATCACATCCAGTGGCCCTCTTGGCTGCCTACCATACAGCATTTCAAATGGTGAAAACCCTGTTGATGTCCGTGGCACTTCTCTGTAAACAACAAGTAGGTAAGCCAAGTATTGGTCCCAGTATTTCTCTTCCCCTTTTACTAACCTTTTTATCATGCATTTTAGGGTTTGGTTATAATGTTCAACAAGACCATACTGTCTGAGGGTGATGGGGGAGGTTCTTATGGCAGTGGTACCTAGTAGTCTGTACAGCTTCTTAAGTAATGCAGCACCAAAATTACTACCCTGATCAGTAATAATTTCTTTAGGTATGCCCACTCTGCTGAAAATTTTAGCAAGCTCTGCTTCCACTTTTGAAGCTGTGACAGTACACGTTGGAACTGCTTCTGGCTATCGAGTATCCTACCAGGATAAATCTATTACCCTTTTTACTTTTGTCTGAAGGACAAACCACATCCACTGCAATTCTCTCAAAAGGCACATCTATCAAGGGTAGGGGCACCAGGGGCACCTTGTCTTTTCTAGTGACTGGGGCTACTTTCTGACACTCAGCACAGGAATTACAATAGGTAGCACATCTTCATGAATTCCAGGCCAGAAAAATCTATACAGCAATCTGGCAAGGGTACGATCCCTCCCTGAGTGACCAGCCATAGGACTATCATGTGCTATCTGTAACAACTCCGTTCTATACTTCTATGGTATAGCATTGGTCGACCTTGTTTTGGTTTCACCCTCTGTTGCTTAAAATAACCCTGGAGAGAAACATTGTTAGATTGCTCTGAAACAAAATCACAATCCGTTATCAGTTTAGCTTCAGCATTTTCATATTTTAACCCTTTATGTCCATCAGTCTTTTGCTGCCACAGTTGTTTCAGATGTCTTTTTTTCTTTCCTGGTCTTCCGGATCTTGGAGCTGTTCTCAAACAAGTCTGAATAAAAGTCACTGAAAGGAAAAGTGTTCCCACTGTTTGAGATTTTCTTTGCCTGAGCTCTTGTTACCACTGCTGATTTGGCCAATGGCAGGCTGTGGCAACTCTTTCAGAAGTTGTCAGGTATGCCTCGATATCATCCAGGGGATACAACTTTGTAAGTTTAATGTCTTTTAAGTTGCTTGTACCTTGTTGCTCTGCTGGACCAGTGCCAGATCCTTCTGCTTTGACAGCTTGCAAGGCATCCAGCCAGTGCTGCTCCTGTTGCTTCATCTCTTCTTTTCTTTTTTTTGCTGTCTTTCTGTTATATAGCCCACCATTTGAAAAAATCCATCAGGCTTTCCGGTTCTGTCACTGCCTGTTCTTTTTCATAACTTGTGCTGGCTGTACAATCTCAGCTCAGACTTCTATCTCTGCTAGTTTGGCTGCCATTCTGCTGGTAACCACTCCTGAACTTGCTGCTGCAGAATCCATACCTTTCTCTATGCTTCCTTGGTACTCAGGGCCGGCCTTAATCATTCTGGGCCCCTGTGCAGCCCCCTTCCGGGGCCCCCCCACTCCATTTCATGTGGGCCCCCCCCCCACACGTCCAACATTTACACCTAACTAAACCTCTTGTCCTGTATTAATAAAGCAGTAGCAGGTCTACTACTTTAACCAGCATCTTTTAATTAGTGCCATTGACTACATCAAATTATTTGACTTCACCATTGGAAATGAATCTGGCTGAGCCTGGAGCCAGAACTTAAGTAAGTATGGTACTATTGCCATATTCATTTCTGTAAGGACAGGGACATCATCACTGGACACGCACACCTCGGTTACTCTGATTTGCAAATAAGTTAAACAATTGAACTTTTCTGGAGGTGTGAGAGAGAATAGAGAGGATTATCATAGGAGGCAGTATAGCGCAGTGGTTTAAGGTTGTGAGCTGCAAACCTAGAGACCTCGGTTTGAATCCCACAGCCCCAGCTTGCATACTGTGTGACCCCGAGCAAGTCACTTAACTTCCTTGTGCTTCCCAGATTGCATGTGTAAACAAGCTTTAAGCTTAGTGTTTCTCTCCTAGTTAAAAAATAAATAAAATCACAGGACACCTGTAGGATTGCCACCTGTAAGGTGTTTTACCTGGTGATTAGGTTTTCAGGGTCCCTATCAGGAAATCTGATTTTGCTCTGGGCTGGTCAGGTTTCTGAGCCATTGTGAACAGGGGTCAACCTTAAATCTTTTTTTGCACTAGCCAGCAAGGTAAGTTGATTCAAAATTGCACTAGCCTACAAATGGTTGCACTAGCCCTCAATTATAATGGTAAATTTTGATCACTTATACAGGAAACAATGCAAGCCAAGAAATACTCTGATTATTGGACATTTATCCTGCTCCCACATTGCTTCCAGCTCCCCAGCAGAAAAATAGACTGCAGTGCCATCACGCACAGTGCGCCCCCCCATTGTTTTGTACCGCAGCCTCCTCTCTTCTCTTTCTGCACACACACACACACACACACACACACACCAAACCAGTGGATATCACAACAGCAAATATTCAATCAAGCAGTCCTAGCTCTGCACACACAATAGCTGACATCATCATGCACCTCACCACACTGTTACCACCACCACCACCACCACCCACAGGGCAATGAACAGAGTTCGGCAGAGAAAGACACTCTCGGCCCCCACCCTATAGTCAACTGGAGACCTGCACTTCTGGAAGTTTTTGTACTGTCTGAAGTGAGCCAGGAGTACATCTAAGATTTCTTTGGGGTGGGGGCTGCACAAACCTAAGGGGCTTTGGAAATAGAAAACTAATGATATTTTTATTTTTAAAAGCATTGATTTTAATATGCTCTGCACCAACAATAACATATTTTTCTTTAACATTGTCCTTTCATCAGCGAAGGGAAACAGTAGATAGGTATAATGCTATACTCTCTCTATTTCTATATAGCAGTGGCTCTCAAATGGTGAAACCAGCCTCACAGGGGAGGCCCTAAATTGTTCCAGGGGAGGCCAGTCAAGTCTGAGAAATGTACAGTATTTAAATTTTAAGTTTGGGCCGTTTTTGTGTGAAAGGATTAAACAAATTAAATATGGACAATTGCAGGTGAATTTCTTTACTTATGCACAAATATTTGACCAGGAAGTCCCCTATTGAGTCAAAGCTTGTTTATAGGTGTGCATATGTAAATTAATGCCTGGGGAAGGCATGCTGAGTCAAGGCTCATATCTACAATAGGTATTTATATGTAAATTAGTGACTGGGGAAGGCACAGAGATCCAGCGCATGTTTTCGGGTGTGACCTGAGGTAAGGGTACAGGAAGTTGCTTAACAGGGTAAGGGAGGGAGAGATGAAATGGCTAGGTTTGGCTGTTCTAGATAGAGAGGAAACAGAGTAACAAGGGCCCAAGAGTCAGAAAAAAGGAGTGACAAGTATAACCTGGGGTGCCAGGTCAGTGAGGAGAGCAATAAGCTGAACATACCAAACTGCCCTAAGGGAAGCAGGGAAGGCAGTAAGGCAGGCAAAGTCCCAAACTGAGGAAACACTAGCACGAACAGTAAAAGAAGGTGACAAGACTTTCTATAGATACATTAGTGAAAGGAGAAAGTCCAGAGGGGGTATTGCTAAGCTTAATGGAGAAAAGGGAGCATGTGAGGAGGAGGACCCTGTAGTAGAAATTTCTGAGTTCATACTAGTATATGCTGTTACAGGGTTACAGAATGTCACTGAGGTTACTTGAGGTACATTTGTAGAAGCAGAAAGCAAAATAAAAAACTGGATAGAACTGGTTGGTACCAGCCTGGATAACAGGCCCGGACAAAAGTATAAGATAAAACATGCTTAGGCAAAACAGTTGCTATGGTGTGAGTGGAACTCATTCTTTCACTCAGGTCAGCTTGACCCAGGCATATGTATCAAGAAGTATTGGGAAAGAAATGAGAGTGTTTTCTGTTACATTGGTATCAACATGTTTTTCTAATTCATGATTGGTTAATACTGCAATGTTGGTATTTTTCAAGATAAAAGTACACCTAACAACGCCTTGATAATAAGTGTATTTAAGTGATTGACTAATGAAACTCAGGGAGCCTTGCATGTTATTGGAAGCAGACTCCCATATGCATATGTATTAAACTTTTCTTTTTACTACATGCAGTGTTCCCGAGCCTGATTTTAAAGTAAAGTGTAAGAAGAATATATTTTTTCCACGACAACCCTGTAAAGGCATCTATCCAAATAGATACTTTTGCTCAGTATTTACTGAAGAGAAGGTAGGGCAGGCCCACAGCTCAGCATCATGGACACGGGGAGGGGAGGGGGTGAGCACTACTCCCTTCACAAAAAGAAAGGGTCCTACAAGAGCTTGCTAAGCTCAGGTGGATAAGGCAATGGACCTGATGGCATACATCCCAGGGTACTTAAGGAGCTAAAGGTGGAACTAGCAGAGCCATTAGCAAAACTGTTTAGTGAGTCTCTGAGCACAGGAGAGGTCCCAGAAGACTGAGATCATGTGATCCCGCTCCACAAAAGTGGTAGCAGGGAGGAGGCGGGAACTACAGACCAATCAGTCTTACCTCAGTAGTGGGCAAGATTATGGAGGCACCTTAAGGAAAGGATAGTGCAACACCTGGAATCCATAGGGCACAGGATCCAAGACAGCATGGGTTTACAAAGGAAGGACCTGTCAAACTAATCTCATAGATTTATTTGACTGGGTACCAGAGTGGTGGACCAAGGGGAGCAGTTGATGTCGTCTACCTTGACTTCAGCAAAGCTTTGACACTGTTCCACATAGAAGATTGATAAATAAGCTGGGTAGGCTCTGGGTGGGTCAGAAGTTGGTCAACTGGGTGGCAAACTGGTTGACGGGCAGAAAACAGAGAGTGGTGGTAAATGGTGTACAGTCAGAAGAGATGCAAGTCACAAGCGGGTACCTCAGGGATCAGTCCTGGGGCCAGTCCTCTTCAACATCTTCATTAGTGACCTTGCAGATGGACTAGAGGGTAAGGCTTGTCTGTTTGCAGATGACACCAAGCTCTGCAACACAGTAGATGATCCAGATGGGGTGGGCAGAATGAGAAGAGATCTGGATAAACTAGCAAAATGGTTAGAAGAGTGGTAACTGGGATTTAATGCAAAGAAGTGCAAAATCATGCACATAGGGAAGAGAAACCCTGAAGCCACCTGTAGGCTGGGAGGGTAGTTGCTAGCAGTCACAAAGGAAGAAAGAGACTTGGGCATCATCATCACTGATGACCTGAAATCATCCAAGCAGACCTCAAGCAGTAGGTAAGGCTAGGGTGTGTTAGGGTGTATTAGTAGGGTATCACAAGTCGTAGAGGGAGGTAATAATCCTCTTTACAAGACACTGGTTAGGGCCCCATCTGGAGTACTGCATGCAGTATTGGAGGCCACACCTTCACAAGGACATTAACCAAATTGAGGCAGTCCAGAGAAGGGCAACCAAAATGGTGCAGGGACTGCATCAGAAGACATAGAGGACAGATTAACAGAGCTCAATATGTATACCCTAGAGCAAAGGAGGGAGAGAGGTGATATGATCGAGGCATTCAAACACCTTAAGGGCATTAACAAGGTGAAAGAGTCTAACATGTTTAAATATAAGAAAATAGCAGGACAAGAGGACACAGTATGAGATTAGAGGGGCCGATTAAGGGGAATGTGAGGAAATTCTTTTTCACAGAAAGGGTGGTGGATGCATGGAATGGCTTACCACAAGAAGTGGTGGCTATGAATACAGTGCAGGGCTTCAAACAGGCATGGGATAGGCATAAGGGAGCAATACAAATGACTATGAATAGCTAGGCCACTGACAGAGCAAAGGCCGATGGCACATTTATAAGGTAGAAAAAGAAATGGGCAGACTGGATGGGCCTTGCGGTCCTTATCTGCCATCAACTTCTATGTTTCTGTGTTTCTAAAAGAGAATATACTCAGTCAGCTTTATTAGTTTCACTTTATTCCAGGTGTGCTGTGGAAATTTGAGGGAGTCTCGAAATTTGTTTTATGGCATGGGGAGGCCCACTATCAGAAAGTGTGAGAACTAATGCTATATAGGATGATCTATGTACCCCAAGAATGCCTATTTTAAACTTTCAAATTATGTATTTTATTAAAGTTTATTTTTGTACCATACGTTATCCAAAGTTTTGTTTTTAGGATGAAATGACATGCTGGGTGGGATAAGGGTGGGATTGTATGGATAGTGATAGCTGGCATGGTCCATTTAGAAGAGCTGGGGACCCCCCACACTTGCCAGTAATAGCAGCTATGGATCTGTGGATGGTCATTTCAGAGTCTGGCCTGCAGTGGTGTCCAGGGAAAGAACAGAGTTAAGAGATTTGGAAGGGAGCGGGAAGTTATGGTGAGGCTGGGATAAAATCCACCATCTGCAGGGCCGACCCTGTATACCTCTTCACATTTTGTCACTGACATATGTATACAGACACTCAAAATGTAGGGACATGAGGGGCATTGGTCTTAATAATATGGGACAAATTTTTAGACAGACAAATTAAGAAAACTGGAAGCTAGTGACTTAACAGCACTCTACCCTTGATCACACCCTGGACACTTGCTGAAAGTTCTAACAGTGGAGTGGTAATGACTCACATTGAGTCTTTTGTGGGATCTACCTCTTGAACTGCCAGATAATTTCAGCTCTTAATATGCTGTTAACCACACCAGGCCATCTGGAACATTGAGTGAGATTAGCATGAGGACTAGAGCCTGCTAAAGTAGATTTTTTTTAACTTCATTAACTGCCATGAAAACCTGCACTAGTCAAGACGGACAAGTAGAGAGTTTGCTGCATTAGCTCTGGACAATTTGTACTAGTGTTTGGGCTAGTAAAACAACTACTGATTTTGAGTGCTTACATACTTTTGAAACAGATTTTGTCATTTCATTCATTGTTTCAGCTACATGTCCAGGTTACAAATAAGTTCTCTTGTCAGTATAGCCCTTTGTTTGTGAAAGCAGTCAGCTCGGGAAGTGTAAAGTATGGCCATTGACACCATTAGCACTTGCTTAACCTAATATTTTCCACTGCAGCAAAGCTGCCCCCACCTTTTGTAACAGTAGCAGAGCCAGTTGTCTTCCACTTTGATTTGCTGGTAAACATTTTCATCTGTAACAAAATATTGGCATTTTTAAATTATTTTTGCTTCCTCAAGAAAAAAGTATGGGTCCCCATGATGCATGGGCATAGTTTGCACCTAGCTAAGGCCGGCCCTGTTTGTACTAGGTCCATTACCCGTGCACAAGACTCCTGGCTTAGAGTAGGCACGGCGTAAATCCCACTTAAGCTGACACCATCTGTTGTCCAGACACAGGTCAGGAAGCATAGGAAAAACCAGGAGCAGTTGTAGAATTCGCAAAAAGTGTTTATTAGTACTAGCAGTAACATAAAAAAAATTGTTCAGAATAACTATTTACAAAGGCAGAATAAACAGAGAAGATCCTTCTGAGTTTTCCCTCAATCTCTGTGTCTCTTTTTTGCAAAACATTGCAGCTACTTTTTTATATGTCTGTCCAGGAGCTCGTTAAGAAAAAAGCATGCTTCTAACAGAATGTTCTTGTAAATGTCCAGTGTTCTTGTCAAATTCATGCAGGTGCAGCATAACAGTACATTGTGATCCAGAACTAAGCTGCTGTTTACAGCTTTGGCAGAAGGCTTAAAAATTGCACTGCAGGTTAACCCCTTAAGTTCCAAATAGCTTTGCAATCATCTCAAACTATGATTATATACATTTCAACAGTAACACTATATAGTTTCTAAACAAAGGGATCACATCATCAGTTACATTTCCACCTAATGATTTGCATATATTTTTATACCAGCAGATATACAAGGGAGAAAAAGACAGAAACAGCAAGGGAACGTTGAGAGACAGTGAGAGGCAGAGAATTGCGAGACTGTCAGGGGTGATCAAATCCTGGGTCTCACAGGAAAATTTGGTTGCATAACCACACAGACAAGAGACAGGATAGGAAAAGAAAGAACAGAACAGATCCCTGCATTCAAACTCTCCATAACAACTGGGACAGGGTCATATTCAGCTTTGTCACAGTGGGCACCAGATCCTAAGGATTGCTATGGCGCTGGAGCAGGAGGGGGAGCTGGATATCATTGTACATCTGGGTATAATGACCTAGATAGGGATGGGGGGCTAGGATTGTGCAGGGGAGTTCATGGAACTGGGGAGGGGTAGGTGGCTTTTGCTGAGGTGATGCCTGTCTAGACCTGTTCTCTGCACCAGGCGATTCAAATTATGGTTGAAGGAATGGTATAGAGAAGAGGGGTTTGCCTGCACTGATGACCAACCTGGAAGGATATGAGTCTATAGATAGGCGGTGGCCTGCATCCATTTTTTTTTTTTTAGTTGTTTAACCAGGAATAGCATGCTAAGCTGAAAACATTTTTACAGGTGCGACCTGAGAGCACAGGGAAGTTAAGTGTCTTGCTCTGGGTCACACAGTATGCAAATGGAAACTGTGGGATTCAAACCCAGGTCTGGTCTGCTGGATGTCACCAGATTTGCAGCTCAGAGCCTTAAACCACTGCGCTATACTGCCTCCACATTTGCCAAATCTCCAAATCTGCCTCCATTTGGGAGGGGAATTGCAGTCCTCAGAGGTCAGTGATTTTAAATGTTACTT
Organism: Neoceratodus forsteri; assembly: GCA_016271365.2. Classification (NCBI taxonomy): domain Eukaryota; kingdom Metazoa; phylum Chordata; order Ceratodontiformes; family Ceratodontidae; genus Neoceratodus; species Neoceratodus forsteri. The sequence continues at coordinate 1,420,901,593 of CM057459.1, read as the reverse complement.
TGATGAACATTTAAACTAGCTGAGAGGGAGTGGCAGAAGGAAAAATGGAGGCATAAATTGTATCCCCCCCCATAGACTGAAACAGTAAGAAGGGAGGAAAGTCCCTCAGGGAGCCAGATAAACCAAACAGTGTAGCAGAGGACACGGGGGATGGGAACAAGAGTAGCAAAAGAAATGGAGAAAAGTAGGTGGGGCAGAAGGGAAGGAAGGGGGGTTGCAGGCAGATTGGGAACAAGGTGTGGGAGGCCATTGTGCAAATGCAAGCAGACTTGGAAATAAAATTCCAGACCTAGAGGCCATAATGGCAGAGGCAGACCTGAATATTGCGGCCATTACTGAGTCATGTTGCACAAGGTTTTTTATTTAAGTTTGCGGAAAAAAACTTTGAGCAAGATGCTCTTTTTCGAAGGTTCCACATCAGCAAATACAAGACAGTATACAGAGTAAACAACACAGATTACATTTCTTATATACACTTTGACATAGGCCAAGGAGGTTACACAGTGGCAGAACCTAAAACTTAAATTACAGTCACATACTTCAGTGAACACCTTGGCACATTGAAGGTCCCTTCATGAGGATACATACTTTAGAGAAGAGCAGCCTAGGGATTAGGCATTGTCAAGGTAGCAAACGAAAGGATTGGGTGTAAGGAGGAGTATAGGGTGGGAACAAAAGGGAGAGCATGGGGTTGTGGGGAAGTAGCTTAGGATACTGGTGGAGGAGAAAGAGGTTGGTTAGGGGTAAGCAAAGAGAGTGACAGGTGGCAAAAGTAGTGGAAGCAAAAAGGAGCCAATAAAAATAGCAGTAAGTGCCTGTGGCAGTAAGTGTGGCTACTCCCTGTGGAGACAGTGCAAACAAAGGAGACAACTCAGAGGGATATGTTCATAGCCTGAGGTGGGGGCATAGTGAGAGCAGTGGGAAAACTGTGGCACAGGCCTAAGGTCAGGTCCCAAACCTGTACTCACAAGATCCAATTACAGTGAGGTAGTCCTGCAATTCAGTTTTGAAGGAGGGGAGGTTGTCAATGTTAAGTATGGTCATAGGAACATCGTTTAACCAGAGTGGGGCTCTATATGTGAAGGCTCTTTGCCCAAGAGAGGTTTTCCTGTGGGGAACAGAGAGTGGTATCCGAGCCATATCCTTGTCTGACAGCTAGAGTGATTCGCTTGCAATAAGTTTCTAATACAAGGTGGACTTTTACCAAGAAGTGTTTTTTTTCCCCCAGAAGACACGTTTGGTACTTAATCCTATTGTTCAAGTTCAGCCACTTAGTTTGTTCAAAGAGTGAACAAGAGTGAGTTAGATTATCTGCTCCTAAGGAAAATCTGCATGCTTTGTGGGGGGCTGTCACTACTCGCTTGAGTGCACGGTCAGTTGCTGCCTCATATACAACCAGGTCATAATCAGTGAGTGACAGGATAGAGCTAGAGACAGACAGTTTGAGGGCAGATGGCATTAGGAATTGTTTGTGACGATGTAAGATCCGCAGTTTGATGTTTACGGCTTTTACCACAAGGTCAGTATGCTGTTAGAAAGAGAGGGTATCATCAGTAGTAACCCCAAGGTAGTTAAAGAGTGGACCTGTTCCAGGGGAGCATCTTTATTATTGAGACTAGTCAGGACAGGGTACTTTTTCTTGTGTTGGTGGCTGGAAATCAGCATAGTGTTAGTCTTCTTATAATTAAGAAGCAGTTTTTGCCATCTAAACCAGTTCTTCCGATGGCTAAAGGTAGACTGTAATTCTTTCTGAAGATGACAAGGCTGGGTGCTGCTACTCCGAATGGCAGCATCATCAGCGTAAAGAATTATTTTACTCCCACAGTCATCAGGGAGGTTATTCAGAAATAAGCTAAACAGTAACGGACCCAACATGGAGCCTTCAGGGAACCCTAGTGTTGCTTCCCTGGAGGTGGAGGTAGTTTTTTTTTTCCCCTTTGTTTTACCAGGAGAGACGCACTAAGATGAAAGCTTGTTTACAGGTGCAACCTGGGAGTACAAGAAAGTTAAGTGACTTGCTCCGGGTCACACAGTATGCAAGTGGGGGACTGTGGGATGCAAACCCATGTCTCCTGGTTTGCCCAGTTGATCTGACTTTGACACTCTTGGATCTGTGAGACATGTAGTCCTTAAACCACTGGGCTACTTCCAAGTCGAGTCCCAGAGACAGCAATTGCTCAAGGAAGGAAGGAAGGATAGGATAGTTGACAGTGTCAAAGACCTTAGTGAGATCTATAAAGATAGATCCCACTAACTTGCCACCATCAATCACCTTGTGCACAGTCAGAAAATTCCACCAAAGCAGGAGCCGTGCTATGGTTCTTCCGAAAGCCATGCTGCTGAGGACATTGGAGGTCATACTTCTGGAGGTAATCCGTGATGTGATCTTCAGTGATTCTCTCCAATGCTTTAAAGAGGGGTGAACGTATAGAAATGGGCTGATAATTGGCAGTGCTGGAGCGATCCCCTCTTTTGAAAACCGGGGTCACCAGTGCCTGTTTCCAGACAATTGGGAATTTCACCAAGGCAAGCGATGTATTGAAGATTTTAGAAATGGGACCAATTACTTCATCCAGTGCTACAGCAACCATCTTCATGTTAATATTGTCACTTCCAAGCCTAGTCTTCCCCAGGACTTTTAGGACATAAGTTCTAGCCTCCTTGACAGTGACATGTCTGAAGTAGAAGTTAGGATGATTGAGGTTGGTTCTTGATGATAGCTGGGCTGGTTTAGCAGGGTCGAGGTAGTCTGGTGGGAGAATGAAGCTGAGATCTGTAAATGCGGAGTTAAATGCTTCGTTGATGATGTGGGGGTCCACTTTAGGGGTACCATTAAGGCCGAGCATAGTCGGGTGTTTCCTATCATCCTTTATGTTTTCCCAGAATCTTTTTCCATTACCCCTATTCTTATCTATCTGTTCTTTATAAAATTTTGCTTTAGTGAGCCCTTCAAGGTTTGTGCACCTATTTTGTGCGGCCTTGTATTTCTGATAGTCAACATTGCTGCCTGTACTTCTGGCCTTGCACCAAAGGTTATCCCTGGTCTTCATTTCATTAAGGAGCTCCCAAGTAATCCACCCAATGGAGGAACCTCTGATCTTTCTTTTCATGATCGGGGCAAAGATGTCACATATTTCATTGAACCTATCCGAGAAGAATTTCAAAGCCTGGTCAATGTCCTGGGACATCTCAATGGGAGACCGAACTGACTCTGAATAAGGATGCTGTAAGTGCATCTTGTTGCCCTCTCTTGAGTACTCTGCTTTGTATAGTAATATGTGGGTCTTTTTTATCTTCATTTGCCCATCTGCAGATAACCGGGGAATGATCACTAAGGCAGTCGGAGAGCACATCGGCATCCTTGATCTTCGCTGGGCAATTGGAGAGGATCCAGTCTAGTAGAGTGCTATTACCAGTCTTATAGTACATTCTTGTGGGGCCCAAAATCATCTGCGTGAGGTACACACTGGCAGTCTGTTTCTTTAAGTGGTCCGTGTCCTTGTTGAGCCAGTTCGTGTTGAAGTCACCGTTGACGATGACTTCAGCATTCCTTTTAATTTTAGAGATTGCCTCCATGACTAATCCAAGGCCTAGTTTAGCCTTCATGGGAGGCAGGTAGACAGAAGTGATGGTGAGTGCTGTGCGTTGTCTGCCTACGAGTAGTTTCACTATGAGCAGCTCATGCTCCCCAGTAACACCTGAGATAGGAAGCTTGCTACTTTGTATTGATTCCTTGACATAGAGGAGGCATCCCCCACCCCTCTTCCCTGTTCTGTCCTGTCGGAAGGTGTTATATCCCTGTGAAGCTATAGCAGTATTCTTTGTATTAGGGGTTAGCCAAGTCTCTGTCAGACAGCTAACATCAGGGCAATGTAAATTAGAACAAGTAACCACAACTGGGATGTGGCCGCACCAGGCTATACTCAGTTCAGGAAGGAATGGATGGGGAGGAATGGAGGAGGGGTGATGCTGTGTGCAAGAGAGGATATCAAAGCAGTGGAAACCCAATGAAGACTGGTGGGAAAGGAGGTGTTGGAGGTACTGTGGGTCACCCTGAAGATAAGAGCCGGAGCCACTGTTCATACTGGGGTGATCTACAGCCCGCACAACTCAAAAAAGCTGCCCCCATGGCTGCGTATGCTATTGGAATAAATCAATACAGCACACAAAATGCAGCACCACTCACTACACAAATGACCACAACAGACAAGGCTGTAAATCAGAGCATTTTAATATGGCAAAAAGTGCAGACCTCGCAAGTGCAAATGCATAGACCAGGAGACAGCAGGCAGGAACCCACTAGACTTTAACTGGTTTTGCTGAAGCTTCATTAGGAAGTTCCTAATGAAACTTTGGTGAAACCGGTAGTACTCTAGTGGGGTCCTGCCTGTTGTCTCCTGGTCAGTGCACTTGCAAGGTTTGCTTTTTTTGCACTTTTTGGCATATTAAACTGCTTTGATTTACAGCATTGTCTTTTGTGGTCATTTGTGTGGTGGGTGGTGCTGGATTTTGTGTGCTGTAGTGATCTACAGTCCTCCATCGCGGGAAGGGGGGTGCTGGATAAGGAACTGGTAGAAGCCGTCAGTGCCATGGTAGAAAAGGGAGGGTGCTGCTGGTGGAGAACTTCAGTCTGCTGGATGTAGATTGGAGCCTTCCAGCTTTGGCCTCAGCTGGAAGCAGTGACATCCTAGGTTCCTGCAGGGGGCGTTCCTCAGGCAACTGGTCAGGGAACCCACTTGTGATGGGACAGTACTGGACCTAGTGCTCACAAACAGGGACAGTGTTGCAGACATCAAAGTGGGATGCTACCTTGGAACCAGCGATCACTGCACAGTGTGGTTCAGCATAAGGACAGCAGCAGAAGCAAACCATAAAAGGACGAGGGTCCTGGACTTTAGGAGGGCAAATTGGGGGAAAAAAAAAAAAAAAAAGGTGCATGTGTCAGAGATGACCTAGCGGGGGGATGGCCTGGGTGGAGTGGAGGAACAGTGGGCTAAGTTAAGTGATGGCACAGTGAAGGCAACAAACCTCTGTGCAAAAGAAGTGAGCAAAAACAGTAGGAAAAAGAGACTGCTATGATTCTCAAGGGAAGTGGGCAAAAAGCTTAAGGCTATAAGGGTTGCATTCAGGAGGTACAAAGAGACGCAGAGGGAAGAGGAGAGGGAGGTGCACCAGGAGAAACTGGTATCACCCCACAACAATGACAGTTGCATATCGAACACCACCACAATGTCGAATCTTGTCAGGTCGCTGTGGTGGTGTGCTGTACAATGGCACCACGACTCCCAGTGTTCCGCCTCCACCCCTGAAACAACTCCAACTTGGAGTTGTATTGCATGGGGGGGGTGGTAGGGGGCAAAGCCCCCCACAGAAAAATACTTTCTCCCAACAGGAGCAATGCCGACAGTTGGCATTGTTCCTGTTGCTGTCAGGGATGTCGGCACCAGCAGCATGGCCGATGTTAAGTGGTGGAACCAGAGAAAGTGAGTGAAGCAGGGAAAGTGGTGAGGAGCGCAGAGGTGCAAACTGAGGAAAGGATAGCTAAAGGGATAACTAAACGGGAAGAGACCTTTTTTAGGTAGTATGAGAAGAGGAAGACAAGGGGGAGGGGTTGTGAGGTTGAGGTTTAGAAGGTTTGGGGGTGGGAACTGTGCAGAGGCGGCTCTGGGGAAAAAAAGCAGCTATCCTGAACAGATACTTTTGTTCAGTCTTCATGATAGAAGAGGAAGGGGATGGACCACATAAAAGCAGTAGTAACACTGTTGGGGGATATAGACACAATTCCATTTCCAGAGAAAAGAATCCAGAAAGGACTTGCAAATCTGAAAGAAGACAGAGCTAGGGGGCCAGAATGAGTACACCTTGGGGTGTTGAGGGAACTGAGATAGGTACTGGCTTCATCTTTGACAACCCTATTCAACAACTCTCTGAAATCGGAGTGGTTCCAGAGGACAGGAGGAGGGCTGATGTCCTGCTTTGTAAAAGTAGCAACAGGGAGGAAGCTGGGAACTATGGGCTGGTCAATCTGACATCAGTGGAGTCACTTTTTGTTTTAAAACTTTTTTTTTTTTTAAATGTGAGAGATATTAGGACATTCATAAATTACATTTGTCATTGCACGTAATAAATATATATTATTGCTTTATAATCTATTAGCAGTTTAGATTAGATATCTTTGACAATGAAGATTACATCCATCAGTAATGGGCTGTGTCATATTGATTAAGCTTATTGCTCCATTGGAAGCAGGGAGGAGGATCTAGTGCAACCAAAGGTCCATCCTGGGGCTCAAGTTCAGACCCTTCAGATCAAACCCTTCTAAAATGATCTTATCTGTGTCAATCTTCACCATTCATCACAGATGGGTACTGGCTGGAGATCAGGACCCGCAAGACCTTTTTTTTTTTTAAGGGATAGGCGGAGCCGACGCAGCATTAGGCGCTGCCTCGAGGCTGACGACTACTTTACGCTCGATGATTAGCTGTTGCCGTGTCGACCTGGCACTGCCTACCAGTTCTTTCGCTTCCCACCGTCGAGGTCACCTGCGTGGAAGCCACAGAAGAAGTTTTGACTGTGTTATACCCTTAGCCGAATTTATGCGTTTCAGTCTGTCGGTCTGCTTGTTCTGGTTCTGCTTCCACCGGTCGTCACGGGGTAAGATCTTTCCTTTATTTACAGTATAGCGACGCTGAGTCTATTTTTGGTGTTCTTTCCCGCATGTCATGTCACGGTCGGAGGGCAAGAAACTTTCCAAGGCGGGCGGCCCCTGCGCGTCGGGCGCCCGCGCGGCCGCAGTACTCTGTTACTGACCAGCATGGACTGTGTCCGCGGTGGTCTTGGCCCGCTTCACGACATGGATTCGTGCAATGCCTGCTTCTCCATGGACTGCCGCGTCCTAGAACAGCGCGCGTTCAAAGTAGGGCGAGCTCCGCCGACTTTTAGGGGTAGGGCTCGCACTCGTCGGGCCAAGCCACGCTCTCTCGGCCTTTCCTCTGGGTCCCCTCCCGGTTCTATACAGACCGAGGAGGAGGGAGCCTCAGCCTTCCGTAGCCTAGCCTTGGCCAAGACTCCTTCCGTGGCGCAGGAGGCCTGTCCCGCTTCCTCCCGGGAGCGGGCGGGAGGCGCCGCTATGGCAATCACCCCTTCAGGGGTGAAGGCTCCCCCGGTGTCGCTCCTGCGGTCCGGAAGGCCCGGGTCGGCGCTGTCCTCGATGCCGTCGCTCGGTGCCGCTGGCGCCGTTCTCGGCGCCATAGGTCCTGTCGGCACCGACGGCGGCGCCAACTCATCTTTCGGCCGTCCGGCCTTGTCGACACCGTTCAGGTGCCGACCGCTCATGCACCGTGACCCTGGAATCGCATCGCCGCCATGTCTCGAGCGCCGAGGTTGAGCATGGTGCCGTGGGGCCTTCAGAGTCGCCCGCGCCGCCTCGGCGCCGCAGGCCTCGGTGCCGCCGCGGCGCCGAGGGACCTGGCGCCGAGTCCGCCGAGTCGCCGACGCCGCTGGTTCGGTGCCGCCGCGGCGCCGAGGGGCCTGGCGGGCGCCGTGTTCGGCGCAGAGTCTGCCTCGGAGTCGCCGGGCGCTGCTTGGTTCCTTGACCCTCAGCTGTGGTACCCCTCTGGTGGTGTGTCTCATCGCCTAACTTTGGGGCCTATCGGGAAGCCTATGAGGGGAGGTGCTGCTCCCCTGGTCTCCTTGGGGCAGCCCAGAGCTGCCAGCTTCCTAGGCTGGCCCTCGAGGACTAGGACTCTCTTGACCCGCGAGGGGTCGAGGAGTGGGGTCTGCGCTACACGACTTTCTCTGGGACCCACCTGGGCCCTGGACGAAGCCGGGCGGATTCCGTCCTCCCCTCTGGTTCCTTGAGGGGGTCCCATTCTTTGGAGGCAGGGGACCGTCCTTCTGGATCTATACGGCCCCGGTCGCCTCACTTGGGGGATTCTTCTGGGCACAGCCTAGGCAGTACCAACGTGGTTGTACAGCTGTTGGCTGCGGAGTCTTCCAGGACACCCTCTGCAGGGGTCCACGGTCCGCTCTCTAGCCCTGGCAGAGGTCAGCTGACTTCATCTCTCGGCTCTGCCCCTTCCCCTCTGCCGCCTTCTCCAGCGTTCCCAGTATTCTTGGTCCTAGCGGTCCTCTCACCTGGGAACAGTTCAGAGCAGTGGCTGCTCAGTTTCCTGCCTATGTTAGGGCCATGGACAGCCAGGTTTTTCAGCCTCCCCCCGAGCAGCCATTCTCAGAGCGCATGGTGACCTCCAGCTCCTCATCCCCCTCTTCAGGGGGAGAGGAGCCGTCTGTCCATATCTCTCCTGCCGCTGATCTCTCCAGTATCAGCGTTTCCTCGTGAGGATGCTGGAGGACCTTCACCTCTCCCCTCTCCATGAGCAATCCTGAGCATGTGGCACACACCTTTCTAGGCGATTTCGGTGCGGCCACCCTTGTGGTGCCGCCCTGGCCTGCTCCCTTTCGGGAGGCGTCCATGCGTTTCTGGCAGAGGCCCTTCTCCGGAGTTCCTGCCCCTAGGGATCTCAGCCAGAGGTATTTCACTCCCCCAGAGTCTCCAGGTTCTATGCCTCATCCACAGTCCGGATTGACGCACCTGGACACTCCTGACGGGCTTCGCGCCCTCCACCGTGACCGGCCCCCAGATCAGGACTCTTCGGATGTTGATTTCTGGGGGAGGAGGACCTTCTACTCAGCATGGTTGCTTCTCTCCATCTCCGCTCATCAGGCCCACTATGCAGCCTACAACAGGTTCTTGTGGTCAGCGCTGGGTCAGATGCTAGCTGCTTTGTCTGACTCGGAGCAAACCAGGCAAGCCATCGCTCTCTCTGCACGTGGCCTGGAGCTAGCAAGGCACCAAGCAAGGGCATCTTACGACGCCAATGAGGTAGCTACCAGGGTAGTAGGGACAGCAATCTGCACCAGGAGATCGGCGTGGCTTCGCCTTTCCCAGTTGTCACCCTTGGCCCGGCGTAGGGTGATTTGCTCCGCTCACCAGGGAACCTATCTCTTCCTGTAGGACGAGACGGCGCTTGTTGGGCAATTCCTTCTCCCGGGGACCCCATCTCGCCTCCCCACCTCGGGCCTCCTCAGGCCCAGAAGGTTCCCTCTTAGTGTGTCACCCACTGAGGGCTAAGGGACACTGTCCCTTAGGGTGCAGTTAATCAACCCCCTTCGGGGGGCTTGGTACTCACCCATCTGTGATGAATGGTGAAGATTGACACAGGTAAGATATAGAAATTACGTACCTACCGTAATTATGATCTTTCTGTGTATCTTCACCATTCATCACAATCCCGCCCGCCATCCCCCTGGGACTCCAGTCTCTCGATCCTCCTCCCTTTGTGCCTACCCCTCTTTGAGAGTGGTAAAGTTGGGACACACAGGGGGGTAATTTCTTCCTCAAGGGGTACAGTTCGAGTGGCACTTCCTCTCTACTATTATCTTCACCCCTACTGGGTGAGAACTGGTGGTTGCCCTCCTTCTGTTATCCTCCTTTAAAAAAAAAAAAAAAAAAGAGAACCCCTTTTTTTTTTTTTCACCAAATATCTTTACAGAGAGAGTACTGAGTCCCTGTACCCTGTCCTTCTCCAGAATAGCCGACTCTGCTTTTGGGGTTGCCAGTTATTCTGTGCCTTGAATTCTGGCAGGTGAGCTTTGCCACTCCTTGCAGTTCCTATACAGTCTGGTGACGGACAAGGGTCCTGGATTCTTGTTACCTCTCGCTCTCTCCTAAATTCTCTCCCCCCTCCTTCCTTTTCCAGAGTTTGGGGCCCCTACCCAATCCCCTTAGTTTTACTTCTTCTATGCTGTCCTCTCAGTCGTTATTTCTCCTTTTAGTTCAGTTTCTCTTCCTTTTTCTGTCCCTTGGACTCTCTTGTCCCACCCTCCATCCCTTCCTCTTACCTCTCCGGTGACTCAGAACTGGTAGGCAGGCAGAGTCGAAACAGCTTATCGGCTAATCCTCGAGCGCCACGTAGTCGGCCTCGATGGTGGCGCCGATGCTGCGTTGGCTCCGCCTATCCCTTTTAAAAAAAAAAAAAGGCTCTCGCGGGGTCCTGATCTCCGGCCAGTACCCATCTGTGATGAATGGTGAAGATACACAGAAAGATCATAATTACGGTAGGTACGTAATTTCTATTTCCTTCCCCTCTCCCACAAGAAAAAAGAAATTCTGTACATTATCTAGAACTTTAAGCCCACCATTACAGTTATACTTCTCTCCTTGTTTTTATGGGGCAAATTTTGGTGTCGATTAGATATGTGTAGGAACCATCTAGACCATCTGTCTAGTAATTGTGGTGTTGTATTTTGTAGGCGGACTGTCATGTTTTCCATTTTATATATTTCAAAGATAAGATTTCCCCAGTTAGAGATGAGGGGAGGGTCAGGGGTCAGTCACAATCTAGTTATTACTTTTTGGGCTGCTTGGAGCAAAATATTTATTAAATAAATTTAATTTTTGTCCTGAAGACTTCTCGGATTATGGAGTAGAAGGGACATCTGTGGGGTAATGTCTCCTAAAGAGGGAACAGTTCCTTCACCTGTTGGTTAATTGAATTCCAGTAGTCAGAGAGAACCACACATGACCATAGCACATGTGTGTGGGTGGCCGGGCTCACTCCACAGTGTCTCCAGCAGGAGGGGTCTCCCCTTCGTACAAACTTAGCAGTAATGTGTGGAGTTTGGAAAAAATGGGCTGTTATTTTCCAAGAGAATTCCCGCCAAGTGTATGAACATGTAGTTTTATGTTGGATTCGCCATATTCTCAGCCAGTCCATCTTATCAAGACCAATGCCTGTCTCAGATTCCCATTGTGTTTGAGTAAGTTTGATGGTTGGATTTGAGATCTGTTGTAATGCTTTATAAAAGCGAGAAATAAGGTGTTGCTGGGCTTCAAGAGTGGTCAGTTGAGGTATCCGTGAAACCGATGGGGATGTTTGTGGGTCTATGGTGAAAGGACCTAGTTCGGTTGTTAAATAATGCCAGATCTGTAAATATCTGAAGAAGTCTTGACGAGGTAGTAAATATTCTCCCTGTAGTTGTTGAAACATTTTGAACACACCATTTTGGTAGAATTGGAAGGAATGGGCCAAACCTCTCTCTTGCCACAAGTGAACGGTATGATCTAGGCTGCCCGGTAAAAACTTAGGGTCTCTGGTTGGGATCGCCATCCATTTAGCCAGAGGTCAGTATTCTCCAGTCACAAGAAGTCGTTTCCAGTATTGGAGAATAGCTTTAGTGATTATAGATGCCTTATCAGCACCCTGGGGGGGGATGGGATGATAGACTTGGTCATTACCTAAAGGTATGTCTATCAGGTCTCTTTCCAGGATCGTCCATACTGGGGATTGATTTATAGGGAGGAGCCATTTGATCATATGGGATAAAATTGTGGCTGTCAGATATTTATTTAGGTCTGGGAGTGCCAGACCCCCCCCCTTCGGTAAATAGAGCCTAGACAATGTAATTCTGGGTTCTTTATTATTCCAGAGGAATTTATTTATGGCTTTTATCCATTTAAGTATATCCTTATGATGGAGGTAGTGGAATATTTTGCAGTATGTATAGGAGGAGAGGTAAGACGTTCATCTGTATGGATTGTACCCTAGGTAATATTGACAGAGGTCACTGAGACCACCTGTTAAGATCCGTCTGGATCTCCTGAAAGACCTGATCATAGTTTGATTTTAGTTATGAAGATGGAGAAGATGAGATCCGGATACCAAGATATGTTATATATGGTCTATTCCATTTTAAGGGGAATTTCTGCATGATATCTGGAGTAGGAATATAATTTATAGCTAGCACTTCTGACTTATCCTGGTTAATTTTGTAGCCTGAAAGATGCTCAATAGCTGGTAAGATTCTAGTTAATGTATCCAAAAAGGGTTCAGGGTTGGTAATGTATAGGAGCAGATCATTTGCGTAATATGCCACCTTATGGTGGGTGCCTTCAATGTTACAGCCAGACAGATTTTCCTGCTGTCTGAGGAACTGAGCTGTAGGCTCTACATAAAAGGCAAACAAGTACGGAGATAACAGGCAACCCTGTCGAGTCCCTCGTTGCAGAGGAAATCTTTTGGAGTGGGAGCCATTTATTTTAACTACAGCCTTGGGGGAGGTAGAAATTCCTCTAATTGTATCTAAGAATCCCTGTGGGAATTCAGATTTATCCAGAGTGGAGAGTAAAAACTCCCATGAGACACGGTCAAACGCTTTTTGAGCGTTGAGTCTTAGTAACAGGAGTGGGGATTTTGTGTGTACAGAATGACTAATAAGGTAAAGGGTGCATTTAATATTATCTGTGGTCTGTCTGTTTTTAATAAAACCTGATTGATCGGGGTGTATAACAGTGGGAAGTACATTATCTAATCTATGGGCCAAAAGGCTGGTATATATTTTGTAGTCTTGATTCATGACAGAGATTGGACGGTATGAGTCACGTAGATGAGAGGGTTTATGGGGTTTCATAATTGCTGATATTGTTGCTTGTCAACATGAGGGAGGGGTTGAGGTAGTGTTATGGCCTGCTTGAAAGGTCTCTAGTAATAGGGCCTGAAGTAGGTCCCATATAGCTTTATAAAATTGGGCTCCATAACTGTCTGGGCCTGGGCTTTTCCCATTTTTTTCAAATTTTTAATAGTGTGATGTAATTCTGCTGATGTTATCGGGGATATAATATATTCTCTTTGGTTTAAGGAGGGGAGTCTAATGTATGTCAAAAACTGGGTAATTTGTGGGGCCTCTGGTGGGGTGGGTTAGAGTATAAAGATTGATAATATTCCCGGAATACCCCTAGGATTTGTTGGGAACTGTATTTTTGTTGATTGGTTCTGGGATCTTTTATTTTACTAATCGTAACCTGATTAGTCTGCCTTCGCAATCTGTAGGCCGATAGCTGTGAGGCCTTGGCCTCCTCCTTCATAATATTTTTGCGAAGCCATTGGAGAGCCTGCTCTGTTTTAGCTGTCAATAAGGATTTCATTTCCTCTTTGGTTTGGTTTAGTTCAATTTGAATGCTCTGATCTCCCTCCATATGCATTTCCTGCAAGATTCTCAGTCTCTGTTGAAGATCAGATAATTTAAGATCCCGTTGTTTTCTTTTGTGGGAAGCATAGGTAATTATATATCCACGAAGGGGCACTTTAATTGTATCCCATAAAATTTGGGGGGGTTGGGGGGATATATTATCACCTATAATTTCTGGGATTTTATTCTGCAGTAATTCTCTAAATTCAGGATCTCTTAACAACAAGGGGTTAAATCTCCACAGTGTGGATTTCCTCTCTTGGATAATGTTAAGCTTGAGCTCCACTGGGGCATGATTCGATAAGTGGATATTACTTATATCCGCCCGATAAATTAAGGATTTATGTTCCTGGCTGATGTGTAAGTAGTCAAGTCGTGAGTAATGGCTGTGGGACGCTGAGTAAAATGTAAATTTCCTCTTAGAGGGGTTAAGCTGGTGCCAGGTATCAATCACGCCTACATTTTTCAACAAGCGTCGGCGATGTCTCTGTCCCGTGGTTTGTTTTGATGGGCGAGCTGCTGATGTATCCAGAAAAGGATTCATAAGACAATTTAAGTCCCCCCCCAACACTAAAATCCCCTGCATCCTAGTGATAATATCGTCTATTAATCTCTGTACTGTAGAAGCGTCAGTTTGAGGTGGGATATATTATACTACAAATAGTGAATATTTGGCCCTGGACTGTGCCTATAGCTATAGATAATCTTCCTTCCAGGTCAGTGTATTGATCCGTCAGGATAAAAGGAGAGGACTTAGGAAGAAGTATGATTGCCCCCGTCTCTTACCCCTCCTATACGAGGATTCTGTCACTTGGGAAAACCCAAATTTTAATAGTTTTTGATGTTCAGTGGTATCAAGATGAGTCTCCTGCAGCAACAGGAGGTCAGGTTTCATTTGCCTCAGGGCTTTGAGTGTCTGATACCTCTTAATTGGCCTGTTAACCCCATTTACATTATGGGATATAATTTTAAAAGGGGACCCCATTGTGGTTTAGGCAAAGTAAGTTTACCAGAGAGAGCCCCTTCCCTGCTATCCGTTCTCTCTGTATTCCATTATTGTGTGTGGAGCTTATGCAGCTAATTACTTTCTGTGCAATTTGATTAAAGAATTTCAACCACCGTGTGTCTGTGTCTTTTTCTGAATGAAATCTCAGTCTAAAACCTAGAAATATACTAGACCAACTGGGTCTGACTGAGCCTGTGACAGCTTGAACTATATACAGTGGCTTAAGTAATTAAACTTCCAAATCCTGCTCCTTAAACCTTTCAGGAGAGGGAGGCAGGGAATAGTCCCGCCTGATTGGGAACCATATTCTCTGAATAGGAGTATTGCCCCTAGGGATGCTCTTGCCCCTAAATTGTGGTGTGGAGTAGAAAGGGAAAATATGGGAAAAAATTAGGATTCCAAAGCAAACTATCTGGGTAAGCAGGAAGGGATAGGGTTGGGAGGGAGAACTGTGCATTGCCCTTAGGTCTCTAAGTCTCTTAAAGTTCCTTTCTACCAAGTAAATTCTAATAAAATGTTTTTTTTTTTTTTTTTTTGGGAGGGGTCATGAAAATTGGAGCTTGATTTATGAACTGCTCCCTCTTCTTAAAAGAGAAAAAAATATTGTGCAGATTAGCATCATCTTAAGAAAAATAAAAACCAAGGAAAATAAAAAAAAACACAAAGTCAGATGTCTCCCGCTGTTCGGATATATCTACTAAGAGCTCCTTCTTTCTGGGAGACAAAAGAGCTAATTCAGCTGATTCTGAAGAGGGAAAGTTCCATGTCCCATATCCAACCAAGGTTAGTAGTTAATTGATGAAGCAAGTCCCATCGATGCCAAAACGTGTGTATTCTGGGATTTAGAAAACCCAAGGTGGCGATCCCAACCTCCCTGTCTCACGTCTTCCCCCGACTGAGGAACTTAGACCAGATATAGGGTGGCCGGCCGCCAGGTAAAGGGGAGACCTCCAGGTCGCTCCTAGAGGCCTTAAGAAAGAGACGCATGGGCTCTCATATTTTGTGGAAGCAGGGCCCTCCACGAGAACCCCCAAGACTCTGTTTATCGCCTTTCAACTGAGATACTTCTCAGTATGTTTCTGGTATGGGGTGGCAACCCCAACCAGCCCACCTTGCCCCAGGCCCAGTGTTCAGACCAGCTCCATCTCCCTAAGCCTCTTCTGTGGCCCAGCTCTCCATTATGCCATACCATCAGAGCCATAAGCAGTCAGGATCCAGGAAGTCGCCCTCTTTTTTATAAAGTGGAGTTAGTAAGCAATAAGTTCGGTGAGAACCTAGCATCTTCTAAATCTGCTGGTTATCCTTGGTCAAATTTTATGTGTCCCCTGGGGGCTCAGGGGTGTTGGCCTCTTAGTCAACCCATGGGGACTGTGTAATTTAAATGTTGTCCAGCGATCTAGTGCCCAACAGCTCCCTGAACAAGTTTGTTTCCCCTATGCGACCTCCCCTGCTGCCACTCTGAATTATATGCACTAGCCTGGTTAAAGGTTGGCGTTAACCGGGAGTCTTTGTTGCCATGATCTCTGGGCCGAGCTCAGCGGTCTTGGGTCCCCCTCCCCTTTTTTCTTGGAGTCTCGGGAATGGCCCGGACCCCCCGCCTCTTTCCCACTCCCCTGCTATTGCGAGAGGTATGGGCTGTTATTATTCTGTTGCCTCCTCCTGGTCTGGCCCCCCCCCCAGGTGCTCACAGTTCCCCTTTTGATCCTCGTATACCCCCACAGGGGAGATAGCGCAGAGGTTAGGAAGTCAGAAATCACTCACCACACCGCATCAGGTCATCTTACAGGGTCTTTCAGTTATCCTGTCTCTCAAACTGGGCTAGGAGTTGCTTAATGGTGACGAGAGCCTCCTGCTGGCTGTTTCCCTTGTTTGGGTTCACTACTGTTATTTTGTATGTGTGCAGCAGTGGCATAGGTCAAATCCTGTTTTTCTATGGCACGTAAATGTTCACCCAAACAGACTTTAACACTACGAACAATTTTTCCAACATAGAAAGAACCGCACTTGAAGGTAGCTGGATAGATAATCCCTGAACTTTCACAAGTGGTAAGCTGGCGTATCTGGTATTTTTTCTTTGTATTTACTGTACCCAGTTCAGTCTCCACATGAGGACAGAAAATACACCTCTGACAACAGTGGCAGCCCGCTGCATTTCGTATGAGCCAGGTTTGTTTTGGAGGTTCCCTGTAATGGCTATGTGTGATCATATCTCCCAAATTATTGACTCTTTTGTACACCATACGAGGGGGAGGCTGCAGAAATCGCAGTTAAACCTGGGTTAGCCGTAAGCACGGACCAATGTTTATTTATTATGGTCTCAATTTCTTTTGTGTGTGCTGAAAACGAGGTGATAAAATTAAACTTGGTCTCACTGCTTAAAACTTTTTCTTTCTTACATGGAAGGGATTCTCAGGCCGGCCCAGTGGCGCTGAGGGTTGAGGCGCTGGACGCCACGCCGGTGACCCAGGTTGGATAACGAACCTGGGCTGCCGGGGGTCGGCAGGGGAGGGAGAGGATGGAGCGTCCGGAGGACTGCTCTCCTCTCTCGGGGTGGGGGTGGGAGCAAGGGGTTTGCCCGACACTGCAGTGACCTCTGGTGGAGACTGGAGGTACTGCACCGCTTAGGGCACACATACAGGGACGCAGAGCCATGACAGACATCCCCTGGCATCACCGCACGCTTGTGGCTCTGCCTGGGGGATGGGGCGAGGACATATCTAAGTAGAAATTCCCCTCCCCTGGGGATAGGCGACAGCACCACCTACCTCTCGCCACACTCCACTGGCCGGACTCCATCCTCTCCTGGGCCGAGCCCGGCCTGAATTCTAGACTGAGCTCCCTGGGAGGATAGGGCGTTCCCATCTCGGGAGGGGCTCAGAGCCGGGGGGATAGCCAGGCTGGTGCTCGGGGTCAAGGAGGAGTTTCAGGCTTGGAGGTAGAGCTGGAGGAACAGGTGGCTGCCTGAGAGAGTTCCCCGGGGAGTCTTAGCCACAAAAAGAAATTGGAAAACCAAAAAGAGATTCACTAGGTTGTGTATTTGCAAAAGTTTTCCCGTTCTGTATATTCTTTTCACTATATCCCCGTTCAAGTAGTCTGCCACTCAAATCAGTAGCCCATTTCTCATATTGGTCTTCTCGGGTACAGTTTTATTTAGTTCTTATAAACTATCCCTTCTGGATATTTCTGACTATGTGGTTTAGGTGACAGCTATCTGCTTTAAGTAGTATGTTACCTGCTGTATTTTTCTATCCTGTTATCAGCATTCCCCACTTAAAGTAATGTACAAAAAATCAACGCTTTGGAAGTTGTGATTAAAGCTGAATTTCAGGTTTTCGTTCGTTTTCTGCTATAGCCAATAAACAATTCCAGATCTTCTTTTGAGCCCTTCCACAGCAATACTATATCGTCAGTATGGCGGTTCCAGCATAGGATCCTGCTGTGGAAGGGGAAGGGGTTAACATCAGAATTCAGGACACATTTTTCTTCCCAAACTCCAACATACAGATTTGCAATGGGTTCAGATTTATGCCAATAGACAAGGTCTGTCCACATCCCACTAGGGGGTGGGCATTTTAATGATCTGCTGAAAAAGAGCGAAGCTTTCTGGATTATAAATTTGGGAGCTACTAAATCTCCAGGTCTGAATTTCAATTTTGACATCAAGCCCTTTTTTAAAAACACATTGACCCTATGGTGACATATCTGTTTTCATATGGCTGCACTTTACTGTAATATTAGCTTGTATTTGGATGGCTAGTTCTGCTACTTTCAGTCTTATTTTTCTGTCTTCCCCTTCCCTTCCCTTGGTTTGTCTTTGTTTCCCTGTTGTGATTTTTTTTTTTATGCCCCCTCTTCTTTTTTCTTTTAGATTTTGCCCCTCTCTATATTGTCCTCTCCAAAATTGAACTTTTTGCACTTAAGATTATATTTCCCATTGCAGTTTTGCACTTTAGGTATTCTTAATTGTTTGTCGAATTTTTAACCAATGAATTTGAATTGTTGCATGAGATGTCATGATTACATTACAAAATGGTGGATATTTATTTGGTGTGTTTGTATCTCTGCGTTAGCCTTTGAAAAAGGGCTTGCTGTCCGAAACGTGTCAGGCGTGCAGTTTTATTGTTCCTATTAAGTTTTTTATCTTCATAGCCAAGTGTTTGCATTTAATTTAGAGGTGGTGACTGCCAGAGTTTCTTGTTTTTCATATTCAGAGGAGAAGGTGCACAAGAACAAAGGGACATGCAGTGAAACTGGTATGGGGAAATTTATGAGGGATGTGAGGAGGTACTTCTTCACTGAAAGAGTGGTGGATGCCTGGAACAGTCTTCCGGCAGAGGTAGTAGGGGTGAAAACAGTGGTGGGCTTCAAGCAAGCATGCGATAGTCATGGGGAAATCTTAGTTGTGGAAGGGGGGTAACCGGAGATCAGGCAGGGCCTGTGATGACAGTATAGGTAGGGCTAAATGGGCAGACTGGGTGGGCGAAGCGGTCCTTATCTGCTGGCAAATTCTATGTTTCTGTTTCTCTTATCACTAGAATCCTTCATGCTAACTTCAGCCCCCTCTTAACTTCCAGGTGTCACATTGTCTCCCTTCCCATCAGCACCAACTGACTGATGGTCACCCCCGCCTAAATTGTGTAACTGTGCCTCTTCCAGGGGTGCAAACTAATTTGCTATTAGTACCTCATGAGAGTAGCTGACTGTTATGTGACTGTCACTGCCACCCACTCTCCAGCCCCTCCCCACCACCCTTCACTCCCCTGGGCCATTGGGCCTCTGAGGAAGTGGAGGTGGGTACAAAAAAAACGACTTTGGTTGGGCACAACAGCATTCTATGACCTTTGCACTATGGTACAGCAGCTTTTTAGCTAGGGTGGAAATCTGTGCCCAAATAAGGGGTAACCATATGCAGTACATTACTATAATGTGTTTCAGCTTCACTGTTTGGGAGCAGATGGTGTAATGTGACATATGACAGCCAATGCCCCTACCTCCTCTCTTGTAGCTCCCCCCTTTTACCTGCGCTGTATCAGTACTAGGACAGCGGAGCCGTATCTTAAAGCAGCCCTCAGCCACTCCTCACACAGCACAGACTCTCTGGACTCAAAGCTCCTTCGTCTCACCCTAAATGGGGTTCTCTGCCCCTGACCCACATCTTAAACCGCTCCCTTTGCCTAAGTAAATTCCCCTCCAGTTGGAATCTGCCTCCATCACTCCAGTATTCAAAGGCGGCGATCGTTTCAGTACAAATAACTATCGCCCTATCTCCATACTCCCTCCCCTCTCCAAGGCATTAGAGCGGATTGTATCTGATCAGCTCACGGAGCACATTAACAAATACAACCTCCTCTGTAAGCAGCAACATGGTTTCCACAAAGGACACAGCACCACTACTGCCCTTCTCGAATTTACCACACACATAACACTCTGCTCTGGATAAAGGTCACATTACTGGTGCTGTCTTCATTGATCTCACTGAGGCGTTCAACACCGTCAATCACTCCCTCCTTCTAACCACTTTGGCAAACCTGAGTCTATCTCAGGATGCAGTCGGGTGTTTCGCTGACTATCTCTTGAACCGATATCAACAGGTCAAAATTGGAAACGCAGTTTCTAACAGACTACCTGTCCTCTCTGGTGTCCCCAAGGAGTCCATTCTGGGACCGCTTCTTTTTAGCCTTTTCCTTAATGCCCTCCCTGAGTCCTGCCCTGGCAATCTATTACTATATGCGGACGATGCAGTCATTTTTTTCCTCCAGCCCTGACCCAATGCACCTTCACCGCTCCCTCCAGTCCTCTTTCAGCCATGCTGAAAATTGGTTCTCGGCACATCGCCTTATTCTTAACTATAAAAAAAACAAAGTTATGATATTCTCACACCCACAGAATACCAGAAAGGTGCTCTGCCCACAAGTCCTAACTACAAATCTGACCCCTTTGGAGCAGGTGGACTCCTTTAAATACCTGGGCATCACCTTGGACCCAGGTCTTAACTTCCATGAGCACATCCGCAACCTATCCAAGGCCAAAAACCTTAGGCTGGAGCTTCTACACCGCTTCAAGCATTGCCTAACCCCTGATGCCCTCAGGATCGCTATCTCCTCCTCGGTCCTCTCGCTGCTAGACTATGGCATATTGATATATGGGGCAGCATGCACCTCATCCCTAGACAGACTCCATATATCTCTAAACAAAGCCTGTCGCCTCGTATTAGGATGTGACCATCTTACACATACGTGCTCACTTTATAGTGCTACCAACTGGTTTAATCTCGACAACAGGATTATGTTCAATACCTGTGTGCTGGCTAAAAAAATTGCCTTAGGCCTCTCCCCCTCTGGACTCGCCTCTCTAATCCATCCAATCATAAAGTTTAAGTTTACCTGTAGTTCAGCTCACCATCTCTTCTCGATTCCCTCTAGCAGTACCTCACAATTACAAAGATCTTTCAGCTATAGGGCCCCTGTGTGGATGAACAACCTTCCCTCCGTCCTGGGAAATGAGCAAAGAATTGGACAATTTAAAACCCTCCTTAGGGCCCACCTCCTGTCCTCCAATCACTGTGACTGCAACTGATCCCGGACCTCTACCTCCTCCTTGCTCTATGACAATGGCCCTGGCCTGCCTCTTCTCCATAGTGTCCAACCTGAGTCGCTCCTACGTTATAATGTGTACTGTGCAAATTATCCCATTAAGTAATCCTAGTATTTTGAATGTTAGACTAGCTGACTCCCTGTAAACAAGCTGTATCTTTCCCTGTGATCTATTCGCAGTGATCACTGTAATGTCTGTTTATAACCTATGTGACGTGGAACCCTTGTAAATGAGTCTGTGACTCAAAGGTACTCTCCGATTCTGTAATAAATAAATAATAACCTCAATGCCAGCGTATCAAGGCTTAGGTCAGATGGAGATTCACTGGCAACAAAAGTATACACAGGAATCAGGGCTGCTTATTTATGGTGAATGAAAAAGTGGTATTAAATAGTGGGTCTTCCAGTGCAGCTAAAATTATTATTAATGAAAACCTTGTGCAGTCATAATTGATGGAGCACTCCTTTAATGATTTTCAATCTAAAAAGTGTTTGCAAAAGCCGATTCAAAATGTGTGTGGGGAGGGAAACATCATCTTGAAAGACAGGAGAAAAAAGGGTGCAATAAAAGGGAACTTAAAGATACAGGTATAAAAGTTTCATAGTAATGGGAACTGCTACTTTAATAGATGCAAAGGTGATGAGATACCATTCATACCGACATCTAGTCCTATCCAGTTTATTTATTTATTTTAACAACACACTTTTCCCCTCCGATCACGGCCTGCGGAGCCGCTGTCAGGCATCCTGCCTGTTCCTGCCCGACTGAGGTCCTCTCCACCCTAAGCCTCCCCCCAGCTAGTACCCTTGGCTTCTTTGGGTGCACTGTAGAGACAGATCCTGGCTGCAGGTGAGGGCCCAGGGTGGAGGAACTGGAAGACCAGGAGAGATGGATCCAGCGGTGGACAAGGGGGTCAGGTGCCATCGCCTACCTCGCAGAGCTGGGTTTTTCTTGTATTCTGGTGACTTGTTCCCTCCTCCCTCTCCTTGCCTGGTGCACGTCTGACGCCAAGGCGCACGGCAACCCTGCCTGCATCAGCCACGCTACTGAACGTGCTGCCCACATTCTGCAGTGTCCCCGATCTCCACTGGGAGCCGCTGGAATGCCGGGCGAACCCTAGTCCTCCCCCCTCGGGAGAGGAGAGCAGCCCTGCGGGTGCTCAATCCTCTCCCCCCCCGCCGACCCCGTGCCCACGCTCACTCCTGAATGTGGGTTGCCGGTGTGGCGCGAGGTGTGGCATCCTGCGCCTCAGCCCTCAGCGCCACCGGGCCGACTCCAGTTTATTTTTAAAGTGTCTCTCCCAGCAAGCTTGAAGTGCTGTACTGATATGAGCAATATAGTATCCATAAAAACAGTTACACAATTATTTGCATATTTTTATCTTGTATCCTTCCCCTGACTTGCATCTGGACATGAGCCTTGGCTCAGTGTGCCTTTCCCAATTACCAATTTTAAATAAATAAATGTATGAATAAGTGCACACGACAATAAAGCTACTTAAGATGAAAAGCCAGAGAGAAAAACTGAGTTGTAACAGTGATTTAAATGTCTCCATGGACCCAGCCTGCCAAATCGATAAAAGGTAATGCATTCCATAGACTTGGACCTCTAAAGTGAAAACCATGTCCCGCAGCTGTTCTAAAATCCCACCCACTCCATTTTGGGATGATGGTGCCTCTTTAAGCCAGTGTACAAGATGTAGTCTGTGAACACACACTGTTTGTTTTTGAATTGATTTGTGCCGTTCTGTTTTCCCAGGATGTTTCAGTTGCCGATGCCTTTAGACCGGGATCAGAGCCTGGTACGGTTCCGATTCACTACCTTTGCGATTGGGACCATCTGCTGCCCCCTTATTGGCTTTCTTTTCTGCGTGATCTGGTCTGTGCTGTTCAGCTTCAAGGAGACGACATCCACACATTGCGGGGTAAGTGCCCAGAAACCGTGCATTATACTGAGTACTTGCATGCTTCATTTGTACTCTTGCTCAGTTAGCTAGGTAGTACCTTTTACCGTCATTTTGTGTGTTCTGAAGTTGAAAAGGACTTCTGTGAATGTGTTTTCCCCCAAACTCTGGGGCAGTCTGTATATTTTTGCTGCTCGATTGCTAGTGTGTGATAGTTCTGCATTTCTTGTAACAAATGTTACATTGGCCTAGCTGTTCGTAATTACGGTGGTGTGTCTAGTTCCCCGTTAAAGTCTATGTTTGGGTTATTGCTGATTCAGACAACATGAAGTCTTGCTATATTATGACATATGCAGTGAGTCCCAACCTTCGAACTGCTCCGGAGGTGAAAGAGTTAACTTTCCATGCCAGGCATGGAACGCTGAGCTCGAGCTCGGTTGAAAACTCCGTCTGTTGTTCTTCAAACTCAAACTGTTATATTCTTTACTTCGCCTCACTGAACAGTCACTCCGGAGATTTTCTCCTTCTGCTCGGTTCATTTTGTCGGTTAAAGTATTATTTTCTGGGTTTTTTGACCGAATTTAAACCGCAACCAGTTGGTTCAAGCTCTGTCTGTGGTATTGTAAGTACTAGATAGCTTTTACATTCAATTCTTCTGTGTGGAACTTGTAAACAGTTATCAGTTCGGTTTGAACTGATCAGGTTGTTTTGAAATATATTAATCTGTCTTTTAGAGTGCGGTTACTGGTTCTTATCGGTTCTAAAAAAAACTGATTTTATTATGGTTTTTTCCACGACCCGTGACACGGTTGGGAACTGATAAGAGGGTCTTGCTTGGCGGATTGCCATAAACGGGCAAGTTTGGTTAGGACTGGCACTATGTCTGAGAAACCCAAAAGAAAAACCGGGCCCACTGGGTTTCAACACTGCAGTGTCTGTGAGGAAGTCTTTGCCAAGGCTGACCCCCACACCACCTGTGTTTATTGTCTGGGGTTTGACCACCTCAGTGCAGACTGCCAGATTTGCAAAAATTTTCCTGCAGCTACCCTGGATAAGAGAGTTGGTAGGCTCAGGGAAAGGGAGGCCAAGAAGTCCGCTGACCCGGATGGCCAGCCCGGTTTGGTTCCAGCTGAACCGGAGGGAGTGCCCTCTGACCAGGGTGAGACTTCCTCGGGCAGAAGGAGAGCCAACTCGGAGGAGTCGGTTCCAGCAAAAAGGACAAGGAAATCAGCTGGTGTGGAGCCAAAACTTTCCTCTCCAACCGCTGAAGAAATAGCCAAAGCGATTAAAATTGTCCAGTTGCTTTCCCCAGTTCCGACCGAACCGGCACCATCAGGTAAGCGTACGGTTCCACCGGTTCAAGAGTATGAGTTAGAGGAATTTTATGAACCGGAGGAGGGGGAAGAGGAGTATGAGGAGAGTGAATGTGGATTTGAAAGTCTGGATGTGCCCATTGAACCGGACATGGATTTTCCTGTTGTTGGTAATTCTCTGTCTGGGGAGCAGACAGAGAACTACATGAAGAAAATGAATGAGTACAGGACCACCTATAGGAGTGCTCAGGCCAAGGAAAGGCAAGCCACTCCCCAGAGGCAGCATTCCCAGCGGCAGGGGCAGGCCTTTTCATAGGCCTTTCTACCAAGCCCAGGCCTCCTCTTCCGCCTTTGCCCAGAGGGGGTTCTTCAGAGGGAGAGGCAGACGGGGTATAAGCAGGCCTGCTACCACCCCTCAGCCTAAAGCCCCTGCCAAACAGGCACCCTGATGGGTTTGCCCGGGCCAATTCTCCACTACCAGTAGGGGGCAGGCTGGCTTACTTTGTCCAGGACTGGAGGTCTTTAACGTCAGACAAATGGGTCCTGGAAGTTGTAAGCCAGGGACTGGTTCTCAGTTTCACACAATTTCCCAAGATAAGAACCAGATCCTTTCCACCTGCAAATCCTTCAGAGGCCCTTGCCCTAGAGGCAGAGGTCTCTTCCCTCTTGGCTCTGAGAGCCATAGAAAGGGTTCCACCCCTACACAAGGGAAAAGGATTGTACTCCAGGTACTTCCTAACCCCAAAAAAAAGACAGGAGAATGGTGGCCCATCCTGGATCTCAGGTATTTAAACAAGCACCTTTTAAAGCCAGAGTTCAAAATGGTGACTCTGGGAATACAGCTCCTGGGGCACATGGCTGCTTCTACAGCAGTAGTGCAGGGAGCAAGATTTCAGATGAGGGACATTCAGTTCCATTTGAGAGCCTTTTGGTCTCAAAGGAAAGACCCTCTAACCAAATTGATCCCAGTGACTCGAACCCTGATCCAGGCCCTACAGTGGTGGCAGGATCAGAGCAATCTGAGACAAGGGGTTCCTTTTGTCACTCAGTCTCACTCCTTAATCCTTACTACAGATGCATCCTCTTGGGGTGGGGAGCTCACATGGAGACCTCACTACCCAGGGGTTGTGGTCCCCTCAGGAATCTCTTCTCCACATCAGTCTGTTGGAACTCAGAGCAGTTTTTCTAGCACTTCAAGCTTTTTCCAAATCTGTTCAGAACAAAGTTGTACAGGTCAGAACAGACAACACCACCACAATGTGGTACATCAACAAGCAAGGGGGCACTCGGTCTACGGTCTTGTGCACCGAAGCAATGAAGTTGTGGTCTCTGGCTTATTCCCTGAACACCTCCCTTATGGCAGTTCACCTCCCAGGCAAGGACAATGTCCTGGCAGATGCTCTCAGCAGGATTTCTCAGGGCCATCACGAATGGTCACTGGACCCCCTGGTCCTGGAGGTGGTGTTTGCCAGATGGGGCACCCCGCAGATAGATCTTTTTGCAGCCTCAGACAATCACCAACTTCCCCTTTTTTGCTGCAGGCCCCCAGTGTTGGGCTCAGTCCCTCTGGATGCCTTAGTTCTCAATTGGGAAGGGAAGTTTCTCTATGCTTTTCCCCCCTTCCCTCTTCTGTTCAAAGTGCTAGTCAAAATCAGATCTCAACCCTGCAAGATGATCCTGATTGCTCCAGATTGGCCTAGACAACCCTGGTATCCACTTCTACTGTCCTTAGCAGTCCATCCTCCCCGGTGTCTTCCCAGGAATCACAGCCTGTTAACTTGTGCTCAGGGGAGGGTTTGGTACCCGAACCTCAAATCTCTCAATCTCAAGGCCTGGCTCTTGAAGAGTTAGAGTTTGCTGGTTTACACCTCTCCCAAGGTGTAATGGATATCCTGAAGGCTTCTAGAAAACCTTCCACCAGAGCTACTTATAATTCCAAATGGAAGAGGTTTTCCATATGGTGCTCTGGAAAGCATATTTCCCCAGAATCTGCTGATTTACCCACAGTCCTGGATTATATGGTCCACTTAAATACCTTGGGGCTGAGACCAGCTACCCTAAAGGTGCATCTGGCAACTGTGTCTGCTTTTATTTCTGCAGGTAAGCCCTCTTCTCTTTCAGCTCACCCTGTATTCCCCAAGTTTTTCAAGGGATTGCTTCACACCAACCCTCCATTCAGGGACCCTGCCCCTGCATGGGACCTTAATGTTTGCATTGCTCAGCTTATGCAACCTCCCTTTGAGCCTTTGTCTTCAGCAGAGCTTAAGTACTTGACTTGGAAGACTGTGTTTCTGGTAGCAATCACTTCTGCCGGACGCATAAGTGAATTACAAGCTTTGTCAGTGGAGCCTGATTTTATCTCCTTTCATAGAGATAAGATGGTCCTCAGGACTAACAGGAAGTTCTTGCCTAAGATGGTTTCAGATTTCCACCTTAATCAATCTATGTCTCTTCCAGTGTACTTCACTGACCATTCCTCCTCTGGCGAGAGGAGGCTGCACAGCTTAGATGTGAAGAGAGCCCTTAGTTACTACATAGAGCGTACCAAGGGTCAGAGGTTTGACTCCCTCCAACTGTTCCTCACTTTTGGTGAGGTTGGTAAAGGGAAATCTGCCACTAAAAGATCCTTTGCCAGGTGGATTGTCTCTTGTATCCAATTTTGCTATGAAAAACTGGGTAAGGTTCCTCCCTCAGGCCTGAGGGCTCACTCTACCAGAGGTATAGCTGCTTCCCTGGCTGCTGCCAAGGACATCCCTATTCTAGAGATATGTCAAGCAGCTACCTGGAAAACAGTTCATACTTTTACCAAGCATTACTCCCTGGATGTCCAGGCTAGGAGTGATGCTCGGTTTGGCACAGCTGTGCTTCAGAGCCTATTTCCTAAGTAGGTTCTGTCCCTCCTCCATGGAGGTACTGCTTTGTAGTCTGCATATGTCATAATATAGCTAGACTTCATGTTGTTTGAAGAAAAACTTATTCACCTTAGTAATGTTGTTTCTTCTATTGGAGTCTTGCTATATTATGACCTCCCCCCCGCCTGCCCCTCTCAAACCTCTGTTTTTGGGATGTGGGTGGGCAGTGCAGTGTTGGCACTTAGTAGGTGCCCACCTTGTTGTTTTCACCCCTCCTTTCTTGGGGTGACTTGGTGTTGTGTTTTTCATTTTTGGGTCTCCTGACTTGAGTCTTTGTTTGGGACCAAAATGTGTTCTTATGTTTAGTAGCCAGTTGGCTAGTGTAGGCTTACAGCTTCCACACAGGACCTCAGTGAGTTTAGCTCATAAAGATCTGACGGTTTGAGTTTGAAGAACAACAGACAGAGTTTCAACCGAGCTCGAGCTCAGCGTTCCATGCCTGGCATGGAAAGTTAACTCTTTCACCTCCGGAGCAGTTCGAAGGTTGGGACTCACTGCATATGTCATAATATAGCAAGACTCCAATAGAAGAAACAGCATTACTAAGGTGAGTAATTTTTCCTTTTTTCTGCTTGACTGGTTGGGCCGACATCACACCCATCAAGTTAGGGTTTTGTGCTTGTAAAAGGGCAGCAGTGACTGCATCAAATGCAATCCCCTCATTGTTGCATATCATTTCTGATAGCTTGGCCCACAATATGGGATCAGTGGTTTGTTTCAAAACCTCCACTCTGTACTCGGGTGGAAGGCTGAGCATTTTGCACTGGCTTTGCTCATTTTCCAAATGACAGCTGAAGTTGCTGCCAGGGAGCATGTGGCCTACTTTGTTCGCAATGCTTTAGATGGCATGGGCGGCCTGCAAAACATTTTAGAGTTGATGTCATTGCAGATCCATGGACTGAACAATGGCCTGGGCTGTGGCAGTAGCCATGCTTTCACAAACATTTTGTTTGTTGGCCTCACTTTGTAGCACATGGGCTGTGGCTTTTTTGACTGCTTCAGCATTGGCTTCAACAAATCCATATCTTGCGACCACAACCTCAGTCATTCCAGTAATCTCACTCTCATCCTTTTTGTTCAAAACAGCTACCAGAGGTGGGTGACATCTCGCCTCCCTCCGGTGTCTGGAGGACCGCCATCTTGGATGGTATTTACAGGGTCCCCATCATCAATCTCATCATCCTCCGATGACGCAAGATTGACCGGCGTAACGTACGGCAAAGCTTTCACATCACCCTTCAGGACTCTCAATTTGTCCCGTAACTTTTTCAACTTCAATCTACACTGCAAATGGTCGATTCTACCTTTACACTGTGGCCCTTTACTAACATGATTCTGCAAAACTCTGTATGCAGCACAGATTTTGTCTTTTTCTCTAAGCTCTGTTTCTAGATTGTCTTCACTTCTGGCTAGTTTCTCTTCCATTTCCACACAATCACTCCGCATCACCGTTTCGTTTCAACCAACCAATCATTCACTTGCAAAAAATGTTTCTTATCCTGCTGTAATCTTTCACATTCCTGCATTAATCTAACAATTGCTTTGTCTTTCTCTCATATGACACATTGCAGTTCACTATCAGACTTGTTCTTGACCCTTTCCATTTTTGTTTCAAACTGAATCTGTTGCTCGCCCAGTTCCCTGTCTTTGGAGTATAGCTCCTTGTTTTTGGAACCCAGCTCTTGTTTCAAAGCTTGGACCTCCGTTTCAACTGCTTGAAGTGCAGCATATAGGGTGGCAACTATCATACCTTTCTGATCTTACTTTTTCTTTACTGTTTGTTTGGTCTCCGCATACAGTGTGCACACATTTGTATCGGATGACCATGAGTTTTCGCGTCCAGCCTGAAATCCCCCCAGCCTCCGTACGAGGTTAGAAAATTTGAAATGCCCAGTTTTAGTTCAGTGCTGATGGCCATTGTGAGAGCTTCCCTCTACCTGCACTAGTCAAGAGCCAAAGGCGTGCTGTTCCACCTTTTCCTCCACAACTAGACAGTTAACAAGTTTTCGGGATGTGGGACTCCACAGACCGAAGCTGGTTCAGGGATGTGAGACAGCCTCTTTCTTTCTCATTGAGAGTGCAGTTCTCTCTGCCCTTGGCATGGGGAGTCTTTTGAGTTATCTGTACTAGACGAACAGAGGGGGCCGGTTTACCCGAGTGATCCCAATCTGTTTCCCATGTAAGCACACAGGTCTGTCTAAACTGTTTGGTTCAGACCGATCTGGTCCGTGTCACAGTCACCATTTGTTAGATTTTGGTAATCCTGCAAATTCTAAGCCAGATGAAATGACAGTCCCAACTCAGTAAACAGTTGTTGCGAACTAAGGATTTATTCCCTGAAAGCTTGTACATAAGGACAGTAAGTACAAATCATACATCACCGGGAGTCTGAAACTCTCTACACCAGGTGCAATCTTTAGTTTTCTCGGTTAGCTTACAGTAATAACAAGCTGTTATAGTAAGATAACATCAGTCCCGTTACTCTGACAACGGGGTCATGGACGCACAAAGTGCGTTGTACAAAACATTGTGATTGGCCGTGATGAGCCAAGCGGCACTTAGCCTTGGCATTTGGGTTTGTAACACGCTATGTATCATGTTTGGTGTATCATAATTGTTGAAGTAGAACAATAGCATAGTCACAAAGATGCTGATTTGAACAGTGTGCACTTCAACAGTAGGTAGCAGTGTGAGACCTCAAATATACTATACATAAATTAACAATTATTGTTATGGCATATAGTAGTAGGTGGTGCTCTAAGGCCACAAATATGTAAACATGATCAGTCACATTCTCAGTACAGCTAGCTAGTCAGTAATTCCCTCTGACTAATGTTAGGCACTTATAGCAATGCAGTTGCTCTTATAGATCACAAGTAAACATTATGCGAAAAAGAACTAGTACATTGTATAATAAATTCTAACCTATACATCATAACCTACATGTGGTACTAGGAAATGATGTCACAGTAAGCTAGGTAACTGACTGCAGGTATGGCAAGTCTACAGTACTGATAATTTCTCATTCTGTGAGTAACTGTAAAGGAGTGCAACTAGTTGGGTGCCACAGAAACCTGGAATTGGGCAATAAGAGGATTTGAAAACAAAACAACATTGACTCTGAAACAGCTTGGCTGCTGTTTAAAAGTCAGTTGTTTTAAAGTAGTATACTGTGCTATGTACCTGTTCATTCTTCCCCCGATTCTGACCCGAGAGACATAGCGTTGTTTTAAATAAATATATTGTGCTAAGTATCTGTTCCTTTCTGCCCCCATGACCCGAGGGGTGTGGGGTTGGTTTAAGAAAGTATACTGTGCAAAGCATCTGTTCCTTTCTCCCCCCTTATGACCAGAGGAGTGTGAGTTCGGTTTAAATAAGTATATTGTGCTTAGTATCTGTCCCAAACCCCAGTGCTACAGATAAGGTTTTTTAGAGTGAATATTTGTTTGTTTATGTATGTATGTATGTATGCATGTATTATTTAAGTTTTGGTAATGTGCGAGCACTAGCCAAAAGCAGTGATAGTGGAGAATACCGGACAACCACCGGACCTACACTATTAGCGTAAAGTTCAAGTTGTGCTACTCTCTCAAAACTACCTTTTGGTTATTTTGTATTAGTTTGTTTCAGTTGGGTGGCTTTGCCCTTCACACTTCCCTTAAAAACAAAAAACAAGGGGTGTGGGGTCGAAGCCTCCCAATTCAAACAAACTGAAACCAGAATTAACAGCAAGCACACTCTCGCACTTTATTCACAAAAGCTTTACGCTACACAAGTAGCGGTGGTCTGATATTCTCCACTATCAACCCAAAAACTCTATTTTCAGGATTGACCTGGAAAGTACATGTAATAACACAGTATGCATAACATATATTGTTTGTCATTTTACACACAATTTAGCATTTGCTTTGTTGCGGTTACAAGTACATGAGGCATTCTTAAACAAGTGTGTTCTGAGATTTGTTTTCTGTATCTCTTCGCGTTGTCAATGGGGAGTTAATACATATGGGTAATGAACACCCCTAATGGGGTAGTGTTACAGATCAAAGCTGTCAGTCATCTTAGAACCTTGTGCACATGAGAATTCTGAGATCACCAGATCTTTGAGGAGATTCCTGTCATCAGGCCATACCTATGGAACATATAGCCACCAGGCATTAGGATCACATGAAAACTTTTGTAAGCAGTCCGACAGGGGCTGCCCACGATGGCGTCAGTCATTAACATGCCTATATAAAGATGGGCCGCCTCTCCTTCTCGCCAGTTCTTTTCCCGCCATTGACCATACTTGTCGGACCTGTGCTCAGAAACGCCACTGTTAGAAGCTATGCCTTTTATTTATTTGTTTACATAAATGATCGTTTTTTAGTTCATTTAAGGACTTTTTAGTCGATGACAATCTCGTTGTCATTTCTAGCCGGGGAAGGGGTTCAGAGTCCCCTTCTGGACTTCTCTACTACCCAGGCTTTTCACACCAGGCTTGCCTAGGAAGGTGGCTGACCTTCTTTTTTTGCCCTCGGGTGACACTGCCTAATCTTAACTATAATGATGGAGTTGTGCTCATTGCCATGGTTGCTGCCGTACTTCCCCGAGGGTCGGGCCATCGGTACGTCTTCTCTTTTGACAACCTTGGCAGAGATATCTCTCACTTTGACTGTCTCTTGGACCCAAGGTCAGGGTCTGGTTTCCACACTACTGGGCCTGTACGGCCAGTCTGCTGCTGTCGCTGCTGGGATTTTGCCCGATGTCCACTTATGCCTCCCCAACCATGGTTCAGACATCAAGACTGGGACTTGGCCTCTGATGCTTCGAGGCCTACTCGGCAGGTGTATCATCGTCACCGAGTTATCCCCGGCATCAGCTCTTAGCCCCACTCCCGACTGTCACATAGACATCAAGGTCAGGGCTTGGCTATTGCACTACTGTGCCTATACGGCCAAAATGTTGTCTGTCGTTGCAAAAGTACTCCCCGTCGTTGACTTTGACCCTCTGACCATCAGCAGATCTTATGGTCAAGACTGGACCTAGGAGCTACCAGGCCTTTCTAGGGTGATAAGTAGCATTGTTATGTAGGCTTTCAACCCCCCCCCGATGTCTGCAGGTGCGATTACGACCACTTCTTTATAGTGGTTTCAGTGCTGTTGGCAGTGCTTCTCTGTTCAAGACTCCTCTCCTATCTTAAAAGGAGTCTCGCTTCTACTGATCCACATCATTCCCACCAGCAGTATGTCAACAAGTCATAGGGGTTTCTG
Source organism: Neoceratodus forsteri (assembly GCA_016271365.2). Classification (NCBI taxonomy): domain Eukaryota; kingdom Metazoa; phylum Chordata; order Ceratodontiformes; family Ceratodontidae; genus Neoceratodus; species Neoceratodus forsteri. The sequence continues at coordinate 1,420,869,584 of CM057459.1, read as the reverse complement.
CCCCCGATGTCGCCCGGCATGATTACGACCACTGTTTTACAGTGGTGTTGATGCCATAGGCAGACTTTCCCTGTTCACGCTTCCTCCCCTATTTTCACTGATGGGGTCTCCCTTTCTGCTTCTCCGCTGACGTCTCACCTACCCATTGGATGGAACGGTTTTAGATGTCCCGTCCCAATCCCCCTTCCCATCACCAACAGAGACAATGCCAGGAGAGCATACTATCTTGACCTCATTATAATAATAAGGAGGTTACCACTTTGACATACTTAAGGAGCATGAATGACCAATCTGTGTATAGTACCTGCTCCCTTACTACCTCCGTATTAGGAGGTTCAGGAATTTTGCACTGTGCTGGGACTATAGACTACCCCTCTCCAGTTACTTCATCTGTACATTGGCAAACCCACGGCATATCTCTCATAAAATACAGGCTATGGTAGCTGGGCTACTTGGATACTCTCTGTACAGCCTCCATCATGAAAATGTAGTATGTAATGATGCCCATTAACTTCCCATGCCACCCCAGGGCTCTTCAGCACCTCAGTCCCTTCCCTCCTACAATGAAGTGGGATACACTGGGCAGATGCCCCTATAAAGGGGTACCCTCCTGTTTTCTCCTCCCTTGAAAGGAGATTCAGAGCATGGCTACCCACACTGTGTAGGGCACTAGTTTCCCTAACCCCTAAACTATATAAGGGGGTCCCTCATTCATGCCATGGGGCAGCAGATGCCAGCTGCCATGAGACTTTGGTTGAGGGTACAGGATTCCATTATGAGGACTTCTTTACTGGTCTGGTGATGAAAGGTGTAACTCCTCCAGTAATTCCTACTGTACGTAGAGCAGCCCTGGCATAGTTTACACAGCATACTTGCCATGTGAGTAGAATACTTGGGCAGACTTGGTGGGCCTGGAGGTCCTTATCTGCCGTCAGTTTCTATGCCCAACCAAGCTGATAAGATATTTCTCTGTACACCCCTATTCTGTTAACAGCTAGAGTATATGGGAGTGCCCACAGCATGATCTTGGGGCACCTCAGTCCCTTCCCTCCTCACAAGGGTTCCAGGAAGTGTGCTACACGGGATATATGCCCCTACAGCCTGGCACCTTTCTTTTATCTTCTGTTAAAATAATCCAGAATTGGAGTAGCACTGGTCCCCGTTAACACTTACCCAAGTGTTACAGGGGCTACAGGCCGCAAATTGTCAGACTCTGTATTAGGCACCCTGAGCTTACCCAGTATCTTCCACCACTCGGTTTATCCTGCTTTAATGCCCTGCCAGGCTACTGACAGCAGTAATGCATCCTGTTTTTCTTGCCTACAGGGCAATGGGTTTTCAGTCTGGTTCACAAGAAAATGGAGGCCTCATCTAGAGGTTTTTTTCCCCAGTCCCAGAGTTGAAAGAAGACCTACGAACCATTCTATATTTAAGGGAACTCTGCTTCCTTGTGGATATTTCGAGGTTCCTCTGTCAGGGAGAATCAGGGTGTTGCACTTTGGCTAGTCCTGTGTGCCAAGGGTCTTTACCAAATGTTTGGCAGGACTGGCAGCAGCCCACCGCAGGGAAAGCCTGTATGTATTTCCCTGCCTGGATGATTGGCTCCTGAAAGCCAGCTCCAGAGATCGGCTCACAAGGTCTCTGGCTCAAACCAGACAGTTGTTCAGTGCCCTAGGGGTCACAGTAAATCTCCCAAAGTTGATGCTGACACCCTGCCAGAACGTGCAGTATATAGGAGCAGTTCTGCATACAGCCCAAGGCTCGGCCTTGCTTCCTCTGGACAAGGCCGAATGACTGGTGGTTCAGGCACAGCTGGTGCACAACAGCCCCAGCAGGTTAAAATTGGAGATGTCCTCTCAGATTCGAGACCGGTCTGTTCAGGTGTCCCACAAGGCTCCAACTTGGGACTACTCCTATTAAGTATTTTCCCAAATCAGCTCCTGGATTCCTGTCGTGGATGTATCCTCCTATATGCTGATGATGCCATGATCTGTACTAGTAACTCCTATCTGAAGACACTAGAGGAACAACTTCAAATAGGTTTTGATACTACCAAGAAATGGTTCAGCGATCACAAGCTAATTATGAACTACAAAACAATGAAGACCATGTTGTTTACCAGCTCCCAGAGCAAACATAAGGCCTTCCCCCTAACCATCAACAATGATGTGGGCTCTCCACTGGAACTTGTTTGTACAGCATTTTAAATACTTGGGCATCACTATCGACTCCACACTGTCCTACTCCCAGCATGTAGGCACCATTGCTAAAGCAATCAACATGCGCATTGGGATGCTGCACAGACATAGAAACATAGAAGTTGTCGGCAAATGGGCACTGTACAATCCATCAAGTCTGACGTTGGCTTCCTACCCCCCTACATAGCTGCCTGCTTGTGTATCCCACAGTGTCTGTCCCATGCCTGCTTGAATTCCCCCACTGTCTTGGCTACCACCACCCCCTCTGGCAGGCTAATCCATGGTTCCACAACATGCTCTGTGAAGAAGAATTTCCTCGTATTGCTTCTGAACCTTCCTCTCTTAAGTTGAAAGTTGTGCCATCTAGTCCTGCAGTAGTCCTTTACCTGAAAAGAGGTTCTGCACGTGCACCCTGTTGTTGCTTTTAAGGTATTTGAATGTTTCTATCATGTTCCCAAGATTCCTGCATTGTTCTAGGGAGTATAATTAGAGGTCATCCAGTCTTGCCTCGTACCATTTCTGATGCAAGCCCTGCACCATCTTTGTTGCTGTTCTCTGTACTGTCTCCAGCCTATCTATGTCCTTCCTGAGGTGTGGCCTCCGGAATTGGACACAGTACTCCAGGTGAGGCCTGACCAGGGACTGATACAGGAGCATGATTACTTCATGCCTTCTGCTCGTGATGCCCCTCCCTATGCATCCCAGATACCACTAGTCTTTAGTGCTGCCTTTTCACATTGTCTTCTGACCTTGAGGTCATCTGATATGGGCACCCTAGGTCTCGCTCCTGCCTGGTAGCCATCAGCTGCTCCCCTCCCATAGAGTACACTTTTCCAGGTGCATGGCCTTGCATTTTATGTCACTGAACTTCAATTGCCAGGTCTTGGACCACTCCTCCAGTTTTCAGAGATCAACTTCCTTGCTTTGCTGTCACTCTGTTGTGTCTACCCTGTTGCCGATTTTGGTGTCATCTGCAAACAGGCACACCCATAAACACAACCTGACCTCGGAAGCATTGAACCTGGCTATACAGCCGGCCCGGTGGCGCTGAGGGTTGAGGCGCTGAACGCCACACCTCGAGCCACACCGGCGACCCGGGTTTGGGAACGAGCCCGGGCTACTGGGGGTCGGCAGAGAGGAAGAGGATTGAGCATCCGGAGGACAGCTCTCTTGTCCTCTCCTGGGAAGGACAGGGGTCCCTGTTCGGTGCTCAGCTGGCCTCTGGCGGAAACTGGAGACACAGCAAGCACTGAAGTGCAAGAGAAGGAGTGGGGGAGTGACAGATGTCTGTACCAACGCCTTGACTTCAGGGCGCTAGCCACTCCCCAGAAACGGGAAAATGCTTCTCTGCTCCGGTGGAGACGGATCCCCGGAGCTTGCCCTCGATGTGCAGCTGCCCTTCTGGCACCTTCTTGACCAACATTACTGTGATGTTGGGGTGTTGGGGCCCACCTCGTCCCTGCCTGGGGGTAAACTGAGGCTACATGGGCGACAGAGGACTGACCAGGTGGGAGTGGACCGCAGAGGAATGGACTTCCTGGTGCTCCCAAGGAGACCAGAGCTGAGAGGGGGAAGAGGAGGCATAAATAGAAATTAAAAAAAAAAGAATCTGGCTATACAAAGCTCCGTTGTCTCGCTTGCTGACTATGGTCTGGCAAGCTATGTCTCAGCCACTGACATGACCCTTTGCCACATCAAAATGGCTCTGAACAAAGCATGTCGCTTTCTCACAGGTGCTGGGCGACTGACTCACACATGCGATCTATACACTCAGGCTGGTTGGCTTCAGTTCAGCAGCAGACTTAGATATCAAACATGCCTGCATGCCAAAAAATTCAGCTTGGGAATGATGCCCCCGGAGTACGAAACCTTCTTACTCCATCTCTAAACCCACGTAGTACCAGAAGTTGTGGTAACTTGATTTTCTGTACTCCCCGGTGCAGCACTTCCCTTGGCCAATGAGCTTTCGTCTACAGAGCCCCTTTCTGGCTCAACTCTCTGCAAACTGACATCTCCAATTCACCTACGTTGGACTCTTTCAAAAGTAAACTTCGACAACATCTAGTTGCCTTAGCGACCTGTGACTGCTACCTCCAGGTCCCACTGTTTTGTTCCTAACTTATACATAAGCCAGTCGCTCTGCCTCCTGTGGCCCTACCTACCTTGGCCAGCAATTTTTTCGCACTTCTCTTCTTTTCCTCCCATACCCCACCCTCTGCCCCCTCCGTTAGTGACTCTCCCTTTCTCCCCGCACTCACCTCTTCTGTTTCCTTCCCCCCACTCTAACCCTCCCTCTTCTGCCTGTGCCTCAGAGGCTCTTCCTGCTTCATCTTTGTCTTCTACTAATCCTAACCCACTCCCCTTCTGCCTCCTCCACTGTGACTATGTCTTATGGGCTACTATGTTCCCCTTCCCTCAACCTCCAGCTTACACCCTAACTGTCTGAAGTTATTTGTAATCCTCTGACACTGGCAAACCTTGTACTTTGCCTAATATATTGTTCGTTGTCTTCCCTATGTTAGATGTGAAAGGTCTTGTCTGTAATTAGTAATGATCATTCACCTATTACCAGTGTTATATGTGATTGCTGTTTTGAACCGTTTACCTTTTTCTGTAACACGCATGATTATTGCCTGGTGATACTTGCATGGTACCTCACATCTGCAGTGTTATCCTGACTATATGTATGCTTCTGACGTGGAACCTATGTAAAGAGCCCTGCTCAAAGGGGTTAATCTAAGGTCTCAATAAATAAATAAAAGATGTTCCTGCACCTGCTGGGACTTATGGCAGCAGCCATTGCCACAGTACCACTGGCCAGACTGCATATGAGCACACCCCAGTGGATACTTGGAGTCCAGTGGGACCAACTCACAAGTGATCTAGAACAAATGGTTCTGGTTATCTCACCTGTTCACAAAGTGCTGCACTGGTGGATAGACCCCAACAACCTGCTAAAGGGGTTTTCCTTCCTGATTCCATCCCCTCTACATATCCTCACCACGGATGCTTCAGGAATGGAGTAGGGAGCACACTTCAGTCAATCAAACTTTATTTAGCCAGGCATCAACACCATTGAGCAAGCTCATTTTCAAAGTGGTCCTGGACAGTGGTCCTCATCAGACACAAGGCACATGGACTTCAGCAGAGAGCTCCTTGCACATAAATGCTCTGGAAATGGGGGCAGTCCCGTATGGTTCTCAGGGCTTCCAGACCCACTTGTCCTCAAGGCCCCTACGGACAATGTCTGTAAGATGCACTGCATTAATCTGTCTGAACTCCTGACACTGGTGTCCTCTGAGCGCTCCCTCCACTCCTCTTTGAGGGGCCTCCTGAACGTTCCCAGGGTTCTGCTCAAGACCTCTGGTGATCAAGCATTTAGTGTCTCTGGGCCAACCCAGTGGAACTCGTTTTCACCTGCAACCTGGGAGGCTCCCTCGATTGAGGTATTTAAGGGGAGGCTAAAGGCCCATCTCTTCAGCCTGGTGTTTGACTGTTAATATCTTTATTTTAGTTTTGGCCAGTTCCAGAAGACTGATTTCTGAAACCCTATTTTATTTTAATTTTTATATTCTAATTTTGTAATGGTTTTAATGAGTTTTTATCATGTCTTAATTAACTGCTGTCTTTTCTTGCTTGTGTATGGTGCCCAGCGCCTCTAGGAGTGGGCGCCTTATAAATAAAATTGCCTTGCCTTACCATTAACAAACAAGGGGGGACTCATTCCAGCCCGCCCTGCAGAGAAGCCATGAGAGTCTGGTACTGGGCTGTGGAACAGGTCTGGAACTATCAGCAGTACATGTTCCAGGTGTCCAAAATGTCTTGGCAGAAAAGCTAAGCAGGTTACAGTCCAAGAGTCATGAATGGGAACTGCTGACCTTGGTAGTTGACAACTTATATGAAAAGTGGGGTTCTCTAGAGCTGGACCTTTTGCGCCTCTAATATTATCGTGCAAAACTGACGCTTTTTGGCTTATTCAGCACAGGCCTGAGTTTTTAGTGGAGATGTTGTCCCTCTCTGGGAAAGGGAGATTCCTGTATGCCTTCCCCACCCCTCCCTCCCACTGATTCAGAGAGTGCTACTCAAGTTACAAAAGGAGGTGGCAGCTTTGATACTCATTGCTTCCCTAAGGCCTCAACAGATCTGGTTCTCCTTATTGCAGCAGTTGGCGATGGAACCACCATGATCTCTGCCCCAGTGCAAGAGTCTGTTGTCACAGATTCAGGGAACCCTGGTCCATCTGGACCTGAAATCTTCCCGTCTACACGCATGGCTACTGAAGACACAGCCATTGCCCGTTTTGGGGTTTCTCAAAAAGTGACTGATGTTCTGGTGGCTACTAAAAAGCCTTCCACCAGATCCACTTATTTATGTATGTATTTATTTATTTAGGAAGCAGCATTGCGCAGTGGTTTAAGGATTTGAGCTACAAACCTGGAGACCTGGGTTTAAATCACACAGCCCCCACTTGCACACTGTGTGACCCTGAGCAAATCACTTAACTTCCTTGTGCTCCCAGATTGCACCTGTAAACAAGCTTCTGCTTAGTGTCTCTCTCCTGGTTAAAGAAAAAAAAAAACCTTTCCATGCAGCTATTGAGGGTGGGTACAGTTGCCCAGTTGGAGGTGGCCCATATGTTCTCGAGGGGCATTCTACACCTGAAGCTCCTCATCCATCATCCAGTTCCAGCTTGGGACCTGAACTTTATTTTGGAAAAGCTTACTGTGGCTCCTTTTGAGCCAGTCGCAACTTGTGGCTTACACTTTCTTTCTTGAAAAGCATTATTGTTAGTTGCAACCATTTCTGCTTGAAGGATTTCAGAGCTACAAGCTCTAATGTGTGAACCTCCTTATTTGATTTTTCACAAAGACAGTGCATCTTTGCATACTGATCATAAGTTTCTTCCTAAGGTGGTGTCTGAGTGTACTTTAAATCAAACTATCCACCTGGCAGTTTATTTTCCAGGGCGTGCCAGTCCTGGGAAGTATTGCTCCATACTTCTGATGTGCATAGAATACTCAGGTACTATACACACCATACCAAAGATTGCAGGAAGTCTTCACAGCTTTTTGATTTGTTTGCCTCTGGGACAGAGGGCGTTCCAGTTTCTAAATAGTGCCTATCCAAGTGGCTAGCTAACTGTATTACATTTTGTTACAGGAAGTACAGCAAGGAATTTTGTGGTGTGATTTGTGGTCATTCAGCCGGGTATATGACCACTTCTGTTGCTTGTTCCAAAAAATGTATCTGATGCTGAGACCTGTGCAGCTGCTACTCGGAGTACTGTCTACACTTTCACTAAGCACTACAGTCTGGAAATTGTGTCTCGTAGACATGCTGGTTTGGTCTTACTGTACTTCAGGGCCTTCTTTCTTAAATTTATAGGCCCAGTCACCAAGGCTGTTCACTTGTGGTACTGCTTGGTACTCATTCCATAGGTGTGACCTGGTGGAAGAGACAACTTCGAAGAAGATAGAACAGTTACATATGTACCGTAACAGTAGATCTTTCAGAGTATCTTTTCATTAGGCCGGCCAGGTGGCATAGAGGGCTAAGGCACTGGCGCCTTACCTCGACCCATGCCAGTGACCCGGGTTCGGGAATGAGGCCGGGGTGTCAGAAGTCGGCATGGGGGGGAGGGCGCAGCTGGATGGAGCTGCCGACAGGCAAGCTCTCCTCTCCAGGGAGGGAGTGTGGTGTCTCTCGGCTGATGGGCAACCCCCAGTGGAGGCTGGAGGAAGCTCTGGCCGAGGTAGCCTAGGCACTAGGCCTGGGATAGGGGAAGGAGGCTGTGACTGGGGCTGTTCGGCACATGCGCGCTGACTCCTGGGGCCTCCAGGAAAAAAACACTTAGAGGTAAAAATGCCGGTCGGCAGGGTGAAGACTGACCCCCTGTAGGTGCCGCTTCTGGGCTGGGCAGGTAAGAATCGGTGATTCCAGGGGACGGGGCTGCGGGGGTCAGTCAGATGGGGACTGATCAGCAGCGAGGAGCATAAAGAAATATATATACATATACATATACATATACATATACATATACATATACATACAGTCGTGGCCAAAAATATTGGCGCCCTTGCAGTTTTTTCTAATAATGCACCATTCCTTCCAGAAAATTGTTGAAATTAAAAAATATTTTGGTATCCACATATGTATTTCTTTGGTTTTCAGTGGAATAAAACACAAAAAGCAGAAAAATTTACTAAGTCTTAGCTTATTCCACACAGAAATCCTTAAATAGCCCGGACAAAATTATTGGCACCTTTTAGAAGTAGTTGGAAATAATTAGATTTCAAGCAGGTGATTCTCCTTCACTTTGGAATTGAACTCACCTGTGGTGAGTTGCAGGTGCCTGCAAGATAAAAATCACTCATTCAACCAGTTTGAATAGGGAAAAGGACTCATTCTCCTGTTTTGTGTTACTATGTGTACCGCAATGAGCATGGAGAAAAGAAAGACAGCCAGAGAATTGTCTGAGGAGGTCAGACAGAAGATTGTAGCCAAGCATGGACAATCTCAAGGCTACAAATCAATCTCCAGAGATCTTGATGTTCCCGTTTCCACCATACGTAATGTTATCAGGATGTTTAAGGCCCATGGCACTGTAGCCAACCTCCCTGGACATGGCCGCAAGAGAATACTTGATCGAAGATTGTAGTGCAGGATTGTTCGAATGGTGGAGAAAGCACCTCGATCAACTGCAAAACAGATTCAAGCTGACCTTCAGACACAAGGTACAACAGTTTCAACTCGCACAATCCGTCGCCAACTCAATGAAAGGGGGGTTATATGGTAGGAGGCCCAGGAGGACCCCACTGCTGAGAGAGAGACATAAGAAAGTCCGACTGGGGTTTGCCAAAACACACCTGAACAAGCCAAAATCCTTCTGGGAGAATGTCCTGTGGACAGATGAGACCAAATCAGAGCTTTTTGGTAAAGCACATCATCTCTATGTTTACAGAAAACAAAATGAAGCCTTCAAAGAAAAGAACACCTTCCCTACAGTCAAACATGGAGGAGGTTCAGTGATGTTTTGGGGTTGCTGTGCTGCCTCTGGCACTGGGTGCCTTGAACGTGTGCATGGCATCATGAAATCTGAAGATGACCAGGCCATTTTGGAGCGCAATGTTGAACCCAGTGTCAGAAAGCTGGGTCTCCGTCGAAGGTTATGGGTCTTCCAGCAGGACAATGACCCCAAACGCACTTCAAAAAGCACCCAGGAATGGTTCAAGACAAGACACTGGACTGTTCTGAAGTGGCCAGCAATGAGTCCAAATCTAAATCCCATTGAAAACCTGTGGAGCGATCTGAAAACAGCAGTTGGGAGAAGGCACCCTTCAAATCTGGGAGAACTGGAGCAGTTTGCACAAGAGTAGTGTGCCAAACTGCCAGTAGGAGGTGCAGGAAGCTCATCCATGGCTATAGAAAGTGGTTGATGGCGGTTATTTTGACCAAAGGCTGTGCTACCAAATATTAAGTCTAGGTTGTCAATAATTTTGTCAGTGCCATTTCTTCTCATTTTCTGATTTAAAAGGATATATTAAATTCTGAATTAAAAACAAAGGTTCTGTAATATTAACAGAGAAATAAAGAATTGTGGAGTCCAAATACTGTACTGTTAATTTCAACTTATGTTTAGAGGAATTGTGAGTTATTTGAAAAAGTTCAAGGGCACCAATATTTTTGGCCACGACTGTGTGTGTATGTATGTATGTATGTATATATATATATATATATGTATATATACACACAAGAGTTTATTTTTCATCAGACCATGCCGTCCAACCCTCCATCCCCATTTGTGGGCCTGCAGCTCTGAAATTGCTGCTTCGTTATCAGTTGAGACTCTTCTTAGCCCTCTGCCTCGCCTGGCTCACAGAGGGCTATGTTCTCACTCAGTTCCCTACATGGAGGTCCTTCAAGCAAGATCTCCGCCGGGAAACTGAGAAGAAGGAGGAGCTGCTCACATTTATAAAGGCATGTTGACGCATTATATCATCGTATGCGACCCCTGGCAAACTGCTTGCAAAAGTTTCTGTCTGATCCTAATGCCTGGTGGGTATATGTTTCATAGGTGTGGCCTGATGAAAGAGATTCTCTCGAAGATCTACTGTTATGATAACAACGTAACTGTTCTTTACTTAGTCTTTGCTGTACCACTGGAGTGGTAGGTAGCACAGGTAGAGCTCTCAAAGAAACATCTATCTACAATGAATGTTATTGTCTGACAAGAATTGTGCAACTGGGAGGCAGGTTGGGGCTGCTTCGTGACAGGGAGCACCTTCAGAATTAGAAATCATGCCTGTTAAGCTGCGGCTTTCAAACTGACTAACCTGCCATCTGATTCTTATTTCAGTGCCTTCTGTGCATGAATTGGGGACCACATGCCATTTTCGTAGGGTGTGCAACAGAGGTCTCTGATCACCACAGCCTGGTGCCTGTGTTTTTCACTAACCCAAACTAACAGGTCAAAAGGCCAATGAGAAAACTTTCCCCATGACCAAGTATATCCCCCCAAACTGAGCGATGTTGGCTCACAGTGCTGTTTTTACTTAATGTGGGGGGGAAGCACAGTTAGTCAGTTGGCTTGTGGGAATGATATTAATCTGTTTCTTTTCCTTTCCCCTTTTCTGTCTAGTGTGCTACTGGCTTTAGCCCTCCCTTCCTCTTCCCTCCCTTTAGCTGGAACATATAGTTGGGAATGAAATGAGCATAGGAGGCTCAGTGGACACCTTAAAACTGAGCAGTGCCCTCAACTGAGCAGTGCTCTCCACTGTTTAGCTGGATTTACTTTTCTCCCTTTGGCTCTGAAGACTTTTTGTTCAAAGAGCGTATTGAAGGGAAAAGCTCTTTGGGTGAAAAAAATTACTAGAACAGTACCACCCTGCACAGAGGCATGAGTGCTTTTCAGGATAGAAGCATTCACCAGTGCGACAGTTTTGCGCCCCTTTCCCATGTGGTTGGTCGCTCCGCATAGTTTACCCACGCCATTGCTTGTGGCTGAACAGCATGTGTTGTTTGTGCCTTTTGCTAACTGCTTGTGCTTGCCACGATGTGCTTCATCTAGATGACATCATCTCACGTGCATCGATGTGATGGCACCATGCAATCGTGTGAGCATGCATCTGCTGGAGAGCTTGCCTGGAACAGTAACTGAGGTGGAGTGCTTCTTAGCACTGCTGCTGTTTAGTGTTTGTTTACTGAGTTCCACAGTCAGAGGCCTGGGAGACGAAGCTGCCCCTGTGGGGCAGCACCGGAGAGGAGCTTATTGGAGGCATAGGTAGGCTCAGTGAGCTAACGGCACTCAGTCTGGGGGGATGTACTTGGCCACAGGGGAAAGTTTTTTCATTGCCCTTTTAAGTTGTTAGTTTGGGATTAGATAGCTAACAGCGCTCATTTTGGGGGAATATAATCAGGCACAAGGAAAAGATTGCTGGCTGCAGCATGGAATTCTTTTTAGCGTGCACCATTTACTGGCTATTAGGAAGTGGCATCATGGCTTATAGGAGACCAGTCATGTTTACAAGCTGTAAGACCTAAAGGATGATGAGTCCCTCTCCTTTAGGTCTTATTGTCCTAATTGTGTAATGCAGTCTAACATGTCTGTTTCAGTCCCCCAGCTGAACTCCCAAGTTGACCAACTGGCAGTGGTAAAGCTGTGTTGCGCAAATCCTTTTTGCTACTCTTAAATGAGTTGCTGAGTTCTGATGTCCCGCAGAACATTCACACCAACACACCCAAACACAAGGAAGTTCCCTCAGGTCAGAGGCATAAAGGCACATAAAGCTGCACTAGAGCAGAACCATACTGTTTACCCAGATTTGCAGGCAGACCCAGACCTTGACAGCGTGGAAGGTCACAGTGAGGATAAAGGAGGGCATTGGGAAAGTCCTGACCAGACAGCACTGTCAGATGAGGTAGAAGAAGATCCCTTGGAGGAGTGAGAGTGGACGGAGTCTAAGAAAAAGATTCCAGGATCTTCCTTGTTCAATACAAAGTCTTCATCATATCTCATAATGCAAGCCTCTTGGACACTACAGCTGAAGGAGGTGCAAGTCATGCAGTCTTTGGACCGGAATGCTATTCTGTCCGCCTCAGCCTCTTCACCAAAGTATTTTCCAAACTTTGTGCACTGCTAGCAGATTATTGAATAGGAATGTGCCAGGACAGATAAGTGCAAGCAGCTTCCTAGGCTCAGGATGAGATGTTACCCATTCCTGGAAGAGATCTCCAAGAAGTGGGAGGTTCCTTCGCTGGCAGACATGTCCGAGCATATTTCTGTCACGCACACAACCATATCTGCTGAAGGTTCGGTGACTGTAACTGACACTAATGATAAGAGAGAGGACACTTTGTGCAGAAGGGAATTTGCTTCAAATGGGGTAAATTTTCGAACATCATATGCATCTTTAATCATTTCCAGAGCATTAAACTTAGGGGTCACTGCTCTGGGTAGCTACGTCCCTCCAGAGTCAGAGAGGATAAACATTTTGCAGCTTGTGTCCATGGTTTCTTTCCTGGGGATGTGGTGGTGGACAATTTATGGATGTACGCATGCTATGCTTATCATATTATGCCAACTATATGGGGTATCTGGCTCCGACACTGGGTCACGGACCAGGCGGTCAAGTTGAAGCTGTTTAGTCTGTCCTCTGCCAGAGGATTATCATTTGGCATTGAGCTGGAAGACATTCTAAATGATATCCAGGATAAGAAGGGGCAACTACCAATGTCCACACACCAACAGAAGCCACACCCAACATTACAAGGGCGTGGGTTTGCTGGGCAGCGACAACCTAGAGGTGGTTTGCGATCCTTTCAGAATTTTGGAAACCAGAGGAATAGGGGAGCCTATTCTAGAGTCAAGGGTGACAGTAACAGAGGATCTTTCTTCTGCTGATGTAATGGAGGTGCAGGAAAAAGAGGAGGTACCTCCCAGTGAATGTATGTGGGCCCATCTGTGCCCCTCTTCCCTTGGTGGAAGACTGCAGAATGTTTACCAATGGTGGGCCCAACTAAAGTTGGACATGTGAGTGTTTGAGATCCTGGCTGTGGGCTACACCATACAGTTTTCATCGGTGACAGTGAAAGGTCATTTCCTGCAATCTCCAGTACCTCAAAATCATGTAAAGAAGCAGGCAGTGAGTCAGACTTTAGATCACTTGATACAGATGGAATCAATTGTATCTGTGCCCCCTGAAGGAGGAGCCCTGGGATTCTACTCAGTTTACCTTGTGGTTCCCAAGAAGATGGAGGGTTTCCAAGCAGTTTTGGACCTGAAACATTTGAACAAGTTTGTCTGCTACACAACCTTCAAGATAGAGTCCTTGGGATCCATCATACAGGCAATCTAACCAGGGGTTATTTAGCATCCGTAGGTTTGAAGGATGCCTATCTCCACCCCTCCTCCCCTTTGTCAGCTGCACCAGACGTTCATGCGGATTGTGATTCAGGGACAGCATTTCCAGTACAGTGTACTTCCTTTCAGCCTGGTGACAGTGCCCAGGGTATTTTCAAAGATCCTGATTGTTCTAGTGGCGCAACTGAGACAGGAGAGACATCGCATATACCCCTACCTAGATGGCTTGTTCCTCCGAGCTCCAACTCTAAAGCTGGTGTAGAGGGTGGTGTCGAGGACCTTGGAGGTTCTGGAGACACATGATTGGATCATAAGTTGGGAGAGGAGTTCCCTGATACTGTCTCAGAGGTTGAAGCACCCGAGGGCTGTATTCCAGACTGACGAGGGGTAAGTGTTCCCTCTCTTCATCCAGGAGGGAGACCCTGAGGTGAGAGATTCAGTGGCAGAGAAACCAATCAGTGGTCTCTCCTTACAGTCTTCTCTGGATTCTGAATCTAATGACTGCAGTGGTACGGCTAGTGCCATGGGCTCAGCATATGCAGCCTCTCTAGAACAGGATGCTGGGGGCCTTTTTGCTAACCTTGGAAGACTATCAGTCTCTGATCCTGCTAGCTGTATCGGTACTGCAGTCACTGGCATGGTGGGAGGACCTCGAGAACCTCAGCAAGGCATCTCTCTCGGAAGCCACAACAGACCGGATTCTGATGTCTAACACTAGCCTGTCAGGCTGGGGAGTGATTCTGGACCACGTCCCTTGGTTCACGTGTTCTGGAACTCCCAGAAGCAACAGCTTCAGATAAACGCGTTGGAAATTATGACAGTGTTCTTCACCCTTCTTCATTTTCACAGTCTGGTGTAATCCAGGGCCATGAAAGTAAGGTCAGACAATGCCATCACTGTGGCATACATAAACAATCAAGGTGGTACAAGAAGCCAGTGCATACTAGTGAAAGCAACCAGGGTACTACCATGGGCAGAGAAAATCCTTCTGACCATCTTGGCAGTTCATCTAGCAGAGGAACTGAATGTGCAGGCTGATTGGCTAAGTCAAGAGAAAGTTCACCCAGAGAAATGGTCTTTGAACTCTGAGGTGTTCGAGCTTCAGTGCAGAAGGTTCAGTCGACCTCAGATCGACCTCATTGTATCAAAGGAAAATGCTCGGGTACCAAGTTTCCTTAGCTGGTACCAGTGTCCTCGGGCAGAAGTGGTGGATTCCCTGTCCTAGCAATTAGACTTTCTCAGAGCTTACTTGTTCCCTCTGCTCCTGCTAGTTCCCAAGGTAATTCAAGAGATAAGGCAGTCAAGAGGAAGTTTGCTCCTGATAGCCCCAGAGTGGTCAGAAAGGCTGTGGTTCTCAAACTTAGTGAATCTATCCCAGCGGGTTCCATTTCAACTCCCACTTCAGGGGACCATCTCTCTCAGGGTCCCATTCTGAATTCATGCCACAACCATGTGTGGAATACCGTTTCTGGTTGGGTCCGAGAGAGAGACGTCAGGTAGTCTAAAGGTATGATTCCACAGATATTGGATTTCTTGTAGGCAGGGGTAGACAAGGGTCTAGCATTGAGCACCCTACGAGGCCAGGGGTCTGAACTTGGGGCATTGATGGGAACATCAGTGGGCTCATCCCTGAGAACCAACTTATTTATTTATTTTTGTTCACCAGGTAGGCCTGCTGGGCCCAGGAGGTCCCTTGGATGTTATGTTCCCTAAGGGCAGTCAGCAGAAACCAGCTATCTTTTTCGATCCCCGGTGCCACCATGGGACCTGAACTTGGTGTTGAATGCCCTGTGCAGGCAGGGTACCTTTCAAACCATTTTTGCCAGTGTCTTTGGACATCGTGTCCTACAAGATGTGTTTTTAATTGCAATCTGTTCAGCCTTAAGAATTAGAAAACTTCAGGCCTTTAGGGACTGTCCCATAAAAAGCCTTGCCTTATAATGCATAAGGAGAAGGTGGTGTTGGGTATGGTCCCATCCTTTTTGCCTAAGGTCCCTACAGCTTTCCATGTAAATCAGGAAGTCTCTCTACTGTCCTCCAATAAATCCAAAAGAGAATGAATTTCATAAGCTGGATTTACGCAGGGCAGTTAAGACCTACCTAAAAAGAAAACAAAGTTTACAAAATCAGAAAGTTTTTTTTTCTGTTTGGAGCAGCAAAAAAGAGTCAGAAGGCTTCTAAAGCCACACTAGCTAGTTGGGTAAGGGCTTGCATTGCCAAGGCATATGCAGCTGAGAAGAAAACTCCTGCTGTCATCAAGGCCCACCCTACCAAGGCTCTTTCTACGTCCTGGGAGAGGACAGGCATCTGTGTTGGAGCTATGCAAAGTGCAGTGTGGTTTTCCATTCATACATTTACTAGGGACTATTGATTGGCTTTCTGAAGTTCCAGTGATGCGACGTTGGGATGCAGAGTTTTGCAGGTGGTAGTTAGCAGATGACTATTATATGTCGCCCATATGGGTTACGTATGGGACCATATTCTCCCCGACCCTGAGTCGAAATGGGTACTGCTTTTTAGAAACCATGTGTATTAACTCCCCACTGGCAGTGTGGAGCGATGCAGAAAGGAGAAATTCCTTCATGTTTACCATAATTTCCTTTTCTGTTATCGCCAGTGTTGTAAAGTCTCTCCCAGGAGCCCCTGGCTCCTTTTGGAGAATATTGTCTGATATAGCTAAGGACTTTGCATGTCAAAAATGATTTGTATGTAATTATAGCTGGATGTCCGGAATTGTTTGCTAACATTGGAGATGTTTATATTTTATTTGACTTGCCTGGCTCACAGGTTAACAGGTTGCGATTTTGAGTATTGTTCAGTGCTTAGCCGTTACAGGTTAATGTTTAACTTGTATTTTTCAGTTATATTCAGTGTTATTCATGTTTAAACCTCTTTATGTTGCAAGCATTATTAACAGTATGCCAGTCCTGTCAAAATATCAGTGGCCTGATGCTCAAGAAACGTGACGGAAGAATTGGTCGTCGAGACTCCTTCAGCCAGATCTCCAAAATCGGGGTAGGCCACCCTTTTATCCTTTTATAATGTACTACATTATTTGTATGTCTAAAGTTGTTTGGTGTTGGGTTACAACCTTGGCGACATAGAGGCTGTTAGTTACATAGATGTATATCGATACTGCATGGACAAAGGGGACTGAGTAAATGGTGATCTTAGAATTCTCATGTGTCTAAAGTTCTGTGCTGATGATTGCTTTGGGCTGTGCCACTACCTCAGTAGGGTGTTCATTACCCATATATATTAAATCCACATTGACAGCACTGGAGCTAACAGATAATGACGGTAAGTATGAAGGAATTTCTCCTTTATAACACATATTAAGATGATTCTTTAATGTTTGCTGGTAGCAGATTCTATATTTTAGCTACATTAAAACCGAAGGCTTTTTGGCACATGTTTGTTGAAACCATGGGCACTTGGAATAAATGTTTATTATGATCTTAGGCCATAAGTGCTTGTGGAATGACTTGAAAGACTATAGAGGGATATTGGAGTTTGAGGTTTTAGGACTTTGAAAGGAAAACAACCTAGAGCACCATATCTAATTGCACTCGGCAGTACCAATCCAAAATTTGAACTGATTAAACCTTGCAAAAAATCCTTATCTCTGATTGGACCAGAGCCGATCACATGACATAAAAGGTTTTTGAACGATTGTTTGAAAACAGGGACAATGCAATAGTTCATTATAATCAGGCATTAGTTAAAGATCATGTGCAACGGATTTTGCATATTTTTTATAAAAGCTTTAAAAGCTGAAATTCAAGTCCTTGTGGCATGATTAGTGTTTCCTGAAACATTCATGCTGTTTGGTTTTGTGGGTTTCTTTAAATCAGCATTTGGTAACTTGCTGTACAGTGGCTGAAAACAGTGGAGTTATTTCTGTCCTCTCAGTCAAACTTAGAGTGCGATGACATCATTTTGGAGTAGCTTGCTGTTTCAGATTCCCAATCAGAGCAGCACTCTGTAGAGTTTATGGTTTGCTGAGCTCTCCAGGTTCCTAACAAACCCAGTCTCTGGTTTGTGTTTAGATAGATCAGCTTAAAACATATCATTCTCTTCCTTTATTAAGGTGATCATTTCAGTTTCAGTGCTGAATTGAAGTAGTGGAAATATTTTCTGTGAGAAATCAGCTTGTCTGCATCACAGCTCTGTTCTTTATAATCAAACCTCAATTGTTTTTCTAACTATATAACACAGGGCTGTTTATTGAATATAAAAAAATCTAAATTTTGTTCTTTCACAGGAACAGTTTGTCTTTGATGTAGCCTTCATAAATACAATCATGTAAGAACATTTTTTTCATGTCACATTGACAAACAGGTGCTTGTCACACTCTGCTACAGTATTTCAAGCACATGTACTGTCAGAACTCACAAATTTAAGCTCTTTGGCAGTTTCTGTGTGAAAATACATCATGTACGTGTACAACTAGAACCAGTATGTGGCATCCTGATGCACTGCATCTCTGCCCTACAGTTGAGGCAGCAGCAGTCTATTGCCACCAGTCCCATGCCCCACAAGCCCCCTACCATCTGCTTCACATCTGAGGCTGCTGCACCCTGCTGCTCACTGTCTTCTCCCACACAGTCATGGATTGTGCACCCTGCTGCCTCCATCCACTGGCTAAAGAATCAGGACTACTGCACCCTGCTGCTCCCTGCCCAAACAATTGGCGTTGCTGCATCCTGCTGCCCTATCTCCCCCACCCTCACAGTTAGGGAAGCTACACCTGTTGCCCCTTGTTCCTGTCTCCACAGTCAAGGTTGCTGTGCTGCACTAGGCCCTAAAGTGATATGTTCCCTGCCTCCATGGGCAGGGCTGCTGCACCATGTGTACCTCATCTCACAGTCAGGGCTGCTGTACCCTGATGCCCCATGTGTCCTTCCCCACAGTCGAGGCTTCTGCACCATGCTATTTTCTAACACCTATCACCACAGACAGGGCCGATGCACCCTACTCCTTTCTACACAGTTGTGGTTGCTGTGGCCTGCTGTGCCCTAGAGCCCCATGCCTCTGCAGTTAGGGCTGCTGCACCATGCAGCCACTTGCTACAAGATTCAGGGCATTTGCTGCACCCTGTTGCATGCCTCCACAGTTGAGGCAGTTGCAGCCTGCTGTCCCCCTGCCACCATAGTCAGATTGTTTGCTACACTCTGCTGAGACAGGAACAGGGGGCAACATGTGCAGTGTCCCTGACTGTGAGGGTGAGAGAGAGAGAGAGAGGGAGAGGGGTAGGGTGCAGCAATCCCAACTGTTTGAGAAGGGTGCAGCACAAGAGAAAGGGAATTTGCTGCACCCTGTCCCCTACCTGTGGAGGCAAGGGGCTGTGTGGTGCAGCAAGACACAACGGTGGCAGGGGACAAAGGACAGCAAGGTGCAGAAGCCTCGACTGTGGGGCAGGACACAGGTGGGCATCAGGATACCGCAGCCCTGACAGTGGTACAGGGAGTACATTGTGCAGCAGCCCAGCCCATTTGGGACAGTGGAAATGTGTAGCAGGGCTCAGTAGCCCCAAATGTGGATGCAGACGGTATGAGATTCTAGGGTGTAGCACAGCAGCCCTGCCTGTGGAGACAGAGACAGGGGGCAACAGGGTGCCGTGGTCCTGACTGTGAGCGTGGGGAAAGAGAGCAGCAGGGTGTAGCAGCCCTGAATGTTTGGGCAGGAGATAGGAGTGGCATCAGGATACAGCAGCCCAAACTGTGGGACAGGGTGCAGCAGCCATGCCTGTTTGGGACAAGGGATGTGGGCAGCAGGGTATAGCAAAGGATCTTACTCTGGTGGCAGGTGACATCAGGGTGCAACTGCCTCAACTGTGGAGACATGCAACAGGACACAGCAAATGCCCTGCTTTTTGTGGCAAGTGGCAGCATGGTGCAGCAGCACAAACTGCAGCAGCATGGGGAACTAGAGCACAGCAGGCCATGGCAACCACAACTGTGTAGAAAGGAGCAGGGTGCAGCAGCCCTCTCTCTGGTGACAAGGGATAGAGGACAGCATGATGCAGAAGTCTCGACTGTGGTGCAGAACACAGGGGGCATCAGGGTACAGCAGCCCTGACTATGAGATGGAGTACAGATGGTGCAGCAGCCCTGCCCATTTTGGGCAATGGAAGTGGGTAGCAGTGTGTAGCAAAAGCCTCGCCTCTGGTGGCTAAGGCAGCATGGTACAGCAGCCCCAGCTGTAGAGGCAGGGGACCTGGCACACTAGGGTTTACCACAGCACAGCAGCCCTGACTGTGGAGACAGGGACATGGGTCAACAGGTGCAGTTTCCCGAACTGTGAGGGTGAGGGAGAGAGAGCAGCAGGGTGCATCATCCCTAACTGTCTGGGCAGGGGATGGCAGGGTGCAGCAGCCCTGATTCTCTAGGCAGGGGATGGAGGCAGCAGGGTGCACAATCCCTGACTGTGTAGGAGAAGATAGTGGGCAGCAAGATGCAGCAGTTTTGCATGTGAAGCAGAAGGCAGGGGGCTTGTGGGGCAGAGACAGGTGGCAGTAGAGTGCAGCTGCTTCAATTGTAGGGTAGAGTCATGGTGCATCGCGATGCCACATAGTGTTTCTAGTTGTACAGGTACATGATATATTTTCATGCAGAAACTACCAAAGAACTGAAATGTGTGAGTTCAGACAGGTGCCTGTCACACTGCTACAGTATTTCAAGCACATGTAGTGTTTTGTCAATCTGACATAAAAAATGTTCTTACTTGAGCATATTTATGAAGGCTACATCAAATACAAACTGTTTCTGTGAATGAACAAAACTTAGATTTATTTTATATTCATTAAACAGACCTGTGCTATATGGTTAGAAAAAAAATCAGATTTTTGATTAGGAAGAACTGAAAGCTGTGATACAGGCAAGTTGATTTCTCAAAGAGAAAGATTTCCACTGCTTCAATTCAGCATTGAAATTGAAATTATCAGCTTTTTATCAGATGATAATGATATGTTTTAAGTTGATCTATTTAAACACAAACCAGAGACTGGGTTTGTAAGAAACTTGGAGAGCTCAGCAAACTACTAACTCTACAAAGTACTGCTCTGATTGGGAATCTAAAACAGTAAGCTACTCCAAAATGATGTCATCGCACTCTAAGTTTGACTGAGAGGACGGAAATAACTCCACTGTTTTCAGCCACTGTAGAGCACTTTAACAAATGCTGATTTAAAGAAAACCATACAACCAAACAACATGAAATTTTCAGGAAACACTAATCATGACACAGGGACTTGAATGTCAGCTTTTCAAGCTTTTATAAAAAATATGCAAAAACCGTTGCACATGATCTTTAAATAGAACCAAACAGCAGTTCGTTAGACCTGGGCAATAGTTTGTGCAACTGTTTCCTGTTCTAATCTACGTAACTTGAACAAGGTTTAATAAAACAGATATTGACCAGAGTTGCGTTGGGATGTAGTGGGGAAATATTAACCCCTCGGGATGAATTATTGGTTATTGCCTTCTGATAGTCATATTGCCCTTAGCCTTTGACTTTGGGTAGTATAACTTGTCAGGCAGTAGTTCATCCCTCTGGGTCAATATTTTCCCACTGTATCCCTCACCTCTGGTCATTATTTGTATAATAACATATAGTGATGGGTAATTTGATGTGCACCTAGGACAAAGCAGGATAAGCTGTTGTAGACAGTATCCAGTTTGGCAAGTATTCAAGACAATGCTGTATTGTAGGGGAGTAGGCTATACATTAATGATGGCAGTAAGACCCCTTTAGGCAGTAGAGAGGTGGGCTTTATCAGTTAGATTTTCTTTTCTCTGTAAGCCATTCCAAGTTTACAGTTTACAGATTTAAAACAGAACTTGAGATGTAACTCTTAAAATCAGAGTTTTGATCCAAGAGGACACCTAGGTTTTTGAAATTGGCCACCTCTGATAGGATGGTGCTCTCAGTACAGTGGACTTTTAAATTATTTAGACATCCTTTAGTTTTGTTTCTTGAGCCAAACAGTACTGTTTTGGTTGTGATGCTGTTTTTAATAAGTCTGTCAGTTGAGAAATATTGAAGGATGCTATCATAATCAGCATTTAGCTTTGAGTTTAGTGCTGCTGTATACTCTCAGAACTGTAACATGTCGTCTGCATATAGCTGAGTCTTGCAAACCAAAGCAGCTGTAGGTAGAGTATCAGTAGAGACTGAAAAAAGTAGCGGACCCAATATTGACCCATGGGGCACACTAGTATGGGAGTGGGAAGTGTTGGACAGCTCAATTCCTAATGTGACACTGCTTTCTGCCAGTTAAATAGTTTTTGAAGCAGATTGTGGCATTATCAAATATTCCTCCATTAGATAGTGGATTGATTAGTATCTCTTGGTTAACAAAGCCAAAGGCTTTGGTGAGGTCCATAGATAAGGCCCCAGTTAATCTACCTTGGTCCATATCTGTTCTGATGTCATTATTGAAACTGATCAAAGCTGTATTGTTTTATTTTATTTTCTGAAATCATGCTATTGATAGGACAGAAATGTATTGTCTTCAGGGTAACCAGTGAGTTGTGAGGACACTGTACTGTCTAGTAGTTTATCCAGGGGAGATATTTCTAATATGCAAGCAATAAGACATGATGAGGTGTTGGTTTTACCCCACGCCCAGGGGCGTAGTAATGCAGACAGCGTTTCTTCAGCCCCTGAAAGTGTGGTAAAACCAGCACAACCACTGCTCTGAAGTGTCTTATTTCTGTGGCGTTTTGGGGTTGGTCTGCCTTTAGGACCCATATCTGCTCTTCAGGTCTGCTATGCCCATGTCTTGCTGCTCCGGCAGACGTCATCTTGTTGGACCGTGCGAATAACTGAGTCAGCCGCAAAAAAAAAAAAAAGGATAACTCTTTATTCGTCACAGGGGACATCTGCACGCCATTAAGTTCTACCTCAGACTGAGGGGTTTCCCAGACTGCTCCTGGGATCAAATGGCACTACCAGACAGGGCAATATTCTATCTCAACAGTGTTCTGAGTGTTCTTAAAGGGACAGCAGCTAAATATTAAGCCCTTGCTTAATTGTGTACTTTACATTGCACTCATAAAATTGGTCCATAGACAGCTTTTAAAAAAAACAGACACTCTAGACATTGTAAGACACAGATAGTATAATTAAGTATTGCTAGACATTGTAACAAAAAAAAGTAAAATAATCCCTCCACAGATGGTTTCCACCTGTCAGTCGTCTTGTCTTTCTACACATTTAATACATGGTGTGTTTGTTTATCATGGAATACAAGAATTCAAATTTCTGCAGTATTCCACTAGTAGAATGCTCCTCTCTCCCGCAAACACATGAAACGATAACATGAATTCAACAAATTTGAAGATCGCACACAAAAAAAGTTCAGTAGCAATTAGCCAGAAAGCATAGAAACAGAATTTGTTGGCTGAAAAGGACCACTTAGCCCACCCAGTTTGCCCAGATAGTCCCTGCCTAGTCTGCCTCTGCAGACACTAACTGGTGGCCGGCAGTCCTCCCTCCTCCCTACCTATGCACTAATATTCCTCTGTCTATCCCATGCATACTTGAAGCCCCCCTACAGTTTTCACCTCCACCACCTCTGCTGGCAGTCTATTCCAGGAGTCCACTACTCTTTCAGTGAAGTAGTACTTCCCCCTCCTCCAACTTCATTGCATGCCCTCTCATCCTGGTGCACTTCCTTCTTTGAATGAGACTCCCCTCCTGCACCATGTTTACCCCTGTGAGGTACTTGTAAGTTTTTATCACGCCCCCTCTCGCTCTCCTTTCCTCCATGGCGTACATGTTGAAATCCCTGTCTGTTCTCATAGGGCTTTTTGGTGCAGCCCCTAGGGCTCTCTGTGGGATTTTTGATTTGAGGGTCCTGTTCTCCCTGAAAAAAAAAATGGGAGTCCCAAATAATAGTTTGAGAGTCCCCTAGAATTTTGTGAGGGTTTCAGAAGAAGTGCAGCATCGTTGTGGCCCCTGCCCCCATCTGTTCTTCCCCTTCTTTTAATATTTGTTAAACCTACCCGTCCCACACAGTGCTTTGATAAACTGAGCCACAGCACCCCCTCCTTTAACAACCTTCCCACCCATCAGAGTCCCATCATCGCCACCCTCTCCTTTAAGAAAAAGCCACCTGGGTCCCACCACCCTCCCGCCCAGCCCTTAGTGATTCTAGATCCTGTTACCTTATGTTCGATTCATATTATAATGTCCCATGCTGTAACCTGATTCTCAGCTTTCTTTTCTCACTACCAGACCCGAACTCCAGTAATCTTGCTCCATTGTGCAAAGTACAATGGGATGAGATTACGAGCATTTGGGCCAGGTGGTGAGAACAGAAAGCAGAGGCTTGGCGCACATCATGGGACATTAGGTAATGGAGAGGGAGTCCTGGCCAATAAAGCCTGCTTCACGGGGACATGTGTCTGCTACAGACGAGCATCCTGAACTATTCATTGAGCATAAAGGACGCAGGTACCTGAATCCCTGAAAGCCCTGCGCCCCTGCACCATTTTAGTTGCCCTCCTGTAGACTGCCTTCACCCTGTCTATGACCTTTCTTAGGTGCAGTCTCCTGAACCGGATACAATACTCTGTATCACTCACTGTTGAGGGATACAGTGGCAACATAACTCCCTCCTCCTGCAGGACACATCTCTTCTAGCACTGAGGTCATCAGATATGATAACATCAAGGTCCCTTTCCTGCTTAGTGACTGTTAGTAACAGCCCCCCCCAATCCTGTACTTGGTTCCTGGGTTCAGGGCTAGAAATATTCTTTTATGGATGGCTGTCCAAGGGCAGGTGCAACATTTATTTTGACTGTCCCACATAATTTGTACCTGGCATCTGGGTCCTAGTGCTCGCTAATGCTTTTTCACTTGGTACCTGTCCCAGGGACAGGCAGAGAAATAAAAGCAGCTGTCCCTGAGGAAAACTGGGTGTCTGGGACAGGCAGACAGGTGGTTCCACAGGACACCAGCACACAGCACACTCGGCTGGGATAGAGTGGACAGCTGCACCCCTAAAGGTTGCCCTGGAACCCCTGTCCCACCACTCACAGGATTCCAGCACACTTGGCTGGGATACAGTGGACAGCAGAGCCCCTAAAGGTAATCGTCTTCCTTCTGCTGCACTTTACCTGTGAGGGTGTTTAGGGCCTTTTGTGCCGTCCAATTGTGACTGATTTTCTCCTGCTGTGAATTTCTACTGCTTGGAACGGGGACCACCCGTGGTTATCACAGGACCCTTAAGAGCTCTGTTCTCTGTGTGTCTGGTCTTAAGACTTTCCAGTTCCTGGTACTCGCTTACTGAATTGTTGGATTGTATGGTACAGCTGTTACTATATTCTGTGTGTTTATTGCTGTTCTCTGATTAACTGTCTACTGTGTTTAGAGCATTTACATCCTTGCTATAACCATATATTGTTGTTTGAAATATGGCGTAGAACTGGTTACTGTGATCCACCTCTGGCTAGCATTTGTGGTCTGTATGGTCTGTACCTGTTAGTTTCTGCCTGCCCTGAAGTAGCTAGATGCACTGCATAGTGGTAGCGTTCTCTAGTGTCTCCAGCCAGGACTCCATTTTGGCATTCTTGGGGTCCATCCTCTCCATAGCAGATTGTGCGCGCATGCACAGTACAGCTTCCTTCTGCCCAGTATAAGAGACACCCCCCCTTCTCGCCGCATACTAATGCTGCTATTGTTTGTCTCCCCTTCTTTAGGCTGCCCTGGAACCCCTGTCCCACCACTCACAGGGCACCTGCACACAGCACACTTGGCTGGGATAGAGTGGACAGCGGAGCCCCTAAAGGTGATCGTTTCCCTCCAGCTGCACTCTACCTGTGGGGTTGTTAGCCCGTCAACGCTTTGTGTTGACTGCCCCTCCCACCCAAGGGCGTCCCTTAATTTATTAACCTCATCAGGTCACGTAACCCCCCTTACTTTTTCTAAGTGCCTGTCTTCCCTTTAGTCGGTTATCATTTCTTACCACTAGGAGTCAGTGTTGTACCTCCTGTAGCCCCACTTTTCATTTGTCCCTGGTCTCTCTAGTTCTGCTCCTCACCTTCTCTCACCCCCCAACTCCTGCCTTGTTCCTTACCTCGCTGAGTGATCTACCAAATCTCCCCTCCAGATTTGAACCTTGCACCCTCTGCACCATAGTCCATGATGTTACCGCCATACCAGGGGACTTTCCTGTTGTTAGTGTCCTTTAGTTTCACTTAACCCATGTCTCCACCTTCTGCGAAGTCTCACTGCCTGCTCGACCCCCTCTCATATGTTGTCGACAATGACCTCACCCTACTTAGGCCCCCTCCCTACACCCCACGACCCTGTGTGTATAATGCTCCTCTTCTTAATCACGCCTATTCTGGCCCCCACACCCTTAATTGCACACCTGTCACACCTACCTTACTTACTCCCCCAGATATCCACTCTGTCACTATGGATGCCTTCTCCCCCCTCACCCCCCATGCCTCCCCTGGTCATGCCCACTCCAGATCTGCCCCCTGCCCGCCTCTTCTTTGCCATTCCCACCTACATGCCTCCCATCCCAGTCATTTGCACCAAACCAGTGCATCTCTCCTGCCCTGGTGCCAGCCTTTGCAAGCAACTCAAGTGCACCATTCTTAGGGTCCTCCTACTCCTGCTAATTATGTCAGGGAATGTACATCCAAACCCTGGGTCCCCCTCTGCCCCCAGCCTGAACTGTTTCGCTGCTAATGGACTCTGTATCGCGTCCATTAATATCAGCATCCTGCAGAAAAAGCGTGATACCCTCCAGGGATGGCTGGCCCAGCACCGGCCTGCTATTTGATCTGTAGTAGAAACCTGGCTCTCAAAGAACACCCCTGACTTGGCTGTATCAATTATCGGGGTCACCCTCTACCATGAGGACAGAATTGAGAAGCGCAGTGGCGGCTGTGCAATTTATATCCATGACTCATTACAGGGTCACGCACTCTCCCCCCACCCCCGCCCAGCTGGAGTACGGTACCAATGCACTCTCCTTGAAAATTTCCACCTGCATGGCGGGGCTCCCTCTTTATTATCTCCATCTACATCCCCGGAACCAAAACTAGCGTTTCTGTCTTTTCTGAATTACCCCCCCCCCCCAAGTCAGAGATCATAGCCTTAGGGGACTTCTGTATTAACAGGCAATCTAACATTCCTGCCCCTTTCAGGGATGCTATAGCTGCCATGGATTTCTCCCAAATCTTTACATCCCCTACTCGTTTAAACCCCAAAAATGGATCCTCCACTCTAATTGACCTCATACTTACCAATCGCCCTAATAAAATCATAGAAACATAGAAGTTGACGGCAGATAAGGACCGCAAGGCCCATCCAGTCTGCCCATTTCTTTTTCTACCTTATAAATGTGCCATCGGCCTTTGCTCTGTCAGTGACCTATCTATTCATAGTCATTTGTATTGCTCCCTTATGCCTATCCCATGCCTGTTTGAAGCCCTGCACTGTATTCATAGCCGCCACTTCTTGTGATAAGCCATTCCATGCATCCACCACCCTTTCTGTGAAAAGAATTTCCTCATTCCCCTTAATCGGCCTCCTCTAATCTCATGCTGTGTCCTCTTGTCCTGCTATTTTCTTATATTTAAACATGTTAGACTCTTTCACCTTGTTTATGCCCTTAAGGTGTTTGAATGCCTCGATCATATCACCTCTCTCCCTCCTTTGCTCAAGGGTATACATATTGACGCCGTATAATCTGTCCTCATATGTCTTCTGATGCAGTCCCTGCACCATTTTGGTGGCCCTTCTCTGGACTGCCTCAATTTGGTTAATGTCCTTGTGAAGGTGTGGCCTCCAATACTGCACGCAGTACTCCAGATGGGGCCTAACCAATGTCTTGTACAGAGGGATTATTACCTCCCTCTTACGACTTGTGATACCCCTACTAATACACCCTAACACCCCCTAGCCTTACCCACTGCTTTAGAGGTCTGCTTGGATGATTTTAGGTCATCAGTGATGATGATGCCCAAGTCTCTTTCTTCCTTTGTGACTGCTAGCAACTCCCCTCCCAGCCTATAGGTGGCTTCAGGGTTTCTCTTCCCTATGTGCATGATTTTGCACTTCTTTGCATTAAATCCCAGTTGCCACTCTTCTGACCATTCTGCTAGTTTATCCAGATCTCTTCTCATTCTGCCCACCCCATCTGGCTCATCTACTCTGTTGCAGATCTTGGTGTCATCTGCAAACAGACAAACCTACCCTCTAGTCCATCTGCAAGGTCACTAATGAAGATGTTGAATAGGACTGGCCCTAGGACTGATCCTGAGGTACCCACTTGTGACTTGCATCTCTTCTGACTGTATACCATTTACCACCACTCTCTGTTTTCTGCCAGTCAACCAGTTTGCCACCCAGTTGACCAACTTCTGACCCACGAGCCTACCCAGCTTATTTATCAATCTTCTATGTGGAACAGTGTCAGAAGCTTTGCTGAAGTCAAGTGGCGACATCAACTGCTCCCCTTGGTCCACCACTCTGGTTACCCAGTCAAAGAAATCTATGAGATTAGTTTGACAGGACCTTCCTTTGTAAACCCATGCTGTCTTGGATCCTGTGCCCCTATGGATTCCAGGTGTTGCACTATCCTTTCCTAAGGAGTGCCTCCATAATCTTGCCCACTACTGAGGTAAGACTGACCGGTCTGTAGTTCGCCTCCTCCCTGCTACCACTCTTGTGGGCGGGATCACATGAACCCTTCTCCAGTCTTCTGGGACCTCTCCTGTGCTCAGAGACTCACTAAACAATTCTGCTAATGGCTCTGCTAGTTCCTCCTTTAGCTCCTTAAGTACCCTGGGATGTATGCCATCAGGTCCCATTGCCTTATCCACCCTGAGCTTAGCAAGCTCTTGTAGGACCCTTTTCTTTGTGAGCGGAGTAGTGCTCACCTCCTCCCCTGTGTCCATGATGCTGAGCTGTGGGCCCCCCCTACCTTCTCTTCAGTAAATACTGAGCAAAGTATCTATTTAGGATAGATGCCTTTACAGGGTCCTCCTCCTCACATGCTCCCTTTTCTCCATTAAGCTTAGCAATACCCCTCTGGACTTTCTCCTTTCACTAATGTATCTATAGAAAGTCTTGTCACCTTCTTTACTGTTCGTGCTAGTGTTTCCTCAGTTTGGGACTTTGCCTGCCTTACTGCCTTCCCTGCTTCCCTTAGGGCAGTTTGGTATGCCTCCCTATCTTCATCCCGCTGTGTTCCTTATATTTCCTGAAGGCCAGCCTTTTGGCTCTGACCTTTCTGCTACTGTATTTGAGAACCAAAGTGGTTTCCTTCTTCTTTGCACTTCCTTTTCTGTCTAACACAATGGGATGTTGCTTCAAGTATTGCATCCTTAATGCTTGCCCACTTTGCCTGTACCCCTCACCTGTGTTTCTTTTGCCAGGGCTAGCTTAACTCTGTTGGCCATCTTATCAAAGTCAGCTCCTCTGAAGTCCCATATTTTTGCCTTGGAATGGGATGATTTAGATGTAGTAGCCAAATTGAACCATACCATGTGATGGTCACTGGCCCCAGGTGACCTTCTACCTGGAGATCTGTGATCCCTTCTTTGTTAGTCAGTACTAGATCTAGGATAGCCCTGTCTCTTGTGGGTTGCTGTACCAGTTGTTTGAGGCCCTCCCTGCAGGGAATCCACTATGAGTCTAGTTCTGGCAGATGTTCCTGCTGGTATTGACCAATCTGTATCTGGCATGTTGAAGTCTCCCATTATCAGAACCTCCCTTTAGCTGTCATGTTTTGTATATCTTCTAACAGTAATGTGTCTATGTCCTCCCTCTGGTCTGGGGCCTGTAGACAACCCCAGTTCTTATGGCTGTCCCATTTCCTGTTTCCAGGGTGACCCACAGTTCTTCTGGCTCCTTATGTGTATTCTGAATTTCTGTAGCTTTGATATTTTCATTAACATACAGGGGCCTCCTCCCCTTTGCACCTCGGTCTCTTCTGAACAATACATAGCCAGGTACTGAAGTCTCCCAAGTGTGGTTACTGGTAAACCACGTCTCACTAATTGCTACTATGTCCAGTTTAGCCTCTGACATTATTGCCTGCAGGTCTGGGATCTTATTTCCCAGGCTGTGAGCATTTGTGTACATGATTTTCCATTGGCAGATTTTGGTGTGTTAGTTGTTGGGTGAGTTTGGCATTACCCTGTGCATCGTGATGGGAGACAAACCTTTTTTCTTACCTGGTGATGCAAATGAACGGCAAACACGCTGAATTCCTGTTTGACCACTAGCTGAGGGGGGAGGGGTGTTCTTCCCATTCGACGTATGGGGTGCTGCACCCCCTCCCCATTTGCTAGTTTAAATATTCTGCAAAGACGTCAAACTTCTGCCCCAATGCACTGACTCCCTCTTTAGTCAGATGCAGTCCATCAAATTTAAAGAACTTTCGCTCCCAGAACTGTTGCCAGTTCCTACAAATCTGTGTCCTTTTCCTGGCACCAGTCCTTGAGCCACGTGTTTAGCTCCCTATCTCCCCTTCTCTGACCTTCCGTCCATCTGCTCCCCTCTCCCAGACTGGCAGGATCTCAGAGAAGGAGATGCCGGACGTAAATAGATGATGGTTTGTCACCCAGCCTAGTCAGGTGTTCCTTGGTCTCCACAACTGACGGCTGGCGAGATCGTGGTCCCTATGTGTACTAGGACATCAATGTTTTCTCCTGCTTTGTGAACAATTTTGTAATGCGGTCAGTGTCTCTCCATGCTGATGTACCTGGGAGACATCTGACCATCACCCTGGCTGGAGATGGGTATCAACTCCCGAATCATGGAGTCTCCTATGATCGAAGTTTTTTGGATTTCCTTTGTACTTGTTTAGTTTTGGTTCCTGATTTGGGTGAGTTTTGTTGTGCTAGCTCCTGTGCACAGAGTGTCCTGCTCTGCAGTGTCTTCTGCCTCTTTATTTGATTTCAGAGATAGAGGCAGATACCTGCTTGTAGTGTTTATATGGTTTTTGGAGGCAATGTGTTGGAGAGCAGAGAGTGATGGGGCACCTGATTTGCTCCTCCTAACCACTTGCCAACCTCCTGGACCAACTACCCTCTGCGGTCGAGGTTTTTCTGTTGGATGCTGGGGAAATGGCGGGTGGTTCTTATAATGTATTTCCTCTTCAATATGAAATTTGAGGCGTGCAATCTCTGCCCATGCTGCCCAGAGCGGAGCCCTAAGATCTCCAAAGGCCCAGCATGTAGGACAGTGTCCTAAATCCTGTAAGACTGTCCTTCTGAAAATTGTTCCACAGTACCTGCAGTTAATGAAATCCATTCCAAATAAGTTGCTGGGTTTGTAACCTAGTCAGAGTAATTAGAAGAAAAAAAAAAGGAAAAAAAATGCAAGTAATGGTTTAATTGTGCTTTGTTTAACTTGTTATAACAAGTTAAATTACTAGTGCCCCTGTGAATGAGCTCACCTTGTGGATGCCCCATGGATCCGCCCCTTCCTGCTTTGCCACAGTAAATGTCACAACTGTGGTACCCTATAAAAGGAGTGTAGCGTGGGGTGGTTGGGGATGGGGTGGTGGCTGGGCCTTCCCCTGCCTAAAAGAAGAACCACGGACGAAAGAACAAGGAGGTAAGAGCAGAAACAATCAGTCAACAACAAATGCAGTAACCCTGAAAGCTTATCCTAATGTTAGATAAAACTGTAAAACCTGTAAAGCACCACCTGTAATAATTTCAGAGAAGATATACCCTGTAAAACACTTTGCTCAGAGAAAAATAAAGCAGTAACAGAAGATATACCTTGCAAAAGACAATTTGAATCAGAAGATTACAGCAGTAATCTGTTAGCACACACCTGTAGGCACACCTTGTAATAATGCAGAAGAAGGTATACCAGCAACAACAATTTGAATCAGAGAAAAAATAAAGCAATGAAATGTTAGCAACAAACAGTAGCAATCCCTGTGAGTAAAAAATAAAAACACCACCAGACAGTAAATCTGCTTAGCCAAACTAAGTCTTAATCCTTCTCCCTTGCTCTGGTAAGTTTCTCTACTCTGTCTTTCAAGCAGTCTTAGAAGGAAAGAGCTCAGGTGAAGCTAGGTGCCTTGGCCAGCAAACCAAGTCTTCTACCTCCCTGTCGTCTCAGTCCTCCCCAATGCCCTGAGTGACCACTCGCCAGTGTGATGCACTTGGTCCTGTAAGATAAAAAAAAAAAAACAGACAGCCCCACAAATTATTTTCCAGCATCGGCTAATACTGGGTAAGCTGAGACAACATAAAAACCACCTAGCTCACTGGGACTGGTCACCCCTTGACCAGGCCCCCCGATATCAATACGGTTTTTGACTACTTTATCTGCTCATTCAGCTCGGCCTGTGATATATTTTCCCCCTTCACGAAACATATAGTCACAGGCCCAAACACCCCCTGGATCCCACAGGCACTCCTTGACCAAATGCACCACAGGGACAACCTCTGGCACATAGCCCTAGAATCAGGCAAACTGTCTAATGGACAGCACTGTTGGGCAGCGTGCAATAAATGCACCTGGGACATACGTAAGGCCAAAGCTGACCATTACAAGGAAGCCCTCACCTCCTCTTGGGGCTCAGGCCGCGAGTTTTGGAATAACTTGAAAGAGCTCTGTGGTAGAACTGGCCCCCAGCTCACTATCAATGCATGGAATTTCCACTAACCCCCAGACCATTGCAGACTCCCTCAACTCCTCCTTTTCGGACCTCAGTAGTGTGCTCCCCGACAATTTCTTTGATTCCCCCATACCTCACTCCCTCCCCCTTTTTCACTTCAAAACACACACCCCATGGGAGGCTAAACTCTACCTCGTAAAAGCCTTGGGTAAGTCTCATTATAGTAGTGATACCCTGGACCTCAGACTCCTCCACATGGCCTGGATGAAGTCATCTTCCCCCTTACCAATATACTTAATTGTTTCCTCTGCCTCGGAAAATTCCCCTCCAAATGGAAAGTCGCTGTTATTACCCCATCCACAAAAGTGGTGACTGCACCACCCTAGGAAATTACTGCCCCATCTCCATTCTTCTCCCCTCTCAAAGGCTCTGGAAAAAATCATCTTAGACCAACTCACAGACCACCTCATTAAATATAACCTGCTCTGCCGGGAACAACACAGTTTTCGTAAAAGGCATAGCACCACCACAGCGCTGTTTGAGTTCACCAGTACTAGCACACTGCCCTTGAGAGAGGGTGTCTGGTTGGGTCAGTCTTTGTGGACTTGATAAAAACCTTTGACACCATGAACCACTCCCTCCTCCTATCTGCCCTCTCCCTCACAGGTCTCTCCCAGGATGCCACCAAGTGGTTTGCTGACTACCTCACCGTTGGGTCCCAGCAAATCAAAATTAATGACACGCTCTCCACCTGCCTCCCGGTCAAGTCAGGGGTACCCCAGGGTTCTATCCTGGGGCCCCTTCTTTTTAGTCTATTTCTGAACATCCTTCCCAGGGCCTGCTCTGGGCAATTGCTATTATATGCCGATGATGCGATTCTTTTCTCCACCCACTCCGATCCTCACTCACTCACTCACTACAAATATCCCTCCAGAAATCCTTCAGAGAGGCAGAATCCTGGTTTGCTGATCACTAGCTGGTACTAAACTACAAAAAAAAAAAAAAAGTTATGCTGTTTGCTCACAACTAGGTAGGGCCCGAAAACCCTGCTGGTGGACCAGGGAGGTTCAGGAGGTGGTGAGGGGGAAAGAAGGCGGCCTGTAGGCAATTCAAGTGCTCAAGGAGTGAAAGGGATCGAGGTGAGTACGAGCTGATGGCCAGAAGGGCCACTATAGTGGTGAGGGCGGCTAAGGCAAGGAAGGAGCAGAACCTGGCCAGGGAAATTAGGAGAGGGAACAAGGGGTTCTTTAGATACATTGGGAAAAAAGGAAGGGTGAAGGGGCAGATTAGCAGGATTAAAACAGGGGAGGGATGGGCACAAGACCCGGGGGAGCAGGCTGAGGTACTAAATGAGTACTTCGCCTCAATTTTCACCAAGAAAAATGGTGGCTGCATCATACATGGGAGGAGGCGGTGAAACTGAGGAGGAACTTTACAGTCGGTAGGTCTGGGAGAGGGGCCATCACTGGCAGGAGGGGGATGCAAAGCAGGGGACGAGGTAGTGGAGGTGGAAATCACAGCAGAGAGAGAGTGAGAGAAGCCCTCAGGTCCCTTAAGATGGAGAAAGCACCAGGGCCAGATAAATTACATCCCAGAGGTCTGAGGGAGCTGGCAGATGTCCTGGCGAACCCCCTGGTGGAGCTCTGCAGCTTCTGTCTGAGGACAGGGTGGGTGCCCCAGGACTGGAAGGTGGCACATATAATGCCTATCCACAAGGGGGGCTCAAGTGAGGTGGCAGGGAACTACAGGCCTGTCAGCCTGACATCAGTGGTGGGCAAGGCAATGGAGGGCATTGTCATGGAGAGACTAGGGGGGACCTGGAAAAGTTGGGGTGCCTGGATGATAGACAGCATGGATTCGTCCCAGCGAAATCGTGTCAGACAAACCTTGTGGAGTTTTATGACTGGATGATGAGTGCCTTGGACCTGGGTAGACCAGTGGATGTCCTCTTTCTTGACTTCAGCAAGGCATTTGACTGTGTTCCTTACGGGGGCCTGTTGGATAAGCTGGGAGAAATGGGGCTGGGGAACCAGATGATCAGATGGATAGGCAATTGGCTCCAGGACTGGACCCAGAGGGTTGTGGTTGGTGGGATAGTCTCACCCCAAGGAGGGTCCTTAGTGGGGTCCCTCAGGGATCAGTTCTTCAGCCCCTTCTGTTCAGCACCTACGTCTCTAACATAAGGAAGGGTATCAGGAGTGAGATGAGTCTCTTTGCGGATGACTCAAAACTGGGGGCGGTGGTGGATAGGGAGGAGGGGAGGGTGGCCCTAAAGGGGGACCTGGAGGCTCTGGAAAGGTGGTCTAGAAAGTGGAAGCTGAGGTTCAAAGCAGGGCAATGCAAGGTGTGCACCTGGGAGCCAGATACCTGGGCCAAGTGTACACCGGGCGGATGCTACAAGTCTCGATGGCTGAGAGGAACTGGGATGGTGGTGGATATCAAGATGAACAACTCGAGACTTGTGGAGGCAGCAGCAAAGGCCAACAGGATGCTTGGATGCATCGCTAGGGGGATCACCTCCAGAAGGAGGGAAGTGATATTCCCACTGTATAACTGCTTGGTGAGGCCGCACCTCGAGTTCTGTGTGCAGTTTTGGAGGCCACATTTAAAGAGGGACATTGAAATCCTGGAGAGGGTCTTGAGGAGGGCAACCAAAATGATTTGGGGCTTGGGGGATGGGACCTATGGGGAGAGGCTCGAAGAGCTAAATATGTACACATTGGAAGAGAGAAGGGACCGGGGGACATGATAGAGGTCTTCAGGTACATGAAGGGGTTAAATAGGGGAGAAGCAGTCAGGGCGCTCCAAAGGAAGGAGGGGGGCAACTAGAGGCATGAGTGGAAGCTGGACGGGGAGATTCAGGGAGAAAGGAGGAGGTGCTACTTCACTGAGAGGGTGGTGGAGCCATGAAATGTGCAGCCCAGGGGGCTGGTGGAGGCAGAGACGGTGGAGGGGTTCAAGAGGGGGTGGGACAGGTACAGGGGCAGGGTTCTGGAAGCAACATCCAGTGCAGCGAGATTATCTGGGACTGGGAAGGGAGAAGCCAGAGAGGGAGAGGGGGGCAGCATGGTCAGCTCCCAGGGTGGGGGCTGACCAAATGAGCAGACATGAAAGACCGTTACGGCTAATTTGCTGGTATTTTAGTATGTTAGTATGTAACTAGAGCAAGCGCAAAGGCATCTGTCTGCAAACCCTTAACTCCCAACTGTTACTTATTGAGCAAGATGACAATTTTAAATATCTCAGGGTCACCCTAGACTCTGCTCTTAACTTCTCTGAATATATCCACCACCTTAGCACTGTTGTCAATACCAGGATTGGTCTGCTCTACGAGTATAAATACTGCCTCTCCGCTGAGGCCCTCTGCTTAGCTGTCTCATCCTCCATGCTGTCTCTTATCGACAATGGGATCCTGGTCTACGGGGCGGAAGACAACTTTGCCCTTCACAGAATCAGAGTATGCCTAAATAAAGCTTGCCGCCTTGTTGCAGGTAGTAACAGGATGACTCACCCCTGATCTCTGTACTGTCTCACCTACTGGCTCAGTTTTGATGGGAGACTTGAGTACCAGGTGTGCCTCCTTGCCAAAAGATTACCAGCGGACTAGCTCCCCCGGGGTTTATCAACCTCCTGCAACCTGCGCCCTCGGTGATTGCTACCCACAGCTCAGTCAAATCCTCCTTCCTGATTCCCCATTGTTGAACTTCCATGGGACAGAGATCATTCTGCTACAGGGCTCCCCACTGGATGAACGCACTTCCCAGTGTCATCTCCTCTGAAAATAAGTTAGGCCTCTTCAAAACCATTCTAGGGAACATCTCCGCTCCTTTAGTGTCTGTGATTGCTATTAGCCCACCCCTGCGTGCTCCCACCCATCCCGCATCGTATGACAACTCTTGGAACTTTTATATTCCTCACCCCCCCGCGTTCCATATATTAGTGCCATTGTACCACGACTACTACCTTAGCTTTTGACAAAGGATCTCCGTCCTGCTTTCCTATGAACATTGTACACTTATAGTATTGTCCCTTCCTATTTCTTTAGTTCCTGTTTGTAATGTAATGCTTAGTTCCAACCGACTGTAAACTGTAAATGCCTGCAAATTACTGTCTATGCTGCCTATCCTAAGAACGTTGCACACTTAAAGTAGTGTCCCTTCCAATTTTTTTTATCCTGTTTGTAATCTGTTGCTTACTTCCACTTCATTTCAACCGACTGTAAACTGTAAATGACTGTAAATTGCTGTCTATTCATGTCTCTGTGTTATATTCACTATGTATTATCTGCACTGTCTGTTTCATGACGTGGAGCCTTTGTAAAGTAGTCTCTGACTCAAAGGTTTGTAATTCCGATATGTTTCTAAATAAATACATATCACAATCCTTGCCTGGGTTCCTATGCCCTAGGTGCAGAATTTTGCACTTTCTGGCATTGAAAACCAACTGCCAAGTTTTGATCACTCCTTGAGTTTCCCAACATCCCTATGTCTTCTTTGCATGCACTCGATTGTTCACCCTATTACATATTTTGTTATCTCTGCAGTAAGACATACCTTCCCTTCTATCTCATCTGTAATGTCATTTATGAAGACACTGAAGAGGGACTTCCGGTGACATCATGCTAATGGTGGGAGCTTGACTGTAGCAGTCTCATCCCTCCCAGCTACTGTCAGCACTAATCTGGTGTTTAAACAGCATTTTACTCACCAAATTGAGAGCAATATCCTTTCCTGAGATGGCAGCCCACACTATGAAGCTGAAAGGAGTGACTTGGGGGCAAAATTACAGATCTTAATTGAAGACGCAAAAGATGAGGGGGCCTCGCAGTGTGGGCGTTCTCCCAGCCGCTCCCACACTTCAGTCTCCTTGGTGGATCGTGAAACAGAGGATGAGGAACTGCTTCCTCCATCTAAGCAGACAATACAAAAGATCTTGTACAAAGTGATCAGGATTGAGTCTGCTTTTGGATATCTGACAGCAGAGCTAAGATTATTAACAAAAAACAAGCACTTTCAGAGTAGTGGATAATGGAGGTGGCCGATGGGTGGAGGGACATAACAGGTGTTACTACGCCTTCTGGTCTGAGACAAGAATGCCTCGAGGAGGCAGAGAATAGGTTCAGAAGGAATAATTTTCCAAATCCACAGAATTAGAGACGGGGCAGAGGAAGGTTTCTCCACCCCTAATGACTTTGTTCTTTATTTACTTAAAACTTGCTTCTCGATACTGCCTAACTTCTCACTCACGATTGAAGGCCCAAAACCTTCAGATCCCACTGCACAGCCTAGATCCTGGATAGTCAAGATGCTGCACTGTCCTTCGAATGAAGCAATCTTGTCTGCAGCGTAGACAACAAAAATGGTCAATCTTGAAAACAAAAGATTTATTTATTTAGTTTTTGTTGACCAGGTGGGTGCGCTAGATAGAAGCATTGCCTACTTTCAGGCATGACCCGAGAGGGTTACAGACAAAGTGAACATCAAATACAGTGATACTAGATCTCAAACATCGTAATCAAAGATACTAGGGCAACATGTTGAGCAGTACAGGGGGTATAAGAAAGTAAACCAAACAAGTGCTGAAATAACATGAGATATAATAGGTCCGTTCTAAAAATACAGAGAAAGAACTCTTAAAACTGAAGGTGGACAAAGCAATGGGGCCTGATGGGATTCATCCCAGAATTCTAAAAGAACTAAGGGTAGAACTAGTGACACCACTGACTACCCTTTTTAACAAATCGTGGGAGGATGGGGTGGTACACGAGGACTGGAGGAGTGCAGATGTGATTCCCCTTCACAAAAGTGGGAGCAAGGCAGAAGCAGGAAACTATAGACCTGTTAGTTTAACCTCAGTGATAGGAAAATGATGGAATCACTTCTAAAGGAAAGAATTGCTCGAGTATCTAGAGGCCAGAGGGCACAGGACCCTAGGCAGCATGGATTCACAGCGGGAAGGTCATGCCAGACAGATCTGATAGATTTCTTTGACTGGGTGACCAAAGTAGTAGATCAGGGAGGGGCTGTGGACATGGCCTACCTAGACTTTAGCAAGGCATTTGACACAGTCCCACACAAAAGATTAATATACAAGTTAGCCAGCCTGGAGTGGGTCCCAAGATGACAGCCTGGGTAAAGAATTGGCTGGAGAATAGGACACAGAGAGTAATAGTAAATGGAGTCCACTCAGAAGAAAGGAGGGTTACTAGTGGGGTACCACAGGGTTCAGTATTAGGACCAGTCCTCTTCAATGTCTTTATAAGTTACATTGCAGAAGGACTGGAAGGAAAAATATGTCTCTTTGCAGATGACACTAAGATCTGCAACAGAGTTGATGCACACAGGGTGGGGTGGAAAGGATGAGAAGGGACTTGGCAAGGTTAGAGGAATGGTCAAATGTATGGCAGCTTAGATTCAATGCTAAGAAGTGCAAGGTAATGCACCTGGAAACAAAACCAGGGAAGAGTACACAATGGGGGTGAGATACTAACAACAACAAAATGGAGAGGGACCTGGGGTAGTCATATCAGATGACCTACAGGTGGGCAAGCAATGTGAGAGGGCAGCAAGGAGGGCTGGGGGGTACTGGGATGCATAGGGAGAGGCATCACCAGTAGAAAACAGGAAGTTATTATCCCTCTGTACAGACAGCTGGTGAGACCCCATCTGGAGTACTGTGTGCAGTTCTGGAGACCCAGTCTCCATAAAGACATAGACAGGATGGAAGCTGTCCAGAGGAGGGCATCTAAAATGGGCAGGGTCTGCACCGGAAGACATATGAAGAGAGACTTAAGGAGCTTAATATGTATAACCCCGAGGAAAGGAGGGAGAGGGGGGACATGATAGAAACTTTCAAGTACCTCAAGGGAATCAACAAAGTCCAAGAGGGTAGCATCTTTCAAAAAATGAGGTGTGCAAGAACAAGAGGGCACAATTTGAAGATAGAGGGGCGGCTCAGAGGTAATTTAAGGAAGTATTTTTTCACAGAGAGGGTTGTGGATGCATGGAACGGCCTTCCGGAGGAGGTTGTGGAGTCAAAATCAGTGGTGGAATTCAAGCGTGCATGGGATAGTCATAAGGCAGTTCTGGGGGGTGGGGGTAGGAAGAAGTAGGCTGCTGGTTAACTAGGATCTGCAGCTTATCCAGTAGGTAGGGAAATGGGCAGACTGGGTGGGCCAAGCGGTCCTTATCTGCTGTCAAATTCTATGTTTCTATGTTTAATCAGTTACACAAGCATTTATCATTGACCAGAAGTAGTTTGTAAAGATCATTCTTGAAAACCTGGTGAGACTTTGCACATCTAAATGCCATTGTAAGTGAGTTCCAGAGCTTGAGTGTAAGCACCAAGAAAGCATGTTCACCCATTTTTATGGCACATTTAGGGATGTCGAGGAGGGACTTATCGGTTGACCTCAGGGAGTAAGCCTGAGAGGTGAGATTAAGCATGCTGGCCAGCGATTCTGGTACACTGACTCTAATAATATTAGCTGTGGAGCAGCCAGCAGTATACAGTCAGTAAGAAGAAGGGGAGAGCCAGCTAAGGCTCACGTAGAGGACACAGTAGTGGCTATGCCTGGGCACAGACAGAACAAATATCGACATATATTATTATAACATGTGTTCCAATTACTTAACACCCCTCAAGATCCATTATTCACCTGGGGACAGAAGAGGGAGCTGTGTTCAGGAAAGTGGTTATGTTTATCTTCTGTTTTAACTGTGGTACTAACATACTAAAAGCCAGCAGAATAGGCCTTATGGTCTGTTGTGTCTGCTCGGTAGCCAGCCCCTATTGGATGCTAGCTCCTCCCCCCCCCTTGCCCATGAGAGGGTCAACTTCAGCTTCAGTACACCCATGCATCTGTCCCACCCCCTCTTAAAGCCCGCCACTGTGCCCTGCTCGACTAGACTCCCGGGCAATGCATTCCATGGCTCCACCACCCTCTCAGTGAAGTAATGCCTTCTATGTTCTCCCCTATAGGTTCCCCCCCTCCAACTTCCACTCTTGGCCCCTGGTTGTGCCCCCTTTCCTTAGCCTGAACATTTCTTTGGCTTTGCCCCTGTTAATCCCTTTCATATATTTGAATACCTCAGTCATGTCACCCCTGTGTCTCCTCTTCTCCAGTGAGTACAGCCCAAGGACTTCCAGCCTTTCCTCATAGGTCCTTTCACTCATGCCTCGGATCATCCTGGTTGCCCTCCTCTGAACCCTCTCCAGCAATGCTATGTCCTTCCTAAGGTGAGGTCTCCAGAACTGCACGCAGTACTCAAGATGCGGCCTGACCAGTTATACAGAGGCAGGATCACCTCCCTTCTCCTGGACATTATTCCCCAGGCTATGCAGCCCAGAATCCTCAATCTTCTGCAGTTTTCAGTGTTGTTCATTCTGGTCTCTACCACCACCCCCCCAGGTCCCTTTAACTCGTTGTGGCTTGCAGTGAGACCCCTCCCAGGGTGTATACATGACCTGTGTTTCTGACCTCCAGATGCAACACCCTACACTTCCCTGAATTAAACCTCAGTTCCCACCTCCTTGACCAACCCTCCAGGGTATCCAGATCCCTCTGGACTGTCTCTCTCGCTTCCTCCCCGTCAGCCAGTGCTCCCAGTTTTGAGTCATCCGCAAAGAGGCTCATCCTGCTCCTAACCACCCCCCCCCATATTGGAGACATAGGCATTGAACAGGAGTGGCCCAGTACCGAACCTTGGGGAACCTCACTGAAGACCTTCCTAGGGGAGGAGACTATCCCACCAACCACTACCCTCTGTGTTCTATCCATAAGCCAGTTTTCTACCCATCTAAGCAACTGTCTTCCCACCCCCATGCCCCCCAACTTTGTCAACAACCCGATATGGGGTACCGAGTCAGACGCCTTACTGAAATCCAGATATAGGACGTCCACCGGTCTTTGTCGGTCCAGGGCCCCTGTCACCCAGTTGTAAAAATTTATGAGGTTGGTCTGGCACGATCTTCCCGGGACAAAACCGTACTGTTTGTCATCCATGTGCCCCAGCCTTTCCAGTTGCCTCCCAAGCTTCCCCTTGATGAAGCCCTCCATTACTTTGCCTACCACCGACGTTGGGCTGACAGGCCTATAATTTCCCCTCTCCTCCCTGGACCCCTCCTTTGTGGATAGGCACCACATGAGCCACCCTCCAGTCCTGAAGCACCCATCCTGTCTGCAGAGAGGCACTGAAATGTGCAGCTGCTAGTTCATCTGCCAGCTCCTTCAGAACTCTCAGATGCAGCCGATATCTGAATAGTTTGTACTTTAAATTAGTACTGTGAGTTACAACTGTTTAAATTAGTACTTTGAGTTACAACTGTTACTTGGGCTGTGATATTATAACTGTTGGTGGCTTTGTGTGCTGGTTGTGGGAACAGTTGTTGGCAGTGGTAAAGCCCTCTCACCCACTCTGTGTTGCAGGCTTTCTTAAATACTGAAAAGCCAGTGGGGGTTGGGCTTGAAGGCTGTGAGGGAGGAGCTTGTGGAGCTACAAACTGCCCATATGAACTAACTCTTAAAGCTAATAGTCGGACGGTAAAAGTTCAGACATGGGGTGTAGGTGGGTGGAGATAAAAAGATTTACCAATCCCACAGGGTCTCTTGCCATGACTGTTACGATATGAAAGCTAGCCTTGTTATGTGATGCTCCTGTATGTGTACTCTACTGTACTACCAGCTGTTGGAGCTTGTGGCTCCTGGATGTAATTATTGTCCTATGGATACCCTGTAACTCTCCCGGGTCGCTCCTGAAAATAGGCACGTTGCTGTCTAGTGTGCTTACCTGGTTAACAAAAGCAAATAAATAAAATAAATATTGGGATTTGATATATACTAAGGTAGTAATGTATTACTAAGCTACAGATCTAGCATACTCGGGGCTGTGATAAGTATTCAGGGTTCATAAGAGCTGTAATACACTGAGGGGATTGTACTAATGTGTTACTGTATTAATGTAGTACACTGAGGGGTTTGTATTAATGCTTTACTGAGTAAAGACCAACAAATGAGGACCAAGGGGTTAAAGGACTGATATCGGACTAGTAATAGAGCATATAAGTACAAGAGTAAGGACTAGGGGACAGGAGTGGGGATACATTTAAGCCGAATGCAAATAATGGGGAGTAGGTGCGAAGGGCTGCATGGGGAGAATGCGAGGGGTGGTGGGAGCAGACATAGATACATACATAGATACATAGACAGTGTCGGCAGATAAGGGCCTATGGCCCACCGAGTCTGCCCATTTAAGTTTGTAAGTTCAGTTTATGTTTTCCAGGAAGTCTGTTGCCCCTTACCCCTGACCTCCAGAATTCCTTTATGTCTATCCCATGCATTCTTAAATCCCGTGATTGTTTCAGCCCCCACCACTTCCTCTGGCAGGGTGTTCCCACTTGTCAACCACCCATTCTGTGAAGAAATTCTTCCTCACGCTTCCTGTGAATCGTCCTCCTCCAACTTCATCCCATGCCCTATATATATATATATATATATATATATATATATATATGGATAAGGGTGGGTGGAGGCTGCAGAATAGAGGGTGGAATCAGGGATTTATTTAACTCTAAAAATTGATTCGCGTTTTGCTTATAAAAGTGCTAAATCTTTGTGAAAATGCATAACTCTTGCCTCACTGTGTTTAACAAACACAGCACTTCTAGAAAATCCATATAAATACTTTCTGTACAGTTAGTATAGTCCCAAGAAAAAAACTGCTAATCAATTATTTAAAACCCTGGGAATGATGGGTGCCATGGAAGGAGGGCGGCAGGCATAGGGAGGATAGTGAGTTGCAATTGGTGTGGGGCAGCAGCTGTTTGGATGAATTTATTATGGAAACTGTGAGGCTGTCCAATTTGCAATAGGCTAAGGAAATTGGAGGATGAAGTAGTGGGGTTATGGAGGGAACTAAGAGTGAGGGAGGGGGGAGCTGAGTCAGGAGTGACCATGCTAAGGAGGGGCGGAGAGATGCAGAGAGGAAACTGTAGAGCTAAAGCTGGGGATATAAGGAGGATGGGAGGAGAGGTGAGCGGATGTGCAGTAGGAGGAGGGAGGGATCGGGGAAGGTGGAAGGAGGTGATGGGC
Organism: Neoceratodus forsteri; assembly: GCA_016271365.2. NCBI lineage: Eukaryota > Metazoa > Chordata > Ceratodontiformes > Ceratodontidae > Neoceratodus > Neoceratodus forsteri. The sequence goes on along the minus strand of CM057459.1, from coordinate 1,420,826,325 downwards.
ACCATTGCGGGGTTATCAAGCAATATGTTTGCATTGTTGGCAGGGGAAGGGGAGGTATCAGAGCTGGGGGACAGGGGTAGGGAAGGTCCAAGAGGCAGGATTTACAATGGGAAATGGAGATGGGAGAGGAAGGGTAGGGTAGAGGAGGAGGGAACCGCGGTAACAGGAGGAGAGGCAGCAGTGGAGAATGATGCAAAGAGCACAAAGTGCAGATGAGGGATGTAAGGAGGGAGGCAGCGGGGTTCCAGGAGGCATGGACAGGGATTACAGTGGAAGGTGGGGTCAGGATCAGAATGATGGGGGGGGTGTTGGTGTTGGGGGACTCCATATTGAAGGGGATAAGATGGGGAGGAAGGGGGAAAGGCACAGTCGTAGCTGGGTCGAGGCAGTTCCGGGCTTGACCATAGACAAGGCAGGGCAGGCACTTCTCAAGTGTGAAAGCAGAGGGAGGATGAAACCATATGTGGTGGTGCATGTGGGAACAAACGACTTGACTGGGGAAAACAGTGGAAGTGGTAAAGGGGAGGTTCGAGGAATTTGGGTAGGCACTGTGAGGAGGTGGGAGTATTGATGGCATTCTCTGAGGTACTACCGGTACCATGTGCAAGTACAGGGAGAAAAAAAAGGATAGAGGAGTTCAGTAGGTGGCTGAGGGACTGGTGCCGAACTAGGAAATATGGATTGGTGTCAGACTGGGGCAGGACCTGGGACAACAGCGACCTGTACTCAGGGGACAGGTTACATTTGAGCAAAGAGGGGAAGAGCATACTCAAACAAGAATTGGAAGGGTATATTTCAACAAGGGTGGATTTAAACTAGGAAGGGAGTGGCAAGGGGACTGTTGATAGAAACAGTGTCTGGAAAGGGAAGCACAGGGTGCTCACCCCCCCAGTTGGAGGTGAAAACAGTGAGAAGGGGGCACAGAGAAGACCAATGAGGAGGAAGAGGAATGGTAAGATTGGGAAGGCAACAGGTTAAAACGTGGTTTCACCGAACGTGGGAAGCCTAAGATACAGAACTGCAGAGTTACAGGCTCTGTTGGTGGTGGAATTGGTGGACATAGCAGCCATCACAGAAACATGGGTCACCCAGTACCAGGATTGGGATATGATGATCCCAGGGTACAGGCTGTTCAGAAAGGATAGGGCCAAGGGGAATGGGGAGGGGTGGCGATCTATGTGAGGGAGGGGATTAAGTGCGTAAGGGAGGAAGGGGAGATGGGGAGGACAAGAAGCTTTGTGGATGCAGTTCCAGGATGCGAAGAATAGGACACTGAGGATGGGGGTAGTGTACAGGCCACCATCAGCAGGGTTGTGACCTGGACCGGGAACTGACAGATTAAATTCAAAGGGTAAACAGGAAGGAAAGCACGGTGGTGGTGGGGGGATTTCAACCTGATGGGGGTGGATTGGAGCACACCTGCCACCATGAATGCAAGAGAAGGGGTCCTGTGGGAAACTTTTCAGGACAGCTTTTTGACACAGCTGGTACAGGGGCCAACACGACTGGAAAGGACTTTGGACCTTGTACTGGATAATGGGGAAGCTGTAAGGAACCTAGAAGTGGGCAGTGTGGTTCACGCTAAACATGGGAGGGATACAGGGGGCACAGGTACAAGGGTGGTTATGTTTAGAGGGGCAGACTTTAGGATGATGGGGGGGAAATTCTGAGCAAGCACCTTGCAGACATCCAACAACACATGGATGCAGATCAGAAATGGAATATAATAAGGGGAGGGCTGGCGGAGTCAACAGACCTGTACTAGGAAAAAAAACAAGAAGAGCAGGGCAAAGAAACCCAGATCGGGAAGGGGTGAGAGCCAAGAGGGTGGCATTTCGGGAGTATAGCAGAACGGGAAGGGGAGAAGATAAATGAGTATACAGTGAAAAGGCTAGGGACATCACCAGACTGGTCGGGGGGCCAAAGCATCTTGAGAGCTAAGACTGGCGCAGCAGATCAAAAGAGGTGAAAAAGACTTCTTCCATACATAGGTAAGAAAAAGAAGCAAAAAGACCCGACTTGGAGGATCAAGAAAGCTGGGGGTTGGGTGGAGAAGGGGCAGAGCAGGCAGAGGCACTAAACGAGTACTTCTGCTCTGTGTTCACGTGGGGGGGGGGAAATTAAGGAGGGGAGAGGACAGCAGATGTGGGGATTACAAATGGCAGGGGGCTGGAGGGGTTGAGGGCATGAAGAGTGGACAAAGCACCTGGGCTGGATGGCATTCACCCTAGAGTACTGAGGGAGCTGGCAGAGGTCCTTGTGGGGCCACTGTCAAACCTGTTCAGTACCTCCCTGGACACAGGATATGTGCCACAGGACTGGGTTATGGCTCATGTGGTGCCCATCCGTAAAAGTGGGCCAAAGGATGAACCAGGGAACTACAGGCCAGTGAGCCTCACCTCGATTGTGGGCAAACTCATAGAGTCCATCCTAAAGGAGAGGCTCGTGAGCTTCTTGGAGGCAAAAGGTATCCAGGATGACCAGCAGCATGGGTTTGTCGTGGCAGATCACACCAGACAAACCTGATAGAGTTCTGTGACTGGGTGACACGGGAACTGGACAGGGGCCGTGCTGTAGACGTCCTGTATGTGGACTTCAGTAAGGCCTTTGATTTAGTGTCGCATGGGAGATTGGGGGGAAGCTGGAGTATGTGGGGGCAGGACCAAAAATGGTGACCTGGATCAGGAACTAGCTGAGGGGGAGACAGCAAAGGGTGGTGGTGGTGGGGAACTCTCATCACCAAGAGCAGTGACGAGCGGGATACCACAGGGATCTGTGCTGGGGCCAGTACTGTCCGGGATCTTCATTGCAGATATCTTGAATGGGATCCAGAGCAAAATCAGTCTATTTGCAGATGATACCAAGATGGGAGCTGTGGTAGATGACATGGGGGGGGGAGGGGTTGCAGGAGGACCTGAATAGCTGCAGGAGTGGGCAGATAAATGGCAGCTGGGGTTCATCGTCATGAAGTACAAGGTTCTGCATGTCGGAGCCCGGAACCAGGGAAGGGATTATCATTTAAATGGGGTTCAGTTTGGTTGCTCCACAAAAGAGAAGGACCTAGGGATGATCATAACAGGGAGCATGAACGACTCTGTTCAGTGCAGAAGGGCAGTGGTAAAAGCCAACAAAATGTTGGGGTGTATAGCTAGAGGAATCTCCTCCAGAAGTAGGGAGATTATCCTGCCCTTTTATAGGTTGCTGGTCAGGCCCCACCTGGAGTACTGCGTGCATTGCTGCCTCCCGTTCCTGAAGAAGGACATCAATTTGTTGGAGGGGGTACAGCGTAGAGCTACAAAGATGATCCAGGGATTGGAGGGTAAGCCATACGAGGAAAGGCTGGGGGAGTTGAATATGTGCTGTCTGGAACAGAGGAGGGATAGGGGAGATATGATTGTGACCTTTAAGTACCTGAAGGGAATAAACAAGACTAATACAGAGAGGATTTTCCAGAGGAGAAAGGGGAGGGACTTGAGAGGACACCAACAGAGACTGGAGATGGGGTAGATTCAGGAGAGAGATGAAGAGACAAATTTTCACAGAAAGAGTGGTGGAGAAGTGGAACTCTTTCCCAGGTGAGGTAGTGGCCTGCAAGACAGTAGACAGCTTAAAGAGGGGTTGGGATAGGGGAAGGGGTAATAGGATGGGGGAAGAAGGGGCAGCAGCATTATAAGGTGCTAGCTGCGCACTCTTGCAGACCCGATAGACCATGAGGCCTGTTTCTGCTGACATTTTCATATGTTTATCGATCAAGATTTTTCTACTGCATCACAAGGGGAAAATACAGGAAGTCAGGCAGGTTATTAGAATACTAAAAGAATAGCAGAACATCAGGGCTCAGTTCCTCCACCTGGCCAAAGTGAAGCTTCATTTGGACTCCCTTTGTGAGGCTCTACCACTATTGAAGAATCTCGAAATTGATAGCAGCAGTGGAAGACAGGCCCTGATGCACAGCATGACCAGTGGCACGTCGACAAAAGAGACCCAGTGCAGACCACAGTATCCCACAAAACCAGGAGACCTCACCAAACTATTGAAATGATGCAGAAAAAGGCAGTTAAAATCAAATTCTGTATCCAGCACTGGGTTCCTGAATATGAAAAATATAGCAACAATGAAAAAGGAATACTGATGTGGCTGAATTAAAATATAATTAGACAAATAAAAAGCAAAAACCGGGCGTATAATAAATATAGCAAGCATCCAACAACAGATAGGTGGCAAAAATTTAAAATAAAGGCTAATTTGACCAAAAAGGAGATTAAAAATGCCTCCCAAAAAATTGAACTTAATTTGGCAACATTAAATAAAGATAAAAAAAGAAATTCTACAATTATGTAGGTTCAGCAAAGGGAAATTCCCCCAGAATAGGCCCCCTTCTAAAGGATCACGTGTTAATCACTGATGAGTAGAAAGTTGCAGAAGAATTAAACACTTATTTCAGTAGTGTATATAAACCCAAGAAGTACTAAATATAGACAATTTAGAAACTACTGATAATTCTGAGCTGTTTACTAAATTAGAAATCATGATAGCCATAAAGTCTTTAAAAAAATTATTCTTCTGCAGGGCCTGACAATATCTCTCCAAAGTTCCTAAAAGAACTAATAAATGAACTATCAGGAATTCTGACTCTGTTGTTTAACACGTCAGTTAATGAAGGTATTGAACCAGAAGACATAGGGAAAAAAAAAACACAGTGATACCAATACATAAAAAGGGTACCAAGGAAAATCCCGCCAATTATAGACCCATTAGCCTTACTTCTTGTATCGGAAAACTGATGGAAAGGTTATTTCTCCAAAAAATTGTTATGCATATCCAGGATACAGGTGTTACAGACATAACACAATATGGCTTTACACAAGGCAGATCCTGCCAGAATAATTTAATACATTTTTTGAGCCCATCAGCAGTGCTTTGGATAATTGATTACCAGTCAATGTGATTTTTTTGGATTGTGAAAAAGCCTTTGATACCGTTTCCCATAGAATACTGTTAGAACAACTAATCAGGATCAAACTACATCCAAACATCATCAAATGGATAGAGTAATGGCTAAAAGAGAGCAGTGTGTAGCCATTAAAGGACAAATGTCCAAATTAACCAAAGTCACCAGTGGGGTGCCCAAGGGGTCAGTCCTGGGGCCTGTATTATTCAACATCTTGATATCCACTATGCAAACTACTAATGAGGTTTGGTTAAATTAAATAAGTACGCGGATGACAGTAAAATTGGCTGCATTACTAATGGCATACAATCGATTCATGCTTTACAAAATAACTTGGACCAACTGGCTTCATGGGCAATACAGAACAAAATTACTTTTAGTACTGCTAAATGTAAGGTAATACACCTTGGAAAAAATAATAGATTAGCTCACTACACACTGAATAATATTCAATTACAGGTTGTCACGATGGAAATCGACTTGGGTGTCACTACCACTAATGACATGAAAGTTAACACACACATAAATAAAAGAATAAAGAAGTGCCTTGGAATAATAGCTTGCATACTTAAACATATAAAAATTGTACTGCTGATGTCCTTGTTCCTTTATATTCTAGCATGGTTAGGTCCCAAATTGACTTTTGTGACCCTCCTCCCGTGCCTTCACAACTTCAGGAGCAAAAAATCATGGTAGAGAGAGTACAGAGGAGAATGACAAAAAACATTAAGTAATCTTGTATATGAGGAGAGATTGGGCACTCTGGGGCTTTTTTCCCCTTGATTATAGGTCCTTGAGGGGTGACCTCTGCCTAACTTATCGGGTTTTTAAAGACCCAACTCTATTTGAAACACTATGCTTCCAAAGGAAACTAACCAACAGTAATACAAGATCTCAAATTAAAACAACAAGTAAAAACTAATCACACTTCAAAAAGAAATAGTTATATAACACAAAGGATTCCTCCAATTTGGAACTCATTACCTGAGTCTATGGTGGCAAGTGATAATACTGAACATTTAAAATTAGAGGAGAACAATACATGGGAAATAGAAAATTCCTTCTCTGTCACTAGGTCAGGTGGCGGTGAGTTCTATATAGGCTTGCCCTCGCACTCTCTTGTGAACCTATGAAACCCAAAGCAACCCAACAATCTTCTTTGACGGGCTGAGCTCATAAATACATCGGCATCCTCTTTATGTGTCTAAAGTGGTATGAGAGGGCATCAACACTTCTCTACACACAGGAAACAGTGCTTAAATTTAAATCACTGTAATGTGGGATACTTACTTTATAATGTTGTCATGTTTTCACTTATGTAGGTTAGTCACAGTAATCCAGATTTTTCATACCACTATCTTGGGTGGGGGAGCACGGCCATGGCTTCACGTTGTTTAGATATGGCTGAATATTGTCTACTGGGGGTGATGAACCGGAGGGCAACCTGACCTGCCGTGCTTCACCCTCTCAAGTCTTTTACAAATAATGGTGCATTAGTTAGCTAGATGAATGTGGGTCCCAGTGCAGGCCCAGGAGTGATCTGGTAAAGTCCCAGCTGGGCGCTTGGTGGTTCCTCTGAGTGGAGCATACACTTGACACTCCCTAGGATGGTTGTAGCCGGAAAGAACCGACCGTCTCAGCTTTTCCAGGTTGTAGACGGGCTATTATATCCAGTCTGGAACCCATTAGAACAGTTTCAGGTCACAAGTGAGTTCGCTCAGTTCTTCTCAGATAGTGTCCTCCGTTAAGGCTGGGATTTCTCCTAGTGGAATAATGTCCTCCAACAGTGGTGACCTTCAAGTGGACGGATGCGCTCAGTCTCCTTGGGGAGGTGGCGACAGGCGAGATCTGTGTGGTGATCTCTGAGCTTAGACCAACGTTTTGTGACCTTGACCTGGGCATAACGTGGCTACAGGTTGGTTAAGTCGAGGTCCTGGGTCCAGTTTTCGCCAAGATTGTCGGGAGTTCCTTGTCGGCTGCGCTTTTCCCGGAGTCTCTTAAACAGACTCTGGTTAAGCCCTTGCTGAAAAAGCCATCATTGGACCCGACGTCTTGGCGAATTACCGGCCTATGTTGAACCTCCCCTTTTTGGGGAAGGTTCTTGAGAAGGTGGTTGCGGAACAGCTCGAGGGTCATCTCATGGATTTCCAAATTTATGAACATTCCCAGTGTGGATTTAGGGCCTTGCGCAACACAGAGGCCACGTTGGTTAGGGTGCAAAAGGACCTGTTCATGGTGAGGGCTAGAGGAGAGTGAACAATTCTCATTCTCGTCGATCTCTCCTCAGCGTTTGACTCTGTGGACCATGGGGTGTTGTTGAACAGGTTGATGTTGAGGGAGTATGTAGGACTCACCAGCAAGGTCATCAGCTGGTTTGAGTCCTTTCCCCGGGGCATGTCTCAGAGGGTGGTGCTGGGGAATTATTCCTCAGACCCAATGGACCTGCCTTGTGTAGTCCCTCAAGGCTCTCTCCTCTCCCCCATGTTGTTGGCAGTGTATATGCTGCCCCTGGGCGAGGTTATAAGGTGGTATGAGCTGAGTTTTCACTGCTATGCTGATAATACTCAGCTCCACCTGTTCTTTGCACCCGGGTGATCGGACACGGTCGATGTGCCAAATGAATGCTTGGCCGAGATCCAGGCTTGTACATCATTGAACTGGCTAGGTCTTAACCCAGGGAAGACCGAGGTGCTGGTGGTTAAGCCGGGTTGAAAGGAAGGAGCGGGGACCTCTGGTCATAGGTTGTGGCTTTTTATTGGTCCCACCGAACTGGAGGCCTCCGCAAAGTTGAAGAATTTTGGCATTTTTTGGATAGCGAGCTGACGCTTGATGCTCAGGTGTCGATCGTTGTCCAGACTGGGTTTTACCATCTCTGGAACATCACCTGAAATAAATCCCTTATCCCTCCCGATGACCTGGCCATGCTGGTACATGCTTTCATCACCTCAAGACTTGATTACTGTAATGCACTCTACCTCAGGGTCAGAGGGGGTGTGATGCGGTGCCTGCAGCTTCTGCAGAACGCTGCGGCCCAGTTGTTGACTGGACACTCGCAGTTCAGTCATATTACACTGGTGCTGCATGAACTGCATTGACTCCCGGTGTGCTGTTGCATCACCTTTTAAAATAGGTCTTTTGACCTATAAGGCCCTACACGGGTTGGGTTTGGGCTATCTAAAAGAACTCCTGCATCCCTACACCCCATCTCGCTCCCTCAGGTTGGCTGGAGATGCCCTCTTGGAGGTCTCCTGAGCAAGGTTAAAATCTTCCAGGGACCAGGTGTTTGAAGTGGCAGCCCTGGTCCCTGGAATTTTTTGCAGGGAACCTCCGGGAGGCACCTTCTGTAGAGATTTTTAAAAAACGCTTGAAGACCTCCATGTTCGAGCAGGCTTTTGGGACCTCAGTACAGTAGTTATTGTGATCATTGGACAGTTCAGAAGTTAATTTGTTTGTAGACTCAGTGGGTTTATGGAAAACAATGTATTTTATGCTGATTGTCCTGTATTGTTTTGTATGTTTGTACTTTTTGCTGTAAGGGCGCCCTGAGCCTGTGGGGAAGGGTGCCCTATATAAATAAACTCTACTACTACTCCTCCCGTTTGGGGTAGATGCTTGGGGAGGCGCGGGAGAGGTCTGAAACACCACATTGCATTGAAAGTGTAAGGCTTCCTGTATTGCATTGCCCTTGTCCCCTAGCTAAAATTCCCATAAATGCCGTTAGTGAAAGAAAGTAAACCAGAGTGCAGTGGGAGTGGATTAATGACAGTGTCATCGAGAGGTTTCAGCCCAGAGGAGGCCGCATATATGTTGACTGTGGATGTGGGGGAGGGAGGCATGAGACTGGTATCCCTCACATGTTAATGGCCTCATCATGGAAACCACTTAGTCTTTGTACAAAAAGGTGGTGGTTAAGAATCAAGGGGTGTATGGACAAAGAAGCAGGCAACTGCTAGACACCTAGTGTGGTGATGGTGGTGAGAACCCTCTCAGACCTTTCTGATGCTCACCCTTCATAACTGGTAAGATAACACGGCCTGACTTGCTCCTCTCTGGGGGAGTCCCTTGATGCCGGGAGCTTGGCAGGAGGGGCCTGGGTGACCTGGTCTCACACTGCCACAACCTTTAGAAGCCAGGAACATCCCCAGGGCTTGAAATAAAGGAATTAGCTTGTAGATAAGACACTGTGGGGGTGGGGGTGTACATATGACTACTGGCAGCCAAAAAGGCTATTTTGAGGAAGTGGCTAGTGTTAGAACTGCTCCAACAAATGGACTAGGAGGACACTATTCAGGAAATCTATAGAATGGAAAAGCTTATGGTGGGCCTTACCCTAAGACTGAAGAAATTCAGTAATTTTTGGAATCCCTGGTTATTATGGGTTATGAATCACTGCGCTGAAAAGCCCCTGTCCTGTTTGTTATGCAGAGAGAGTTAAAAGCAAGGATCTGTTGTGTCCTCTCCCATTCTGTCACTTGTTTATCTGCTTATTAGAAATAATGCAACCCTGCACACAGAGATTCATAAAGTGCTCATAGTAGCCGATTTATTTGTCAAAAGGTCAGAAAAACACATCCTACCTCCACACAAGAGGGGAACGCCAGCAATCCCTTCAGACGAGCTCTAACTGGTTTCATCCTAAGGCATCATCAGGTTACTAGATACACCCTTTTATGTATGAGTCTTAAAGTGACATTACATAAAAAAAAAAAAAAAATTGTTGTGTGACGTGATATAAATATAAAACAATCATTATGCTAGCTGAACATAAGTGCCAGTGAAACAACACACAAATATTATGTAGGTGACACTAAAACCAAGCATTATTGCCAGATCTATAGTTACAGCTAAGAACTGAGTTCATGATATACCTAGATTGAAAAGAATATATAGGGGATACACGATGGGCAGGAGTGGGATATGGAAAATATTCTCACTCCTGCAGAGTGAGCTTGAGTATTCTCATGAGTGAAATTACACAGCTCGTGAGGCAGGAGTGAGAATATTTTCCATATCCCATGATCTGCCCACCATGTGTGCGATTTATGCCACAGGGGTGAGAGCTTTAGGAACATTTGTTCTGATTCTGTGTGTTTTCTGCTCATTCAGTGTGTGTGTGTGTATATATGCGTGTGTGTGTTCTGAATGGACTGGGAGTGAGAAACACAGGTGATAGTGTTTTGCAAAGCTAATTGAGTGAGTCAGAGGCTCACTGAGAAAGACAAATTGCTGCAGGTTGCTCTAAGAAACAGAAAGTGCTCTGTAAAAGAGTTTCATTTAGAATTCAGGTTATTTTGAAGCTGAGATCAGCACAGTAATGGGCTAGGAAAGTCAGAAACACAATGGGACACAGGTGAGAGTCATTTGCAAAGCTAATTGAGTAAGTTGCAGCTTCAGTGGGAAAGAGATATTATACAATGGGGTCCAAAAATTGCAGGCTCTGACTGGTCAACTGGCACCTTGTGCCCGTTGTAAATCCTCCACAGTACCAACAGGAAGAGGTGCCAGTTCCCCAAAAAGCCGCACCAATGACTTCCTTGAAATCACTCTGATCTCCGTGAAATCAGGAGTGGCACAGAGGGAACAGACGGTAACAGTGTCCTAACAATGAGTCCTGCTGCCCCTCCTGTAACGTAAAGCCCGTCTGATTAAAAACAAAGCAAACAAAAAAAAAAACAGTCACATCGTGTTCTACACACACTTGTACCTGTACATCGCTGTATTCATCCCAGATAAAACCTTGTCATATATTCACTTTCTCAGTGACTGCCGTTCGCAGTTTTGAACCTGCCCAGGCGCCCACATCGCTGCATGCACAAATTGAAACTGCACACACTCTCACTTAGGGGACGCGAAGACGGGTACTATTTTTTTCTCATGGAGCAATAACAACAATAAAAATAAGGTAAAATGTAAAAAAAAAAAAAAATTGTCTATTTTTTTCAAACGCAAAATAGAAGGACATTGCATAATAGCAGTTTACCTCGGCAAGGGTGTGGGTCACGCTAGGATTTACAATGGCTGGTGTGTTTTGCTCACTCGGCCTATTGGCCTCATGACCAAACAACGCACCACCCATTGTGAATCCTAGCATGACCCACACCCTTGCCGTGGTAAATTGCTTAAAGAGAAAACTTAGGGAGGCAGTATAGCACAGTGGTTTAAGGCTCTGAGCTGCAAACCTGAAGACCTGTGTTTGAATCCTACAGCCCCCACTTGCATACTGTGTGATTCTGAGCAAGTCACTTAACTTTCTTGTGCTCCTAGGTTGCACCTGTAAACAAGCTTTCAGCTTAGTGTATCTCTCTCAAGGTAAAAGATAGTGTTTTCTGAAGCAGTTTCCTTTAGAGTACAAGCTGCAGTGCAGTTATAGAAGCAAAGCATTTGCCAGCAGATAAGGGCCGCTTGGCCCACCCAGTCTGCCCATTTTTCCCTGCCTGTATTGTCATCACAGACCCTGCCTGATCTCCGGTCACCCCCCCTCCCACAACTAAGATTTCCCCATGTCTATCGCATGCTTGCTTGAAGCCCACCACTGTTTTCACCCCCTACTACCTCTGCCGGAAGACTGTTCCAGGCATCCACCACTCTTTCAGTGAAGACGTACCTCCTCACATCCCTCATAAATTTCCCCCTTCCAGTTTCACTGCATGTCCCTTTGTTCTTGTGCACCTTCTCCTCTGAACAATATGAAAAACAAGAAACTTTGGCACTCACCACCTCGAAATTAAATGCAAACACTTGGCTATGAAGATAAAAAAACTTTAAGAGGAGCAATAAAACTGCACACCTGACGCGTTTCAGACTGCAAGTCCTTTTTCAAAGGCTAGTGCAGAGATACAAACACACCAAATAAATATCCACCATTTTGTAACGTAATCATGACATCACATGCAACAATTCAAATTCATTGGTTAAAAATTCGACAAACAATTAAGAACACCTAAAGTGCAAAAATGCAATGGGAAATACAATTTTATGTGCAAAAAGTTCAATTTTGGAGAGGACAATATAGAGAGGGACAAAATCTAAAAGAAAAAAGAAGGGGGGGCATAAAAAGTTATTCTCACTCTGGTGACATCAGCAGAGTAAGGATAAATGTAGTCTTCAGGATTTATTCTCACTGCAGTGGAAATAACACAGGGTATCCTAATGAGAAAGCTCTCACCCCGTGGTATAAATATACTATTTGTTCTCTGTATCATACCATTACATCTAGGTATATAAAAACCTAAGTAATAGCCACAAGACTGACTAAAACTTAAACTTTTTCTGCCTTGACCCTTATATTTATCAATAAGAAATAGAATAACTAACAATAATGCTTGTTGAAATCATAATATAACACCTATCTAAATTTCATAATGACAGAGCACTTTAAAATACTGTGTGCATAAAACATTATATGTAACAGGCTTTGTTGGGAAGGTGATTGAGAAAGTTGTGGCGCTGCAGCTGGAGAACCACTTTACCATCCATGACATCTACGAGCCTCTCCAGACCGGTTTTCGTAAGAGGCATAGCACCGAAACCACTCTGGTTCGGGTGCTCAATGATCTCCTGAGCAAGAGATCAGAAGTGCTGCTCCATCTCGGTACTTCTAGATCTCTCTTCAGTTTTTGACACCGTGGATCATGGGGTACTTCTTGAATGCCTGAGATTCATCTGTGGACTGTCTTGTACAGTTCTCAGGTGGTTTAAGTCCTACCTCACTGACATAACTCAGAGGGTGGTTTCGGGGATTTTTTCCTCTGAGCCATTCTCTCTGCCATATGGGGTTCCTCAGGGCTTGATGCTGTCCCCCCATGTTGTTTGCGGTGTATATGCTGCCCCTCGGAGACATTGTAAGATGATATGGGCTGAGGTTTCACTGCTTTGCTGATACCCAGCTCTACCTGTCTTTTGCACCTGACCAGGATCTTGTGTGCTCAGTATTTAACAACTGCCATCTCAATCATAGACTATGGCTTAATTATCTATGGCTCTGCCACTACCACCGCACTAAGGCGCATCACAACCACCCTAAACAAGGCCTGTCGGCTGCTCACTGGAGCGCAAAGACGTACTCATACATGTGAGCTCTACACTGAAACAGGATGGTTGCAACTGTAAAATTGCATAAGGTACCTCACATGCTTGATGGCAAAATCCATCTTGGGCTGCACTCCGCCATGTATCCAAGACCTACTTTGCCCGAATACCAGCATCCGTCCCACCAGAAGATCGAACACCAGCCTCTCCAGGTCCCCAGATGCCAGACCACACAGGGCCAAAGATCTTTTGCCTATCGTGCCCCCAGCTGGTACAATGCCCTGAGCTCGCTCATTACATCCCCCTCCATGTCACTAGGGGCTTTCAAATCTATGCTTTACTCTCACCTCTCAGCCTCTAGGTCCTGTGACTGCCTTGACTAATGATTCTTCCCTCATGGCTGTTTTTATTGTTTTTCATCCTCCTCCTCCTCCTCCTCTGCTTCTTTCTTGACAAAGGCATCTGAGTACCTCTAACTACTCTAAGTCTGCTCCCTTCCCCATATCTTCTCCTACCCTTCCCACCTTGACCATTCCTCCAATGTTTTGTTTTTTTCCTGTGATGTACTGTATTATACTGGCTTATTGAAACCTTTATAATTTGCTGACCATTCTATCTATGTAACATGTCTTGTTTGTTTGTACATTGATGACGTGGAACCTTTTTTAAAAGAGCCATTGGCTCAAAGGTAATAATTCCTAGAACAATAAACTAAACTAAACTGCCTTCATCCTGGAGGGGAATCCAAGCACTCAATGATAAGTTTAAATGCTACATTGACAAGCATTTAAACTAGCAAAGGGGGGTGGCAGGCCAGCAAGGAGGGTACCTACTTGCTCACCCCCCACAGCTAGCAGTGGAACCAGTGAACCAAAGGAGTGGCTATCTCTTCAAAGCGGTGTGCAAAAGATGGAGATTAGTGTCCAAAAGGTGGATAAGCAGAAAAGGGGCAAAATTCAGCAGAAGGGCAGACAGCAAGGAGAACCAGGGATAAATGACAACCAAGGAAGGGGCTGGAGTAGAACAGTGAAGCAGACTAGGGAGGTCAAATCATGGAAAGCCATGTGTGCAAATGCCAGGAGCCTTAGCAACAAGATGGAAGATCTGGAGGCTGTCATGGTACAGTCAGACCTGGACATTGTGGCCATCACTGAAACCTGGTGTAATGATAACCATGACTGGGAGATGGCCATACCATGGCTACAACATATTCAGAAGAGACAGAGCAGGCAGGAAGGGAGGAGGAGTGGCACTGTATGTGAAAAATGACATAAGGCCACAGAGATCCAGGAGGAACAAAATGGGGGAGAGATACTGTGGGTTAAGCTAGAAAGGAAAATGGGGCCAGCCATCCACACAGGTGTGGTCTATAGACCACCAGCCCAGGAGGAAGAAACAGATAGGGAGCTGATGCTAGCCATCCAAAGGATGGCAGACAAGGGTGAGGTGAGTACTAGTTGGAGACTTCAATATTCCAGACGTGGACTGGAGCATCCCAGCAGCAGCATCAACTAGAGCAGATTTATCCTGGACTCGCTCAGGGTGCCTTCCTCAAGCAACTGGTCATGGAACCAACTCGGCAGAAGGCAATACTGGACCTTCTGCTCACAAACAGGGACAGTGTGATGGGGGTAACAGTGGGGAGCACCTGGGTAACAGTGACCACCAGTCATTATGGTTTGAAATCACAGAAAGAACAGAACCAAACCACACAAAAACACGATCCTGGATTTTAGGGGGCAGACTTTGGGAAAATGGGAAATACTTGAAAGAGGCATTAAGGGAATGGGACAGGAATCAGGGGTTGAGGAACAGTGGGCAGTATTTAAAATGGGGATTATAAGAACAACAGAATTATGCATTAAGCAGGTTAGCAAGAGGAAAAGGAAGAGGAGACCATTATGGTTTTCCAAAGAGGTAGCAAAGAAAGTGAAAGCCAAAAAGATAGCATTCAGGCAATACAAAAAGACACAGGCAGAAGGGGATAGGGAGAAGTACCAGGAGAAACAAAGGGAGGCAGGGAAGTCAGTAAGGGAAGCCAAAGCTCAGACAGAAGAACACATTGCAAAATCAGTGGTTAAAGGGGACAAAACCTTTTACAGGTACATAAGTGAAAAAAGAAAGACAAAGGGAGGGATAGTGAGACTGAAGGGGGAGGATGGGAGTCGCGTGGAGGATGACAACAGTAAAGCTGACATATTGAACAGGTATTTCTGCTCAGTCTTTACTGAGGAAGAGGGGGGTAATGGGTCTGAAGGGAGTACAAGGGGTGAGAATGGTGCAGAAATGGACACAAGTCCCTTTACACGAGAAAGGGTTCTGAAGAAACTGGAAGTAATAAGAGTTGACAAAGCAATGGGGCCAGATGGGGTGCACCCCAGGGTCCTTAAAGAACTAAGAGAGGTGGTGGCTGAACCTCTGGCTATCCTGTTTAGCCAATCGCTGGAAACAGGGAGGTACCCAAAGACTGGAGGACAGCAGATGTAGTCCCCTTATACAAAAGCGTGGAACAAAGAGGAAGCAGGGACTACAGACCAGTCAGCCTCACCTCGGTAGTGGGCAAGATCATGGAAGCACTTCTGAAGGAGGAGATTGGTGGAACATCTGGTTGTCAATGGACTACAGGACCCAAGGCAGCATGGTTTCACCAGGGGAAGTCATGTCAGACCAATCTCATTGAATTTTTGACTGGGTGACTAGGGAGGTGGATCAGGGAGGGCAGTGGACATGGCCTATCTGGACTTCAGCAAGGCTCTGACACTGTGCCACATAGAAGACTATTACACAAACTGGGAATATGGTGTGGCAGGACAGTAGTGTGGTGGGTAGGTAACTGGCTGGGTGGCAGGACACAGAGGGTGGTGGTAAATGGCTGTCACTCCACAGAGGGAAGAGTGACCAGTGGGGTACCACAGGGATCAGTGCTGGGACCGGTCCTATTCAACATCTTCATCAGTGACATTACAGGATCTAGAAGGCAGAATTTCACTGTTCGCTGATGACACAAAGCTCTGTAACAGAGTAGACACACCAGAGGGTGTAGACAGAATGAGAAGGACCTGCAGAAACTTGAAGAATGGTCAAGGGTTTGGCAGTTGAAATTCAATGCCAAGAAGTGCAAGATAATGCATATGGGGCAAAACCCTGGCACAATATATCAG
This sequence comes from Neoceratodus forsteri, assembly GCA_016271365.2. Lineage (NCBI taxonomy): Eukaryota > Metazoa > Chordata > Ceratodontiformes > Ceratodontidae > Neoceratodus > Neoceratodus forsteri. Next base: position 1,420,810,185 of record CM057459.1, on the reverse strand, counting down.
TTGGGGGTGAGGATATAGCATGCACCAAGCAGGAAAGGGATCTTGGGGTTGTCATCTCTGATGACCTCAGGTAAGGAAACAGTGTGACAAGGCATCCAGGTAAAGCAAATGAGGATGCTGGGATGTATAGGCAGGGGCATCACCAGCAGGAAAAGGTCATAATTCTGCTATACAAGACACTAGTGAGGCCCCACCTGGAGTACAGTGTACAGTTCTGGAGACCATACCTACGTAAGGACATAGACAGGGTAGAGAAGGTTCAGAGGAGGGCAACAAAGATGGTGCATGGATTGCATCACAAGTCCTATGAAGACAGGTTGAAGGAACTAGACATGTACTCCCTGGAAGAGAGGAGGAGAGAGGGATATGATAGAGACATACAAGTATCTTACAGGGAGAAACAGAGTGCAGGAAAACACTATTTTTAAGCGAAAAAGATGTTCCAGGACTAGAGGGCATGGGATGAAGTTGGAGGAGGACAATTCAGAGGAAACATGAGAAAGAATTCTTCACAGAACGGGTGGTGGACAAGTGGAACACCCTGCCAGAGGAAGTGGTGGGAGCTGAAACAATCACGGGATTTAAGAATGCATGGGATAGACATAAAGGAATTCTAGAGGTCAGGGGTAAGGGGAAACAGACTTCTAGGAAAACAAACTGAACTTACAAGCTCAAATGGGCAGACTGGGTGGGCCATAGGCCCTTATCTGCCGACACTGTCTATGTATCTATGTATCTATGCCTTGCTGAAATCCAGGATTGTATGAGCTCCAGCTGGCTGAAGTTGAATTCTGGCAAGACTGAAGTGATGGTGGTGGATCCTGGTCACCGGATAGAGGGGGATGGGGGCTGGTCAACCCTCCAGACTTTTCCTGCAGGACATCCAGCTCCTTACCTCTGAACAGGTGCGAAACCTGGGGGTGATCCTTGACAACGGGTTGACCCTGCATTTGTAGGTGTCAGGAGCCAGCATGTCCTCTTTCTACCATCTGAGGAACATCGCCAGGGTTAAGCAACTTGTTCCATCTGGCGACCTTCCAACATTGGTCCATGCCTTTGTGACCTCACGCCTTGTCTGCTGCAACTCCCTTTATCTAGGGCTTCTAGGGGTTGATATCTGCTGCTTGCAGCTAGTGCAGAACGCTGCGGCCCGGTTATTGATGGGGACTCCACATACGAGTTGCATCATACTGGTGCTGCGTGAACTGCCCTGGCTGCCTATTCAGTGGCAGATCACCTTCAAGGTCGGGCTTCAGACCTACAAGGCCATACATGGACTGGGCCCGGACTACCTGAAAGAGCTCCTGATTCCTTACTCCCCCGGATGACATCTCCGCTCAACTGACACGGGGTTGCTAGAGATTCCCAGGGAGAGTCTTAAGTCATCTAGGGCCTGTGCGTTTATGTACATGGCCCCTGCCCTGTGGAATTCTCTACCCCATCAGATACGTGAGTGCACTACCGTGGAGGGCTTTAAGAAGGTGCTTAAAACACACTTCTGGCACAAAGCGTACCCTGATTAATGGTTTTATTTATTCTGAATATTGGATATTTTATTGATTTATTATTTGCTGTTTTATCTGTTTTTGCTGTACAGCGCCTTGACAATGGAAAGGCACTATAGAAGTAAATTATTATTGTAACCCTCTATCTGTATGTACAATAATAAAATGCACAATTTATTAAATAGCTCTAATGCACAGTATATAAAGCACACATTATTATGCACATCAAGACTATGCTCCCAATATATCTACATGCAACAAAGTGAAAATATAAATGCATCTTTTGTTAAATGTCTCAAGTACATGTTGGTGCACACAGATTTGGGGGAAGTGGGGGCGGGGGGGGGACCCATTAGAAGAACAATTCCTTCTTTTGGGAGAAAAATATTTAAAACAAAACGATGACTGTAGCTGTATAGCAGGAAAAAACAAACATAATTGTAACAGCATATTCATATATCATAGCTTAATGGAATCTAAGCCCTATTAAAAGTATAAGTCTGATACTGATTCCAACTTACTAAGTTTTCCTCAAAAACAAGGATAAATCAGTGTTCTCATTGAGGCCAGGTGACCTCATGCCTCCCAAAGTATAAATCCAGAATGCCGCCTGTCTTTTAAGATGCAGATGACCACCTCTTGGGCCCATTTTGACCTTTGCATCTAGTAACCTTAGGCACTCCCTGATGATGCCTTCGGATGAAACCAGTTGGAGCTAGTCTGAAGGGGTTGCTGTCTGGTGTTCCCCTCTTGTGTGGAGGTAGGATGTGTGTTTCTGACATTTTGGTGTGTCTTTGGCAAATAAATTCGCTACTATGAGCACTTTATGAATCCCTGTGTGCAGGGTTGCATTATTTCTGATCAGCAGGATGGTGTGTGAACTTTTCTGCTGTGGTTTAAAACATTTTTTAGCTGAGCACTTCCACTGCCATTGGGGCAGTTTTCTTGGTTGAGTTGTCTGTCTCTTGCCTGTCTGATTTTGCAATTTCAGTTTCCTTGTGGCATCCAGGAAATGGCCACTTCGATGGTCCCACAGTTTCTCCCTCTTTTCTCCCTTCCTTCACATGCTGCTTCTATTGTTTTTTTTCTTCCCTTGCCTCTCATTAGTTAAAAAAAAATATATATGTGAATCTTTATGTGAAACTGAGATACCTTGATCTGCAAAGATATACAGTTATATTGTTGAAATGATTACGGACAGCTATTTGGGTTTATCTGGAACACGGGGGTTAACTGTAAGGTGCATTTTTTTTTTTTAATGTATTTATTTAAAATTTCGGTAAGCGGGAAAGGCACACTGAGCTGAAGCTCGTTTCTAGGTGCGACCTGGGGATAAACAGAGCAACAGTACAAACAAAGAACTTACACATCAGAGCAGTACAACAACAAATATTGACATGTAGCAGTATAGGACATATGGAGTTAAAAATGAGAGGCAACATGTGCAATGGAGACCAAGCAATGGCAGCATTTCAAAACAGGGTTGAGTCAGGGGTTTGAGCATGGGAGGCAGGGGGCTGGAGGGAGTGGAAGGGTGGTAGAGGAGGAGGTGTGGCATGAGCATTTGTTGCCTGGGAGGAGACTGGAAAAGGGATTTTGACCTCCATAAGCTTGTTTGCAGAATTATCAGCAGGAAATCACCCCTGGGAACAGGATGTCTTAATTGGTTGCACCTGTTAAGAAGACTAACATACTCTTCAGACTGGTGATAGGAAAGAAATTGACAAAGTCTTAATATTGTGGAACACAGGTGGTGTAATTAAGCAATGAGGCATGACAGGGTGTGTGTTGTGTGATAACATCACTCCTGGGCTGGTGGAAGCGCTCCGCGAACAGGGTGTGTGTTGTTGTATAATAACGTCACTCCTGGGGTGGGTGTTACTACACATTATACAATGGCAAGGAAATTTCCTGTATTCTGATTGGTCAGTGGGTGCCTGACACAGTGATGTTCATTACACAATAACATTGCTGTGTTGATTTATTGGACCTTTTGATCACTGTTGTCTCTTCAGAAACACAAAAAATCTACTAAAAACATTGTTTTATTTTTTCTTTATTTTGTATAACATCAAGCCATTGCATAATTGCAGTGAGGCACTCCAAGGTGTGTGTTATTGTGTGATAACATCACTCTTGGGGTGGTGGAAGCACTCTGCTTCACCTCGTGCTTCAACCCACCCCAGGAGTAACGTTACTACACAATAACACATATCTTGTCGTGTCTTATTACTTAAATAACACAAGAGAAGAAAGAAAAAAAAGAATAGTTTTATGCATTTTTTATTTCATTTTTTGTGGGTGGAAGAGTATTTTTTTTTCCTTGCTGTTTATACTCCTCCCCTGCCCCCTTGACTCCGTTGCCTTGAGAGTCACTAATTGCGCCTACCCAAGCCTTGTCCTACCTGCAGTAGTCCCTCCATGTAGCCTCGGATTTTCCCCCGGGCAGGGACAGGGATGGGGCACCTACACCCCCGAAACATTTTGATTTTGTCAGGGCACCAGACCGGGACAGGCAGGCGGGCTATGGGGTCTGCGCTAGAGTGCGCCGTCTTCCAGGAGCCTAGAGGGCGATTTTTCCGGTGTTCCTGTGTTGGCGTGCATCCCGACGTCAAAGCCCTCCCCTGCTGCCGTCCGCCATACACTTTTCCCCTTATTGTGAGACAGGGAACTTGCTGCACCCCCAGCCTCCGCCAGAGGGCAGTCAAGCTCCAACCCTTAGGGTCCCTTCCCTTCCAGGAGAGGAGAGCTGTCCTCTGGACGCTCAATCCTCTCCTTCCCCTGCCGACCCCCAGGTGGTCCGAGCTTGTTCCTGAACCCAGGTCGCCGGCGTAGCGCAAGGTGTGGTGTCCAGCGCCTCAACCCTCAGCGCCACTGGGCCAGCGAAGAGTATGTTTTAAAAAAAAAAGTCCATTGTATTTTTCTGCCACTAGCTGGAGCTGTTACATGGAGCATTGTGTTCTGCTAAGTCAGGCATGGTTTTTCCCTATTTGTGTGTCTTATGTTGTCATTTTTGATGTCTCACCACCACCACAGCCGATCGTCCCCTGGGGAAAACAGGATTGTTTCTCTTTTTATTTTAATGTTTAAATTATTATTGTTTCTTTTCTTGGATGCGGAGCCGGTCGATGGCTGTGTGGCATGTGCTCGATGTCCAGATTTCAGAGCTGAGCTTTTGGATTCGAGGTGTCACAGCTTCCCTTGCTTTTTGGTGGTGAGTACAAGAGGAGCAGGACAAGCATTCAGATTGTGTGGTACACTTAAATTCAGGGCGGACACTATTTATTCGATCTCGGATTATAGAATACCTTTGTGTGCAAAGCAGCTCATTTACAAAGGTTCCATGTCAGTGGGGAGGGTTACAGACAGACATAGGAAGAACTAACAATTGAGTTTCTAACATACAGTAATAGTGTGTAATATTGAATAGGAGAATGGTAGCAAATAAATAGAAAGAAAAGAGGAAGTAGCAGCCAGGGGGCCTTGTCAATGTTGCTGAAGACAAAGACAGGGAGAGCAGGGGAGGAAGAGGAGGAAAGGGTTATATGACACAGTGAGAGGGGTAGCAGCCAGCGGCCTTTTCTAAATTTCTGATGGTGTAGTCAGGGCAAGAGGGGGTGAGCAGGGGTGAAGGCAAAGGGGAATTAGAGCCAAACAGAGGTATACCTTTAATTAGGCAGTGCAGTCACAGGAGCGATCGGATATGAGATGCTGATGGAGCATGTGCTTAAACTGGCCAAGTTTGGGTAAATTAGTTGATTCACTGTGCAATCCATTGAACAAAGTGGAGCTCTGTAAAGAAATGAATGCTGGTATTGAGTTGTCCGGCACCTAGGGACAAGGAGGAGTTAGGTGGTTGATGTGCAAGTGAGTTGGGTCTTGTGAGATTGGTTCAGAAGTTTTCCTATGCCTGAAGGCAGGAGCCCAAGGAGTGCTTTTTTAGTTAGTAGACACGCTTGGTATTTGATCCTACAACTTATTTGAAGCCATCCAGTCTGAGCATATAGCGCCCGTGTGTGTGAGATGTGCAGCATCCATGAGGAGCCTACACACCTTGTTAGCCTTTTGAGTGAAGTAGCGGTGGCAGACCCATATATGACCAGGCCATAGTCAATGATTGGCAACACCGAACTGTAGACTGCGAGCTTGAGTGCTTCTGGAGTCGGACTCCCCTGTGTCTATAGAGGAGCCCAGTCCTAATGTTGACGGCCTTGGCAACATTCTCTATGTGAGGCACATAGGAGAAATGACTATCCAAGGTTACTCCTAGGTATTTAAAGTGCTTGATCTGTTCAAGTGGAGCTCCCTGGTTATTTCTAATGGTCAAAGCATGGTTCTTGTACTTATAGCGAGGGGAGGTGAACAGTATAGCTTTTGTTTACTTATAGTTTAGGACCAATTTGTGTGCTCTAAACCATTTTTCTACTTCCATGAAGTCAAGTTGTAGGTTGTTTTCTAGCAGGACAGCGTTGGAGTGGGTTGTGAAAATAACAGTGTCATCTTTGACAACAGGATGATGGCAGGTTGTTCAAAAAAATACTGAAAAGGAGGGGACCCAGTACTGCCCCTTGTGGTACACCAGATCGGACAACCCGCTGTTCAGAGGTGACATTAGATATTTTCATCTGCTGGGATCTGTCATCGAGATGGTTTCTGAACTAGTGCACTGCTTTGTGGGAAAGACCAATTGGGGTTAGTTGATGGAGGAGAAGTGGATGATTTACAGTGTCAAAGGCCTTTGTTAAATCTATAAAGGCTGCCCCTACTAGATTGCCTTGGTCTAATGATTGCTGAATGAAGCTGGTGAATTTAAGAAGTGCTGTGCCCTTTCCTAAATCCATGCTGTTGTGGGCATTGGATGGAATATTTTTCAAGGTGATCAACAATCTGATTAGTGACAATGAGTTCCAGCACTTCAGATGGTGGAGGAAGGATTGATATTGGCCTATAGTTAGTATACAGGGCACGGTCCCCAGTTTTATGTACTGGGGTCACTGGGGCCATTTTCCAGACATGCGAGAATTGTGACAAGGTTAGTGAGAGGTTAAGGATCTTTGTTGTGGATAGAATGACTTCCTCCAGGGTAAGTGCAATAAGTTTGAGGTCAAGGGAGTCCCCACTGTACCTTGATTTTCACAGTATTTTTTTCAGGAGTTTTCTAGGCTGGGTCACTGAGACCTTCTTAAAGTGGAAAGGAGGATGACCTGGGTTCTTGTCTTCACTGTGATTTGTAGCCTTTGTAGCGGTATCAACAAAGAAGTCCTGTTAGTACACTGCTCAAGTTAGTAAAGGCATAATTAAATGTGTTTGCAATTTTAAGAGGGTCCCGGGTGGGGTCTCCATCAGGGTTTAGCATAGAGGGTGATACCTTTGTATCTTCACCAGTGATGTCTTTGACATTTGACCAGAATTTCCTACTGTCCTCCCAGGAGTTACTAAGAAAATAACAAGGCAGCACCAGCAACCACGATTGATATGTATTTATTTCAATCCAAACAGCTCATATAGTCACCAAATAAAAAGTGCAGCTTGCACCCCGTCCTCAACTGCCCCGACCGGTTTTGAGCATTCGCTCTTCCTCAGGGAAGTTAGCCAGTAAATTTTGATGCTATTTACTTTTCTCCTGACATATAGCCCATGTGCATGCATTCCTTGCTGCTTCATAGGCTTGTAGATCCTCTTTTTTCCCTGAGGGTTTAGCACGGTGCCAGAGATGGTCCCATTGTTTCATGCTTGTTATGAGTTATCTAGGAGTGTACCATGCCATGAATCTTCATCTTTTTACTGGGGCATGGGTATCACGGGCAGTATTGAAGACCTTAATGAAGTGCTTCAGTGCTGCATTGATGTCATCAGTGGAGTCAAGTAGGGCCCAGTCATGGTTATGAAGCTGCTGTTTTAAGAGATCAAGGTGACCACGTCTTAGCACTCTGTTATAGATATTTTGGCGTGGGGGTGCTTGAAATTTGTTGGACAAGCTGCAGGTAATGGGAGAGTGGTTAAGAGAGTCAGGGTGTATGGTTACATTGGAGATGCGATCAGGACGATTGGAGATTATTCAGTCCAGGGTGGTGCTTGTCCCAGTCTTATAGTTTATTCTGGTTGGCTTGTTGAGCTGAGATAGGTGTAGTGCCGATAAGGCATCCTTTATAGGGTCAACGGCTGGTGATAGCCAATTTATATTGAAATTGCCCATAAGTATTGTCTCAGTGAGGTGATTTTGGGCACGGAGATAGTCCAGAATGTTGAGGAGGCCAGAGGCAGGGTCTTTAGGGGGTATATAAACTGATAAGTGAGTGTTTGTTTTGGGTGCCGAGTAGTATTTTAATTTCAAGTGCCTGAGTAGGCCATCCTAGATCCGTCTCTGGTAAGGCTAAACCCTTTAGTTTGTTTTTTAGATAGATGGCACAGCCACCATCACGTTTGGATGTTCTATCCAGTCTGGAAATGGTATATATGGGTAGGGCAACAGCTGTGTCAGGTATTTTGGGGGACAGCCAAGTTTCAACAACAGACAGTATGTCAGAGTCATGTCATGAGACCCAGTCTTTAAGGCTGTCTGTTTTGCACAGTAGACTATAATTGTTGATAGTAGCCAAGTTAATAGTGCCCTTCTTGGAACGGACACCAATTGGAGCCAGGCCATCAGGTCCAGGGTTAGGCTGACTGTTACCAGATAGTAGAAGCAACAAGAGAGCAATCCTATGGAGGTATTCTCGTTGTAGTTTTGAGGCTAGTTTAACAGTCCTTCTGGTAAGTTGAATGGTTTTGCTGCCATTTTCTCCCAGAAACGAGCGGCTTCAGTGAATCACGTGACTGGTAGTTACGGTTGGCATGGTTCACTGAAGCTGGGGGAAACAGCGTGTCACAAATTTTAAGATTTTTGTGATGGATTGTGGTATTTTTACTGAATGTTGGAGTGACTGTTGGAATTGGTGCTGGGGGGGGGGGTGTTTAAGCCCTGATGGATTTAGTGTTCGGTATGGCTTCTATGTACAGTTGAGAAGGGAGTGATTCCCGACATCGTTATGTGATCTTTCCTGTACCTGCCCAAGATACATTGATGTTATAGTCTAATAACATCACTGTGTCTAGGGGTCAGCAGTCAATCAGGTTGCTAGAAATTTTCTTGCCATTGTATCATTTGCAAGAACAGGATGTAGAATTTAATAGCCAGGGAAAAACATTGTATAACAAGAGAGCTGAGTTTTGTTTAGAGAGAGAGAGAGAGAGAGAGATGGAGATTTTAAGAGACTCGCAGATGAAGGACTTCTTTTTTGTTTGTGCTGCCTTTGTGAAGAGCAGTCCTGCACAACTTTATTTTATTGTTATTGATAATAAAAATAGAATAGTAGATTGGAGACCATCTACAACAAGGCTGTGTTTCCATTGAGGTAGCTGATGACCTCATAGAGACCTTGAGAGCAAAGCATCAACTACCGAGATGGAAACTCAGCCATGTTATAGATGGTCTCTCATCTACTGGTTTTATAGTATAAAGACAGCGTCTGTTGGAAAACACGATTGCATATGTAAAAAGTTCAAATGTACTTGCAGTGTACAGGGTGTCTCGGGAAACTGTCTGGAGTCGTGTGGATGTCAGCGCTTGCAGGGACTGTCGGGTCAGTCATTTTGACAGTTTGAGGAGTATGGTTTAAAAATAGTGATCTGTTTTTCAGTTTTGTGACTAGCCAGTGCCACACACTTGTGATGTCAGCTTGGTGTTGTACCATCAAGTTGACATCACATCGATGGTATAACAACCGTATGACGTCAGATTGATGGTACAATAAGGTTTAGGTTGTAGCAGAAATCCATAGACAACAGATACTGTCTACATACCATAATGATGCTTGTGAATTTTATAACTTCTTCTGGTTTGCCTATGCTTTCTAACCTGTGCCTTGATTGTCTCCCCTACGGATACCCCAGGGATGGAAGAGGGCCAGGGTTGTCCCCATTTTAAGGGAGGCAGTTCTAACCTAATGACCAACTAAAGGCCCATATCCCTTCTTTCTGTAGTAGCCAAACTTTTGGAAAGCCTGGTAGCTGTCGTTGAGGCACAGGCCAGGAAGCATAAGAAAACCAGAAGCAGTTGTAAAATTCGCAATGAGCATTTTATTATTATTAATAACAGTAAAATAAAAATAAAAGTTGTTCAGAATAACTGTTTACAATGGCAGTACAAACAGAGAAAGCAGAGTCCCTTTTCTTCTCAATTTCAAATCTCAGTCCATCTCTGTCTCTCCCTCTTGTAAAACATTGCAGCTCTTTCTATATCAAGTCTTTGCAGGAGCGCGTTAAGAGAACATTCTGCTTCTCACACAGTGTTCTCGTCAGTTTCAGCAGGTGCAGCAAAAAGAACATTGTGACCCAGAACTAACCTCTTGTTTACAACTCTGCAAGAAACTTAAAAACTGCATTTCAGGTTAACCCCTGGGGTTCCAAATAGCTTTTTGCAATCATTTCAACAGTAAAACTATATACAGTTTAAACAAAGGGATCCCAGTATCAATTACATTTCCACAAAAAAATTCAAATATATGTTTATACCTGCAGATATGCAAGAGGGAAAAAAAGCCAGAACAGCAAGTGAGGGTAGAGAGACATTGAGAGGCAGATAATTGCGAGACTGTAGGGGTGATCAAGTCCTAGGTCTCACGAGAAAATTTGGTTGTGCAACCAGACAGAGAAGAGACAGAGAAGGAGAGAATAGAACAAATCCATGCAATTAAACTCTTTCTCCATGACAACTGGGACAGGGCCATATTCAACCCTGTCACGGCAGCTAAACAGCTGCAGACTTTTATAGACAGTGAGAATTTGGCTGACAAATATCAGTTGGGTTTCCATAAAAGCATAATATAGTAACTGCCGTGTCGAGGGTTTTGGATGACGTTAACAAAGCTGTGGAACTTGGGAAAGTTACTGGGGCCATCTGTGTTGACCTTTCCAAGGTAGATCATTTGATATTACTGAAGAAATTGGGTGAACTTGGGCTGGGATTGGCGACTTTAACTTGGTTCCAAAATTATTTATTGGGCGACAGCAAAGTACGATGGTAAATGAACATCACTCCAGGGTTATAAATATCAGAAGGGGAGTTCTGCAGGGATCCGTCTTGGGTCCACTTCTTTTTACAATATATTTGATGGGATTAGGGAGTTACACTGAAGGTATAGACTACCAGCTATATGCTGATGATACTGTGGTCTATACCTCCAGCATTTCAGCTAAGGAGGTCAGCTGAAATTACAGCGGATGTTTGATGAACTTCAATTTTTTTTTTTTTTTTTTAGTTGTCACATTTGAAACTGAATCCAACTAAGACAAATGTAGTATATTGATTAGGTCTTCAATTAAATTGAATAACCCTATTAATAGTTCACTAGATATTTACACATTGGAAGGCACAAAATTGGAACAAGTGAAGGGTTACTAATATCTGGGGTATTGGATGGATATGATGGGATCAGGAAATTTGCATGTGGCCAAACTGATAAATAAGGTTGGGAAATGTTTAGGAGCATTCTGTCGACATAAGGGGTGTTTGGATCGAGAGACTTGATTAAAGATAGCGCAGTCTCAAATTTCCCCAATTTTAGATTATGCAGATATTGTGTATGAGTATTGTACAAAGGTTAAGGGAATAAAACATGGCCAGCCCCCCCCGGCGCAGTGGTGGAGCCACTGCTTGCGGCGCCAGTGACCCAGGTCTGAACGCGCCTGGGAAGCTGGAGGGGGGAGATGGATTGAGCAGCAATTGCATGCTCTCCATCTCTGGGGAGGAAGTGGGATCTCGTACCTCTCTGTGGAGTGCCCCTGGGTGACCACGGGGGTGGCTTGCTGAGGGGGGGCCGAGGTTGCGGCTGGGAGGTGTGTGTACGCTGGGTGGGATTCTGCCGTGATGTCTTTGCACATCACGCCTCCCGTTCAGGGGGAAAACACCTAAAAAAAAAAATCACAGCCCCGACCGGTCTCCAAGCTGCTGCCGCATTAAGGCCACCCGACGAGATGGATGTGTTGGGGGGCATAGCCGGCTGCCCCTTGCCCCTGCCTGGAGGGTAAACCGTGGCCCCGTGGGATGGGTCGACAGCGATGGGCTGGAGGGCCGTCCGGAAACTAAAAGAAGGCTTGAGCATTAAAAATAATTAAAAAAAAACAAAAAAAAACGACAAACAAAAAAAAAAAACTCGATGCATTACATAAAAGGATGGCACAATTTGTGCTTAATGGTTCATGTGACACACATAGATGAATATTTTATAACTACTTAGACTGGACCTCTCTACATGAAAGGTGACGGCTATGTAAAATACTGTTTGCATTAAAAAGTGTTTGGGGTGGAATGTTCTTGATTGTTTATTAGAACATTTAGAGTATAGGGCATGGAAAGGTTCCTTAAGAAATTCTGACTTAGTGGAGTTGGTAATTCCAAGGTTAAAAACATTAAAGGCTATTTATTTTTATAGCCACGTGATCCCTCGCATATGGAACTCCTTGCCAGTTAGATTTCACGTAAAGGAAAAATTCCCATCCCCTGCAGCTGTAAAGGCTTGGTTCATGTTTACTGTGAGAAATGTAGTTATCTCACAGTGGGGGTTACTTAGGGACAATATGTAGAAATATGACTATATGTAATATATTATGTGTTGATTAGGTTCTTACTGTTGATGTATTAAAAGTTCTCTTAACTGTATGTTATTTATGTATTTTATATACAACTTGTATTTCTTTTATGATGGGACATTATTGTAAATGAGCTTAGCTCAATGATTCTATCCCAAATAAACTTGAACTGTGGTCATGGCAGTGCAGTCCAGATGGGAAGAGGAGGGCCAGTTTCGGCTCCATGCCAAACAGTGAGTCTGAATATGGACCAATGTGCCCAGAACCACTGCATCCGCCTCTTGAAGGGAATTTAAAGGGACACTGTCAACCTGTTTTTCATCATATTATTTCTAGTTGAAACCTCACATTTTATGATTGCTTACCCTCTCTAAAATTCACTGATGTTGCTGTTTGTTTTGTCTGTCCCCTTGTTTAGTAGAACTGAAATGCATGGCAGTGTATATTTATAAACAACCTTGTTTTTGTTTACAGTCCTGGTTCTGTTTTTACCACATGCTTCTTGAGCAATAGAGGCACACCCAAAAAGTTCAGTCACTGATAAGGAAGTAGCCTTCCAAACTCCCACAGCACCACGAGGGGCTAGACTGTTTTGCAGGTGTTCCCAAGTCCAGGAAAGATGTATTTGGAGCTGATCAAGGAATGTAAACAAACCTGTTTTGGTGTGATAACACCAGTATGTTGGACAGTCTGTTTTTTTACTTTAGTAAATAAAATATGACTTAAAATCAAGCTACCAGCTACATCAACAATCTTTACACAATGTTTGCATTCATAAAATATGTTTTTTAAACTAGGGACACTTTGAGACCTAAGGGGGTTGACAGTGTCCCTTTAAGTGGTAAATTATGGCCTGTTTCTTCCTAACCTCCATAATTTCTAAACACTTTGCTTCAGCTAACACAGATAGGTGTTGGTCCTCGCATCATACCTACTGGAGCTGCCCTGAATGACATCAATTTTGGGTCACCTCTAAAGCCTTGGTACAGGAAATGCTGGAGCTGTAATCCCCACTGGAATTCAGAACATTGCCCTGGGCCTCTGCCCAAAGGGGGCTCACGGAGGAGATAAAAAATACTTACTCCTCATTCTCTCCACAGCAGCAGTGAAGGCCCCACAAGGAGCTGCCTACCACCTGATTCCCCCTGAAATAACAAAAATGTTAACCATATTTGATCAAATTAAAGAAATGCGTGAAGTTGGGATCCCAGTATGCTGGGACACAGCCTTGAGTGCTGGAGATCCTGGTATACCGGGGACCCAACCGAATAAGCAGGGCAGTATACCCCAAAGCTGTCTTCCAGGGGAAATTAAAAAAAGTTAAAGAGCTGGCATCTATAATGGCTCCCTTGAGGGTCAAAAAAGAAAAATTTAATTCTAGGTGACTTCTGTATTTTGACTACAAGGAAAGAACAGAAGATATCCCTACACTAGAACAATTATTGTAAGGAGAAAGGTTCACAGATTGGAGCCAGGAAACACACACACAACAGAAACCACCTATATGTTATACCCCAGGGTTTTCACACTGTATCCCAAACAAACTCACTCTGCTGTGAAAGCAAATTAAGGTTGTTTTTATTTTGTCACAGCACAAGAATCAAGTTGTAGGAGGCAGTATGTTCTCTTTCTTCACTTCTGACAGTTCTGTTTTATTGGTTTTAAGAAAAAGTTTATCTGTAAAGTATTAATTTCCATTACCTGAAGTGTGAGCTCTTGATACAGGCAGACCCCTGACAAGTTGGACACGTGCACTTTTATTATGCTTGTACGGCTGGATTATTAGATCAAAGAACATTGCACTGTGAGCTTATGTACCCTTGTGAGTATATCACCTGTAATGTCATCTGTACGACCTGTGTATCTGACTGTACCTGTGATTCCATATTTTTGAGTGTGACATGCTAGTGTTTTTGCTGCCATTAAAGACCAGGTGTAGATGGAGTTGGGGTGTCATCTGAGAGCTAAATAAATGCCACTGGTTGTTTAAATAGACTAAGCTAGCCTAAGGCACCACATCTTTCGGTGCCTTACCGGGGGGAAATGCTTCCTGTGTGTAGTTGCCCAAAGATTTACAGTTATGGAAGAGAAAAAAACGCTCGTAAATTTATATTTACTGGGTCTCGTGTACTTCCCAGTGTTTAGATCTGCCCTTGCCCCACCCCACGCTCTGCCAACTTTATGATGTGATGACAGGGCGAGCGCATGGACACGCTACATTATAGACTATGGGGGGGTAAGTTTACGAACAATTTTGTATATTATATTGATCATGTGGTGATGAAATGAGGGCACCAGGTGACTAACAAGGCCCTTCTTCTCTCCTTTCTCTGATCCCCTGCACTAACTTTAGTTCTCTTGCAGCCTTAACTGCCCGGACCGCTCATGCTGCCTCTTTGGATTTCCCTGAGTAAACCTCCCTGTCATCCTCTCTCATAGTACATTTGTACTTCCGAAAGGCTGCTCTCTTTTCCCTCACTTTCCTTTCATCAGCTGTACAACACAGTAAACTTGGGACTGTCTTTTGCAAGTGCTAGGCAGCTCTGCTTAATTTGACCTGCTGGTATTCCTCCTGTACCTGCCAGGGCTTCTCAGACATAGCTATGTTGCATAGTCTGGTGCCCCCATTACGTCTTCTGATACCTGGCCACCAGGAGACCAGCCATATGCAGAACAGGGCCTTTACTCACTGACCAGCTAAACGGACTATTGCAGAAGCGCATGTAGACCGCACAAACTGCAAGGCTGTGAGAGCATGCATTGCAGAGGGAATGGCTGTTAACAAGCACAAGCCACAAGGGCAAACAGCCACCTGAAGCAAAAGTGGTAAGCTGCATGAATCTGACTCCAGAGTAGCTGTGGGACACTCGAGGATTGCTGATCTAGTATGGGGTTGTTGGAGGGAGGTGGGCAGCATTTATTAATTAGAAGAAAAAAAATCCTCTGTCTTTTCGAAAAGTGTCCCTGGGATCTTTTTTTTTTTTTTCCTCCCCGCAGCCCCCATCTCTTTGGGAGTCACCTACGGCCTTTTCAGCCCTCGCACACCTACCTAGTAACCAGTGCAGTCCATCCCCCATGGAGCCGTGGTTATACCCCCCAGGTGGGGTACGGGGTGGGGGCCCATACACCCCGATGCGTCTATCCTTCGTTGGGATGCTGTCTCTGAGCAGGTAGAGGCATTGAGGGTCGGGGCCTGGTGCTCCGGCTACTAGGAGGCCGCGAGGTGTTTTACTGGTGTTCTCGTGATGTACCGTGTCCCCTGACATCAAGGCACTTGAGCGCCGTCGTCTGGCACATCACCCTCCCTATTAGGCATCAGGCTTGTTGTACCTCGGTTCTCTACCTGGGGCCAGACAAGAGCCGAGCTCTGGTTCCCCCCTCCCCCCGGAGAGGACAATCAGTCCCTGGGATGCTCAAGCCCTCTCCCCCTGGCTGGCCCTCCAGTTTCCCGGGCTCGTTCCCGAACCCGGGTGCCAGGCTGCAAGCGGAAATTAACCGCTGTGCTGCAGGCCGAGCCCTGGGATCTTTAACTGCCACCTAGACAACTACCAGAGATTGGCAGAAAGGACCTCATTCTTGGTTTAACATCTTTTCTGAAGGACACAATTACTCAAACATTCTCTGTTCCTTTCTGACTTATTTTAGGTTCCGAATTACCTCCCTTCAATCAGTTCTGCTATTGGTGGAGAGACTCCCCAGAGGTATGTCTGGCGGATTGCCATTGGTCTCCATTCTGCACCTCGGTTCCTGGTGGCCGTCTTGTACTGGAATTTCTACCTGAGTAGCCCTTGTGCACAACAATGTTATCGGACACTCTGCCACTTCAACTTTATGATGAACGTCTTGGAAAACTTGTGTCTCATCATTCTGACCTATGTGTCATCAACTGAGAATTTTGGTAAGTTCCCCTACCTATATGTGTTTTTTCCAAATCAACGCTGCCATACCTGTCCTGGTGACAGAAACCTAAAAAGTTCACTCACTGGCCGACCAGGTTTCAGAATGTGAGTGGACTGTGGTGGTAGGCCAACAGCCATAATTTGTGTTTTAAGTAAGGCCTCCCCCCAATGACCTTTGTGAGGTCCTTGTTCTAACCTATGTTCTTACATAGGCTACTGGTTGTTGCTGTTACCTTGATGCTATACTTTCTTAATTTCTCATGTTAAAGTTTGTATAGTTGATGCCTATCAGTATGCCTCGACTTTGTAATGATTGTAAATTGTTTGCTAATGCTGTTTGTAATCAGTTGTTTCATGTTGCTGTTTCTTATTATCTTGTGCTGTTACCTGTATTTATAAAAGACATAGAAATACGAAAGCACACATATGCTCATAATACAAAGCATCATGGGATCTATATGCAAATCACCATGAAAATGTAGGCTGGTTCTGCTTTAAGCAGAAATGCATGGTACCTATTAAATGTTGTTAATTCTGGGTCACTCCTGCAAAAGGGACGTTTAGTCTTATTTATTTATTAAATTTTGGTGACCGGGTAAGCCCAGTGGGCCTCGGAGGTCCCTTTTTCAGGGGCGACCCGGGAAATTACAACATGAGAGATAAATACAGCATTAGTTCAGTCAACAGGAACCACTCCAATACAGTTATGGCGACAGTACAGAAGCATAGCAGACTAAGTGGAATACATAGGTTGTTCAGTAGTGTCTACAATGTACAAGTATTAGCAGTTTGGCCTGGTTAATAAAATCCAAATAAATCGAGGCAGTATAGCGCAGTGGTCTAAGGCTCTGAGCTGCAAATTTGGTGACATCCAGCAGACCAGACCTGGGTTTGAATCCCACAGCTTCCACTTGCATACTGTGTGATCCTGAGCAAGTCACTTAACCTCCTTGTGCTCCCAGGTCGCTCCTGTAAAAAAGCTTTCAGCTTAGTGTGCTATACCTGGTTAAACAACTAAATAATAAAAATAAATAAAATTAAAAATGAATACATGCATACATACATAATAGATAAACATAAATATATATATATATATATATATATATATATATTTATATACATAAAATGTTTGGGACAAATATGTGTTGCTCATGTTGGGCAGGCTGGTCTGGAGGCTTCCAGGCAGGAGATCCAGAATGTGTCTGATTTGAATGACCCTGTGACTGCAACCAGGATTGTTGTGAGTAATGCAGTAGGTTGCTTGGCTTAGGACAATTAATCTATTTCGGCTGCTCCCCCGGGGCAGGGCCTTTAGGGCATCCCCGAACCCTCTGGAGATAAATATCCAGTGACTGAAACACTGGGACCTCCAAAGTAGGGGAAAGGGATGGCTAGTTGCCGGAGCCCAGGCCCAGGTATGCCCTTCATACTGTCCTCCTGAGGTTTTCCCTCACAGAGACAGCAAGGTAAAATAACTGAATACAGGCAGGTGGCAGAGCTGGGCCTGAGAGTGCCGTCCGTTATAAAATGGGTAAGAGAAAACAAGACTTGTGATTGTTCAGATGTGATCTCATGACTGCATTTATTCCAGCACAACAGCAGAGATCAGAAATGCTTAACTTTCTGAATCTCATTACTCAGTTTTTAGAATAAAAAACAGTGGAGCCATTTTGTATTACAGTAAGCCACTCCAGGGTGTGAGTAATTATGGGGTAATGGCACTTCTTGGATGTGGAAAGCACTTTATCTTCTTGGACATAAAGTCTCCACCACTCATTCACGCTGATGGGATCTACGCCGGAGGTGCTAGGACCCAGCGGGAGCAAACTTTCTGCAGGAGGGTCGGCGCCAGAGATGGAGCCGCAAGGAGCGGCGCCGTGAGCCTTGGCTCATGTGGCAATGACTATCTTGGCTTCGATCCTCCAACAGCCTCAGTTCCTTTTTTTCCCGCCATTGAGTGCGCTACAATGGCGACGTCGCTCGCCCATCGGGAGTTAAACTTCAAACTAGCAGCATAGTTTTCAGTTTTTTATTTGGTAGTAGTTCTTGAAATAAAGTACCGCTTACTATAATTTATTATAAGAAAGAAGTCTCAGCCTACATTGATGGAGTCGACCATGAGCAGGTCAGGTGACGGTAGGGAGACTTCATAAGAAAGTTGTTCAGTCAGCTGGACTGGGTCTGGTCCATCGCCCTCTCCGGAGAGAGGGTCTGACAACGGACAGTCCAATGCCTGGGGGGAGGGGCGGTCCCCTCGGAAGTATAAAAGAAAAAGGTTGCACTCTTGGCACCGTTCGAACACAAGCTCTTCTTCGACCACGTAGGTCCAGAAAGAGAAGGCATCACTTGAGGTCGCCTTCTGGTATGTCTGTGCATTGATGGTCAGTCATTGGGGTCAGTTGCTGGTTTCTGTCTCCGGTCTCCGACCTCTTCGACATTGGAGCCCTTCCCTGCCTTCTGGTAGGGCTTCAGATGAGTAGTTTCATCAGTGGGCCGCTCTGATGGAGCAGTGGGCTCGGAGGTTGGTCCAGCTGCCTGGCCTGGTCACTCAGGGGCCCTCGGACCCTTTGGGTGATCTGATAGGGCGGTTGGGCCTCCCTAGTCGCGTGGCACCTTCTTCGGTGTTGTTGACTCTGTGCTTAGGTGTTTTCCCCCTTCACATGGCTGTAGCGCAGGGGGCCACACCGATGTCTCATTCTCCTGCTTCTTTTCCTTCTTTTGCCTCAAATCTTGGTTTTTGGGGCCCTGCATTGGTTTCAGCGCCGTCGGCGTCAATAGATCGTTCAGCGCCATCCTCAGCGTCGTTGCGTTTGTCAGCGCTGTCGTCGGTGCCATTGAGGTTATTGGTGCTGTGAGGCTTTTTGGCACCATTGGGCTTGTCGGCACCATCCTCGGTGCTGGGGGCTCTGTCGATGCCGTGCGCTGTGCTGGGCCAGGTGGAGCCGTGCTCTTCTTCGGCGCCGAGACTTGGTGTGACATCTTCCAGTCTCCAGGGCTCCTTGACTCCGAACCCATTCCCTCCTATTTTCCTTCTGATTTTCACTCCTTTCCTGTCCATACAGTCCCTCCTGGGCTGTCAGAAGATGATACTGAGCCTGACACAGACCTTAGACTGGGTGATGATGTGGAAGGAACCGGATCTAATCCTGCTGCAGAGCCTGTGGCCGAGGACCTGTCATTTAAGTCTCTGCTGAAAAATTTGAATTCCACTCTTTCTCTCCAGACTATGGATATCGATCCTGGGAAGTTTTTAAGACTCCAGTACCTTCATGTTCCGGATATCCCTATGGATTTAACTCCCCTGGTACAGCCCTCCTTTGAGATGCTTTCTCAAATGGTGTGGAATAATCCTGCTCTCACTCCTTCTGTGGCTAAGTCCATAGATAGGAAGTATGCTGCTCCCAAGGATCAACCCATTTTGGCCTCTCAAGCCTTTGCGGACCCTGTTGTAGTCTTGGCAGAGAATGATAAGGTCGTCCTTCCTCAGACTACTACGGCTCAACCTATAAACAAAGAATCTCGTAAGATAGATACTTTAGGTAAGAGAGTCTTTGCTGCATCCACCCTGGGTATGCGTATTGACAGCTACCAGGACTATTTCTCTCAATATGAGTATATTCTTTGGCATTCACTCAAACAAATGGTTGAAGCTTTACCAGAGTCGGATGCTAATTCAGAGCTTCTTCAAACCATATCCAGGGGTATTGAGTCCAACAACCAACAGATTAAAGCAGCTATGGACGCTTTCGATACTGCCTCCAGAGCGGTGGCGTCGGGCATTTGTACTCGCTGTCATTCCTGACTGCGAACTTCCGGCTTCATGAATGATGCCCAGCAACAGGTCATGGTGTTGCCTTTGATGGTGTGTATCTCTTCGGTCCTCAAGTAGAACAAGCTCTAGAGGCTACACAAAAGACCAGATCGGCCATTAAATTGGCTTGACCTGCTCCTGCCCCTTCTCGGGGTTAATAAGCACCAGTTTCACAAACGTCAGTCCTTTTGAGGCAAAGGCAGAGGAGGCTTTAATAAAAGCCAAGCCCCTCAGCCTCAAAATAAAATGTAACAGAAAGCACAAGGGCCCAAAGTGCCCAGTGCCACCTTCTGAGTTTCTGGCCCAAGTCCCACCTCAGCTACCCGAGGGGGACTCCTTCTTAGCGGTGGGAGGTTGTCTGACTCAATTCTACAACCAGTGGAAGTCTATAACATCGGACAAATGGGTCCTCCGGATAATCTGCAAAGGATATTCACTCAGTCTTTCAGAGAACCCTCCAGATTGTCCCCCCAAACGGCAGCCAAAACTGTCAACTCTTCAGTCAGAACTTCTCGCCTCTGAGATACAAGGCCTTCTGAACAATAGGGCAGTAGAAGCAGTTCTGCTGGATCAATGGAACAAAGGGTTCTACTCCCATTACTGTCTAGTTCCAAAGAAAACCAGGGCATACGCCCAATTTTGGACCTCCGAAAATTGAACAAATTTCTTCCCAAAGAGAAATTCAGAATGATATCACTAGGAACCTTGTTACCTTTGCTTCATCAACACGACTAGTTAGCCTCCCTGGACATGCAGGATGCTTACCAACATATTCATATTCACCCAAGGCATGACAAATACCTAAGGGTCATGTCTTTGGGTCAGCATTAGCAGTTCAGAGTCCTGCCCTTTGGGCTGTCCTTGGCGCCGTGAGTTTTTACAAAGTGTTGTGCAATTCTTGCAGTGCACCTCAGAAAGATCGGAATACAAGTGTTCCCATATCTGGACGACTGGCTTCTAGCAAGCCCTTCCAGGTAAGGAACTCTCAACGCCGTGGCCACGGCCTCAGACTTCCTCACGTCCATGGGAGTCCTGCTAAATCTCAAGAAATCGCAGTTGCTGCCCTCCAAGAAGCTCCTTTTCATAGAAACTCTTCTGGACACCTCCTGTGCGAAAGCTTTTCTACCAGAGGACAAAAGGAGCAATATCCTGCAGATGGCCCGATATATCAGAGAGAACAGCTCGGTTCGAGCTATCTCGATGCAACAGATGCTGGGTCTCATGGCATCCTCGGTGTTCACTATATCCCTAGCACGCCTCCACATGAGAACCTCTTAGTGGATGCTCAGTACTCAGTGGTCCCCGACCACTTACCCTCAGTCCTTTCTCATCAAGGTGACAGAACCTCTGAAGAAGTCACTTACCTGGTGGTCGCAAGAGGACAATCTTCTGGAAGGGTATCCCTTTGCTCCTCTGGATCATCAGATTTCCATTACTACGGACGCGTCCCTGATGGGGTGGGGAGCTCACTGTCAGAATCTCCACACTCAAGGTATGTGGACTCAGGACGAGTCCCAGCTTCACATAAATGTTTTAGAAATGAGAGCCGTCCTTTATGCAGTCTGGGCTTTGAAGGACATTATCTGTCACAAGAACGTTCTCCTTCAAACGGACGACAAAGCAGTGATGTATTACATAAACAGGCAGGGCTGTGCTCACTCTTACCCTTTATGCAGGGAAGCGACGAGAGTGTGGGAATGGCGCTTGGAGCACAAGGCTCTAATTCAAGCGGTCTACCTGCTGGGAGTGCAGAAGGAACTGGCAGACTGTCTCAGCAGAACAGAGACAGATCCTCACTAATGGTCTCTCAGCTCAACCGTGGTTCAGTCACTGTTCACGGAGTGGGGAACTCCAGACCAGGACCTTTTTGCATCCCCACTTTATACAAAACTGCCTCTCTTCTGCTCCAGAAATCCAGGGCCTGGCATTTTCCGTCAGGATGCGTTCAGGCTGCAGTGGACAAAATGCTTTCTATACGCCTTTCCACCTCTTCCTCTAATTCAGAGGGTACTTCTCAAGTTCGAGTCCCAGGGGGACAAAATGGTCCTCATTGTTTCCTTCTGGCCTCGACAAATATGGTTTCTGTTACTCAGCAGTATGTCGAAAACCCCTCCCCTTCAGATAAACCTTCTGACTCAGGAGCCTGTGGTCCATCCCAATCTGAGATTGCTTCACTGTCACGCTTGGTTCCTGAAGAGATAGAAGTGAACAGGTTCAATGTCCCTCGCAGAGTTTCAGATATTTTTCTGGCTGTGAGCAAGCCAGCCACTAGAAAAACTTACACAGCCAAATGGAAGCGTTTTTCTCCTAGGTGTGCAAAATCCTCTTTGAATCCTTTTTTTCTGCCCACCCAATAAAGTTCTGGAGTACCTTTTAGACCTCTCAAATTCAGGTCTGCAATACTCTACAGTCAAAGTTCACCTTTGTGCCATTTCAGCTTATCATGAGCCAGTACTTTCCTTGTCACTGGCTCAGTTACCTGTGGTTAAGAGGTTTCTTAAGAGAATTCTGCATACCAGACCTCCTGTCAGATGTCCAGTCGCAGCCTGGGACATTAATCTTGTACAAGACATGCTCACTCGAAAGCCTTTCGAGCCTCTAGCTACCTGTGAGCTGAAATTTCTCACTTGGAAAACGGCCTTCCTGGTGGCCATTGTCACAAACCCACTCAGCAGGTCAGGCTCTCTACTCCCAAAGTGTCAACCTCTGGGTGCAGTCTTGTGAACAGTGTAACAGATAAGGTAACCCTCTTGTCTGTTTTTCTGAGTTTGGATCAACCTTTGGTCTCGAGTCTTGGAGGGATTCAAACTGTCAGTCTCTTACTAGTGTACCCAATGCACAGGCTCAGATATTTCTGTCTTCGGGGGGCCAGATATCTTTGCCTACGGGCACCTAACCAGGTATGCAGAGATGAACCCTTTAAAACTTTAATGAAGACCTCAGATTTAAAACGCTTCTCTTTCCAGTTTGGCACCACCATTCAAGCTTATGCCTGCTGTCTGCTATAACCATAAATACTTTTCTTACAACTAAAAGAAATTCAAAGACAGACCAAGTAAGTTCTAAAAATAATTTTTCTGAAATATTTAAAGATATGTAAAACACAAAATACAGAACTCTTATATCATAAGACATACAAATAATTTAAAAGAACAAGGTTTAAAACAGTACAGTTCCTACTACAGTACTTAGTCTCTAAATACTTGTTTAAAGTGCTCCAAAGATGTGTCCTTGTCAGAGTCTAGGTTAAAAAATGTGTCTCTGTGAAGTAAAACAGACTAAATTAAAAGCTGGTTTTTACCCCACCTCTTTTCAGGAGGTCACCTAGCTCCTCCCTGTCAGGATATATGAAAATATATATCTTATACAAAAGTATTACATTCTGCAACTTTAGCATAATTCATGTCCTTCAAATGACTCTTTGTTTGATCTCATGCTGTACCCTCCCTCACACAGGCTTCACAGGGACATTTACAACCTTGCACCCCTGTGTAACATCCTAGCTTTCCCTTCTAACATCATAAACCTTGTTTATGATTTCTCTCTTAACAAAATTATCTTAAACAAGTCTGTAATTAACTCCGAGAAACAGGATCCTTGATTAAAGTCTTCTATGTAACACAGTGTCTCTAAAAACTGAGTGTATGTGAACTCACATGCTGTCAGCATTTTTCTTATGGCTTCCATCTCTCAGCTGAAATCTAGGGTGGGAGTGAGTGAGGTCACTCCTAGAGCATCAGATTTTTAACAGAGACAGTCAGTAATACATTTTATATTAAAAAGAAATGATACAGCACGCAGAACTTGCTGTCTCTGTGGTAGGAAGATATGGCAAGGCTGGAGAGATGGTCGGACACCTGGCAACTGGAATTCAGTGCCAAGAAATGCAAGGTACTGCATTTTGGGGCTAAGAATCCAAGGAGAAACTACCATCTGGGGGGAGTACCGCTAACTGAGACTGAGGAGGAGGAGAAGGATCTGGGGGTGCTTATTACGGGAGCAATGAACAGCTCTGCACAGTGTAGGAAGGCAGCGGCAATGGCCAACAAAATGTTGGTCTGCATCGCAAGGAGTATAACCTCAAGGAGGGGGGAGGTAATTCTGCCATTGTATAGATCGCTGGTCAGACCCCACCTGGAGTATTGCGTGCAGTACTGGTTCCTGTACCTAAAGAGGGACATTAGATTACTGGAAGAGGTGCAATGCAGAGCAACAAAGATGATCCAGGGTCTGGGGGAGTTACCATGTGCAAGTAGACTAAGAGAGTTGAAGATGTACTCACTGGAGGAGAGGAGGGACGGGGGGGATATGATCGAGACCTTCAAGTACCTGACAAGAATAAACAGGATAGGTACAGAGGGACTCTTCATGGGGAGGGTGGGGAAGGACACTCGAGGTCATGATATGAGATGAGAGGGTGGAAGGTTTAGGAAGGAATTGAGAAGGCACTTTTTTACAGAGCGGGTGGTGGCAGAGTGAAACACGCTACCCAGTGGTGGCCTGTAAAACAGTGGGATGCTTCAAGAGGGGCTGGGACAGGGTAAAAGGTATAGTTAAGGAGGGGGGTGCAGGGAGGGAGGGGAAGCTGCAGAATAGGGTTGCTAGCTGCATAATCGAGCAAACTCGATAGACCAAATGGCCTTTTTCTGCTGGCAGTTTTCGTATGTTCATATGTTGTAAAGGGCAAGATCTCACAACAGAGCCAGCTGGGGAAGGGCGCTTGTGCTATTGGAAACCAGACCCTGGGTGTAGGGAGCTGGAGAAACACACTAAAAACATATATGGGGGAGCAATACAAATGATGTTTCTAATGCCATATTCTCAACATCCTGTATCAGTGGGTTGTGCTGTCCCACTCTTCTTACTGGCGTAGTATTGCCCTTTCTGGTTTGTAAAAAAAAATACCATTTTATTTACCAGGATAGCTGAACTGAGATGTAACATCCCCTTTCCAGTGGGGTCCTGCCTTTCGCCATTTCCACAGCTCAGTGGATTGGAACACTGAGAGGTAAAGGGTCTTGCCCAAGGTCATACAGTATTTGGGTCTGGTGGGACTCAAACCTGTGGTCTCCTGCTTCTCAAGCTGGTGCTTTAACCACTGGACCACAGAGCCTCTCCTAACTCTGTCTCTTCTTGCCCCCTAGCTCTGCTACCACCCTTCCCACTGGCGCTGCCCCAGTTCGTTCTGCTGGTGATACTCAACCCTTCCCTACCGCTGGTGGTGCTCCACCCTTCCCAGAGAGTGAATGACTGCATCACCTCTCTGAGTTGTCTTCTCTCTGCTGGCTGGAGTTTAGAGAGACCCCAATGTCACTGCTGGACTGAGCTCCAAAGCTGAAGCATAGAGAATGCTGTGTTTTAACTACTCGAACTAGCAGGCAGACACCTTTCTTCTTTCTCATTAGGCATGTTTACACAGCCTACCTTGGCTACAACTTTCTGCATCGTTTGCTCCTCTTCTTTACTGCTCTGATGCCAAAGGTGCATCCGCATGTCCCATCTCGGTAACGATGCATAACATAGAAACATAGAATTTCACAGCAGATAAGGAATGCTTGGCCCACCTAGTCTGCCAATTTCCCTACCTAATGCATAGGCCGCAGATCCTAGTTAACCAACAGCCTACTTCTTCCTACCCCTCACTAGAATTGCCTTATGTCTGTCTCATGCATTCTTGAATTCCCCCACAGTTTTTGACTCCACTACCTCCTCAGGAAGGCTGCTCCATGCATCCACAACCCACTCTGTGAAAAAATACTTCCACACATTACCTCTGAGGTGTCCCCCCTCTATCTTCTAATTGTGCCCACTTGTTCGTACACATCTCTTTTTCTGAAAGATGCTACCGTCTTGGACTCTGTTGATTCCCTTGATGTACTTGAAAGTTTCTATCATGTCCCTCCTCTGCCTCCTCTCCTCGAGTGTATACATATTAAGCTTCTTTAATCTCTCTTCGTATGTCTTCTGATGCAGACCCTGCACCATTTTAGTTGCCCTCCTCTTGACAGCCTCCATCCTGTCTATGTCCTTGCGGAGATGGAGTCTCCAGAACTGGACACTGAACTCCAGATGGGGTCTCACCAACTGTCTGTACAGAGGGATAACAACTTCCTGTTTTCTACTGGTGATGCCTCTCCCTATACATCCCAGTATCCCACCAGCCCTCCTTGCTGCCTTCTCACATTGCTTGCCCACTTTAATATAATCTGATGTGACTACCCCCAGGTCCTGAGTGGGGCTGTGAGCTGGGGTAGGTGTAGGATGACGGACTCAAAACAGATCCCCCCCCCACCACACACACACACATGATTCTCATGGTGGCCCCATTCCCTGAAACATGTTAAGCTTTACCCTGTCCCCAAGCAAACACAAAACTGACCTGGAGAAGGTATTTTCAGTTTTCATGTTACTTCCTCTTGTGCTGCCGGTGCTCTGCTGTTCTGCATGTTCAATATAATACCGGAATCATGGGAGCACAGAGGAGGATCATGGGATGTGAGCATGTTGGGTGATATGAATGGTGGTGCCAGTCCACATGGCAGCTTACATGGCTCATTCCATATCCCAAACTCTGCTGCTGCTGCTACAGATGCAGATTAAGAATCAGCTGACTGTGATGGGTATGTGTCCAGACTGCAGGATTTCCACCTCAGCAACAAGTTTCATCCAGTCGTTGGGTACAAAATAAATGTGGCAGTGTTACCCCTTTTATCACAAATATCTCTCACAGCACTACCCTTCGCAGGAGTCTCTAGAGTCTCTCTCTTGGCCCTGTCTGCTCCAATCCCAGTTTCTCACTTACTGTCTCCACTCCCAATTTCTCACTTCCCAAATTCCATTTTCCATCCCTTCCCTCTCATGGTGGAGCCCTGTGGAATGGGGAGAAAACCAAGGGAAACATTTACTTTTGGGGTTTGGTCCCTAGATGCTGTCTGTGTAAATACTGATTACAGATCAGTGACACAGCAGTGCTGTACCCTGACTGGCCTCAGTCTCTCCCCCCCACCCTTCCATTTTCTCTGCTACTTCCCTTCATGCTCTGAAATCTCTTCTGCATTTCTCTACTCACTCCTGTAGCTGTTTCTGATACTGGGTTTTGCACATTGTCTGTTACCTCCCACGATAGACTGACACTAGTATTATCTTCTCTCCTCCAGTTATCAGTCTTTACCCCTGCCCATCCTGTTTTTACACTGCTGCTCATTGCCTATTGTTCTTTTGATCATTTCTGCAGTTTATTATTGTATGATGAAATTCTGCTCAGATGCATTGCCTGTAATTCACTTATTTCATTTACTTATTTAAATATTATTGCATTTTTGTATGTTGCACTTTTAATATGTATTGATCTTATTTCGAGAGGGCTCCTGTAGTAGGCAGAACCATTAGGACTAAGCTGCCAGGTGCCAGGACCCCCCTGGAAAAATTCCAGCTAGAAGTACCACATAGGGACCACCCCTCTGACGTCAGCATGTCGATGTCCATTCCGGTATAAAGGGGGCGGTCCCCAACTTCCTCTTCAGTTTGTTTCCCGCCATTGACCCTATTAGTCAGACTTTTCGGATCAACACTGCGACAGTCATTCACCATTTTTTTCTCCCCCCCCTTTGGTTTTTTTTTATTAGTCTTTATAGTTATCTTTCAACATTATGTCATCGCCACACTCTTCTACTGTGACCCATAAGTTCAAGTGTGCCTGTGAGAAGCAGCTCCCTGAAAAGGACAGCCACTCTGCGTGCGTCATCTGCTTAGGGCCAGAACATGACACTGAAGATTGCCAGGCCTGCCAAAAGTTTTAATGCGGTTACGCGGAAAAGGAGGCAGAAGCTGGCTACTCTAGAGAGAGTGAACTGCAGTCTTGTTCTACGGCCGGGACTTCTGGGGATCCTCCATCCTCATCAAAAAAGAAGCACAGGAAAGATCGGGACCAGGATTGGTCCACCCTGGAGTCACTTGGGACTGAGACAGCTGCAGGGTCTTCCTCTAGTGGGGGGTTGACTTTTTCATCCGCACTAGCCCTTTTTCCTTTGGGGCTACCGGTGGACACACCTCCTGCAGTTCTCACTGTGACAGATGGTGCTCCTATGGGCGTGAAGGTTCCTAAATCTGCTTCTCCACCCCTACTACTGTGGCTGGTCCTCAAGCAGGGGCCTGATGCAGGTGGCCAGGCCGATGCTAAGGATGAGGCTACGACTGATTCCACCCTTCTGACCTCAGTGTCTTCGCCGGACCCTGGGCCAGGGTCTGGCGATGGTCTAGCGGACAGATGCCCACTATCGCCCTCTGGCCCACAGCCTTCCTCTGCGGAGCAGCCACTCTTGGGGCTCTATGATTCCGGGCTTTCATAGGGGGCGGCCTCCCAGGCTTCTCCCCTTCAGTTCCTGAATTGGCCCTTTTGTTCCGTGCCTCACACCTGGGACCCGATGCCCGATGGTTTTAAGCCACAACATCTGCTGTCCCTGAACCAGTCAAGCTTGACTCATTCTGCTTTGGAGCTTGCAGTGCTTCCTAAGGTTACAGCCTCCGGGCTTGGCCCCTCAGGTACTCCTACAGAGGCAGAACAGCTGGCTTCAACTTCTGACACAGATTGAGGTGCCGTCACAGACTTGGCCCTTCACATGATGTCCTCTGGATGGGCTCTGAGTACACCCGGTACATTGTCAGGCCAGACATTGGACCTTCTGTGCACTACCTGGCGTTCACCTGCGTCTTTCAGCTAGTGCTTCTCTGCCGAACGTTGATGGACTATGTGGCCTTATTGAATGCCTGGTGGGTGTCGGCTCCAGTGCCTGCTTTGGCCTCTCAACCCCCATGGTACCTTTGTCTTCCTCAGGAAGGAAACCCAGCCTTTGTGCCTAGACAGCTAACCCCTGGATTGGGGTTCACATTCTGCAGCGGATCAGTAAATAACCCCTGGGATCTCCCCTTCGCCGGGTTTGGCAGTGGATTCTGAGCAATCCCTACACGTGGTCTCCTATTTCCTGGGCTGCCCTTTTCCGCTTTCATCCCCTGAGGAAGTTTGGATTCAGGATATGCCCAAATCACCTCTTGAAGATCATTCCTTTCCGGAAATCATTAAGGTGATACAAACCCTTCAGCAGTAGCACACGGAGGATCAAGACCCCCAGTAGCAGCACCTTGTGCAGCATCCAAGCCTTCCTGAAGTGGATACTGGTGTGATCTCACTCCTGGTACCTCCCCATGACAATGTATCCTCCGTGATGTGGCTTCAATCAGCTTTGCTCCAGCCCCCCACACAAGGTTGATCGCCTTTATAATGCCCCGGATGATAACGAACACTTCGCCTCCCAGACCAAGGCAGATCCCTCCGTACTTGAGGGTCTTCCATCCACGGGAGAAGGCCCAGATTTTGGGACTACCCATTGGACCCTGAGTCTAAGGTTCTGCACTTCTTAGGTCATAAGGCTTATGCCTCCTCGACCTTAGTCTTGAGAGCTCAGAATTATTTGGCCCACATGCTGGTATACCAGCAGTCCATTTTGGGTCAAATTGAAGATTTGCTACAGAGAGCTGGCTTAGGCAAAATGGGAGAGTACCTCAGAAAAGCCCTAGCAAACAGACAAGGAGGAGGGGTGGAGGAACAATGGGGAAAAATCAAAACTGCCATCACCAAGGCAGCAAGCCTTTGTGTGATGCAAATAAACAAAATTAAATGAAGGAAAAATCCACTGTGGTTCTCAGAAGAGGTGGCAGGGAAGGTTAGGGAGAAAAAGATAGCATTCAGGAAGTAAGGAAACACAGAAGGAGCAGGACAGAGAACTGTACCAGTTAAAGCAGAAGGAAGCGGGGAAGGCAGTCAGAATAGCAATGGCCCAAACCGAGGAAAAGATGGCCGGCTCAGTTAAGAAAGGGGATAAAACCTTTTTTAGGTATGTTAGGAAGCGAAGGAAGACCAGGAGAGGGATTGTGAGGCTTAATAAAGGGGGGTGGGCAGTGTGTGACAGTGAAAAAGCACTGATGCTGAATTAATTCTTCTGCTCAATAGTCACAAAAGAACATGAGGGGGAGGTACCTAAACCAAACAATAGAAACACTCTGGATAGGGGATCAATACCAGTCCATTCACTGAAGAAAGGGTCCTGAAAGAACTTCTAAAACTGAAAGTGGACAGAGCAATGGAGCCTGATGGGATTCACCCCAGAATTCTAAAAGAACTAAGGGTAGAACTAGTGACACCACTGACTACCCTCTTTAACAAATCATGGGAGGAGGATGATGTGGTACCCGAGGACTGGAGGAGGGTGGATGTGATTCCCCTTCACAAAAGTGGGAGCAAGGCAGAGGCAGCAAACTACAGACCCATTAGTTTGGCCTCAGTGTTTTGGGAAAATTCATATTTTTTATTTATTGAAGGAATTGGAATTACAGCCTTTGAATCAAGGACTCCTTTGCAAAGGCTCTACGTCAGATATACATATGTAACCCCTAGATGGCGCTATCCCAGGGGGCTACTACCCCTGCCTGATTTGCCACTAACAGGTTGAGGGGCCTGGATCCAATGGCGGGTGCCTCCACCCAGAGGTCAGGGTTTGCAATAGTTAAACTAACTTGGTCACAGCCCTCTGGGACACTGCAACCCCCCTTTCTTCCCACTAGTGGCCCACACAATATATCAGAATTACCTTCACAGTATACACTTACCCCCAGGACTGGTTCCGCACTGGGACTTCCTGTGAAATGAGATACAGTGCAACAATCACAGTACAGTACTTTACATAGACAAATACTTCAGGCAGTATAACTTTGCTGAAACAAGCAGCTCTGATTTATTTAGGGATATAACAAGGACAGGAGGAAATCAGGTTAATTAGCTTATCACTCTAATAATCTATCTATGGCTCTGTGCACAGGCCTATCCCTATCAGTTACTGTCCCTGGGTACCCAAGCCCTAGTGGCTAGTCCAAACCGTGGCAGCTGGTAGGGCCCTTTCACACAGAGAAAAGGAAAATTAAATAGTCAGCAGTACAGTAATTCCATTTGGATTTAATGTAGCAATTCAACAGGGCGACCCTGAATTAGTACTCACGACCTCCAAATAAGATAGGGTCCTTCAATGTCAGTAGGGCTCACTTGAGGTACACAAACCTCTTCACACATTTACATAAAAGAAAGCACTATACCAGGCAGGCTGCATCTGTATCCCGATCGCAATTACTGCACAATACCGGGAGAACACACAGCAGATTCAGTTCCTGACAGGCCGAGTGCAATTTTCAGCAATTTCTCCAGTCTTCTACAGGGTGAGCCTGGTTTCTACTCTTCAGATATCCTTTGATTCTTTCACAGGACGGATTCAGTCCTAACAAGCTGTTACACAAGCTGCAGACCGAACTCGGGCCTTACACACGCTTTTTAACTAAAACTGCACACTGAAAAACACAGGGCCTTCCTTCTTCACTGCCAAAGCTCAACTGAAACTCCAACCGACAAAACCGGCACTTCCTTTGAGTTCCTCCCAGTTCTTGACTGGATTGGCTGTCACTCACAATAGACTGCTGCTGTTGGTCCAAAAAGGTGCTGAAGTCTAAACTACATCTCCCAGAGTCACTGCTCATACAATCCTCTTGTGGCTGGCTCAGATTATGAGTCCAAGTTCTGATTCGTCCAAGGCACCATTTTAGAGCTAGCTTACCCCACACTGATTGGTCCAGTTCAGCAGTTCAAAACCAGAATGGGGAACTAGGCAGACACTGTTCTGACTGCAAAAGAAAGTAGGTTAGACAAACTGTAATTTCATTATTACTGTAAATGATTTCTGGCAAACAGTTACATCTTTAAGATAGGTTCCCTTTGCACTCCTAGTGACTGCAAAAATGGAGTGAATTGGCAGCAGCTTGAGTGGTACTCAATCAAAAACACACAGTCCCCCATACAAATTAAGTATGTCTGCAAGCAGACAGCTCTTAAGAGACAGTACCAGAGGTTCTAAAACACTCACTGATAAATGGCTTAAACGCAAACACCATTCAGGCTTGGAGCATTCAAGCAAGCTCCTGAAGTCTTTTGGGAACCCCATTTGCAGTGGGGGTTACACCTTCCTGGCCTGGGAAAGCTTGACGTCCGCTGCTAGTACTCCCCCATAAGTTTTAACTGCAACCGTATACATTTGCATTAGGCTCACACATGTAATCATCAGTCAATATATCATTTTACCAAGAACACATTTCTGAAACATTGCAGTACGTCACTCTTTACACAGTATTACACACATTGTACCATAACTCAAGTTATTACTCTTGTACATGAAACCTGAAGAGAGGGGCCCTTCCCTATCAGTTACCTTGGGGCTGGACGGGCAAGGGCACCATACTTAGAGGGCAAACACAAGTAACTTGAGTTAGCACTGACGCCAGTTTGGGCAATGAGCTCGGGACACATACACCTTTTATGGACAACATTAAGAGGCAAGTCCACAGGCCTCCCAAGTGAATCATAACTGAAGTGCACCACAGGCTTTACAGCTCGACCAGTCTTTCTAGGGGAACTGTTACAGTCTCTGCACTCTGAGCCTCATTTT
Organism: Neoceratodus forsteri; assembly: GCA_016271365.2. Lineage (NCBI taxonomy): Eukaryota > Metazoa > Chordata > Ceratodontiformes > Ceratodontidae > Neoceratodus > Neoceratodus forsteri. Next base: position 1,420,777,802 of record CM057459.1, on the reverse strand, counting down.
CAGCATTGTCCTCACTTGTCAGGAGAGTCTCCATGGGGTAGAGAGGCTAGTACTTGGGGCACTTTCAGCTCCAGGAGTTACAGTTTCTGAGTCCACAACATTTGGCTCGCATGGAGAGCTTTGGACACTGGCAGTGAACTGTCAGGGCACTCAAAATACTCTTCTTGCTCGGTGTATCACCAGTCTGCCCCAATCTATCATTTTCTCCCTGAAAACTCAAACAGTTCAACCATGCACAATGATTCCATTTCATCTGATCTGATGCTTTGCACTTCACTTTGTGGGAGCAATGGCTCCAGGGATGAAGCTGGGGCTTAGACAGTCCAGAAGGCCCAGCTTTGTCTCCAGTATTGACTAGGGATTGCCCTCAAACAATTGACTCAGTTCAGAAGGATAGTATTCAAAGTCACTCTCACTTTCTTCTGATAAGGACTGACAGTCATGCTCAACTGGGACTTGTGCAGGGAACACTTTAACTCTGCTTCTGTAGGTGCAGACTTCCTTGATCTTTTCTTAGCAGCAGCTCTAGTCACTGGTCCAGAGGGGCATCTTCTGGGGCTCAGACTCAATCAGGATTTGTCCAATGGGCAGTAAATGATTTCTATGCATTGTTTTTACATCTTTTGAATTATTCTCAGGCCTTACTTTGTACACTGGCAGATCATCTAGTTTGCCCACTACAATGTGAGGGAGATGGTGCCATCTGTCAGCAATCTTGTGCTTGCCATGCAGTCCCAGATTTCTTAGCAATACCCGATCTCCCTCCTGGAGTTCCTGTGCTTTCACCTTTTTATCATACCTTTCTTTCTTGGCCAGATTCTTTTGGCAGCCATGGTTTGAGCCAGTTGGTACGCATGAGTTAGCTGGGCCTTTAACTTTTGCACATACTGTAAATAGTTGTCAGCTTGAACCCCATCAGGAGAGACCCCAAAACACACATCTACTGGTAGTCGAGCTTCTCTTCCAAACATCAGGCGTGTAGGGGAGAATCCAGTGGCATCACTTTTGTGCAGTTATAAGCATGTACCAGGGTGCTAATTTGTTGGCTCCATCTAGGCTTGTCCTTTGGGTGCAGGGTGCCTAGCATATCTAGCAAAGTGCGGTTGAAACGCTCAGGCTGTGGGTCCCTGGGGTGGTAAGGAGTGGTTCTGGACTTTCGCACTCCCCACAGAGAAAGCATCTCTTTGATCAGACGACTCTCAAAGTCTCTCCCTTGATCAGAATGGATTCTTTGTGGAGCCCCATAGTGAACAAAAAAGTTTTCTACAAGTACTTTGGCCACAGTGGATGCTTTCTGGTCTTTGGTGGGGAAAGCTTTGGCATATCTCGTGAAATGGTCAGTGACCACCAGCACATTACTGATATTTCTTTGATCTGACTCCAAACTCAGAAAATCAATACAGACCAGCTCCATGGGTGCACTGGTGGTGATGTTAACAAGGGGGGCAGCCCTCTGGGGCAAAGCTTTCCTCTGTAAGCAGCGACTACAAGTTCGAATGTGTTGCTCCACATCAGCCCCCATCTTAGGCCAATAGAATCTGGATCTCACCAAGTCAAGTGTTCTGTCTATACCAAGGTGCCCCTATGGTTGTGCAAGGACCTCAGTACTGAGTCTCGAAGGCAGTGGGCAGCACTAGTTGTTGTTTGTCTACTTGTCCTCTCGTCTACTGTTTCTCTGTATAACAGTTTATTGATCAGTTTCAACTTAGGACCTTCTTTGTATAACAGTGCAGTTCTCAAATCAGTGGAGCGTAATTTGGACACATCTTTTCCTGCATAGAGGGCTTCTAAAGCTGCTTTGATCATGGGATCGCGGATTGAGCCTCATCACTGTCATTGTCCAGCTGAGGCAGTGCACCAATGTCTATTGCAGAAAAGTGGCAATAAGCAGCAGGTATGCAATTCTCAGAGGCTCCCAAGCAATCCACCATGCAGTCCACTGCCCTGGGACATTTGTTCCTCCCTGTCAAACTTCCGCAGAGTGCCCAATGTCAGGTTCTGCCAGTCGGACCCAATCATTCTTGGGAACAGGGCTCCGGAGAGAGCATCAGCATCTATGTGGTTCAGACCTGCTCGGTATTCGAGAGCATAGTCATATGTAGATAATGCAGAAAGCCACCTATGGCCAGTGGCATCCAACTTAGCTGAGGTCTGCACATAGGTCAAAGGATTATTGTCAGTTTTACTAGTATTTTAGCCCCATACAAGTACTCATGGAATTGGTCACAATAGCCCACTTCAAAGCTAGGAACTCTAACTTATGTACAGGATAGTTCTTTTCGGATGGGGTCAGGCTTCTACTGGCAAAGGCCACTGGTCTCAGGCCATTCTCGTGCTCTTGGTACAACACAGCCCCCAACCCTTGCAAGCTAGCATCAGTGTGCAGGACGTAGGTTTTCTTGGATCGGCATAGGCCAGCACTGGAGCATGGGTAAGTTGATATATGATCTCATGAAAAGCAGTCTCACAATCAGGAGTCCAGCGGGCCCCAAATACTTCACCGGATGAAAATACACTCTTTCAGTCTTGAGGGACGCTGACTTTTGGTATTTTTTGTGGGTTGGGGATACCTTGAGTAAGGTTAAGTAAAGGGCGGATCACTGTTGAATAGTCCTTGATGAAGTTACTCATAATAACCACAGAATCCCAGGAATCTTTGCAGTTCTTTAGATTTTTGGCTGTGGCCAGGTGGTCAAGGCCTCAACTTTACTTGGGTCGGTCTCTATTCCTCGTGGATACTATGTGTCCCACATACTTTACTGATGTTTGGAAGAATTGACACTTATCAATGGACAGTTTAAG